>JAOQMR010000003.1:14608043-14618483 GCA_027563865.1 Erythroxylum pelleterianum | reverse complement strand
ACACAGAAGAAGTAAAAAGACAGAAGAAGCGGAGAAAACACAGAAGAAGTAAAAAGATAGAAGAAGCGGAGAAACACAGAAGTAGTAAAAGACAGAAGAAGCGGAGAAACACAGAAGAAGTAAAAAGACAGAAGAAGCGGAGAAACACAGAAGAAGTAAAAATACAGAAGAAGTGGAGAAACACAAAAGAAGTTAAAAACACAGAAGAAGCATGAAAAACACAGAAGAAGTCGAAAACACAGAAGAAGCATGGAAAACACAGAAAAAGAGGAAAACACAGGCGATACGAAGTCAAAGACACGCTAGTACATCAGATAGTTAGTCAGTTGGAGCTAGTTACAGAACTCAAATGAATAACAGTTTTTATAAGAAACAAGAAGCAGTTATCAAGAAATAGTTGGAGACGAAGGCTATAAATATAAGTCGTAGTCGAAGAATGAACTAGTTTTTGATCTTTAAGCTTTCAACCTATTACTTACATAGAAAAAGTTTGTATTCAAAGTACGATACACGAGAGCAAACTATACTATAACAAAAAGCTCACAATATCTTTCTAGTGAGAGAAAGAAAAGGCTGAGAGCTTGAAGAGGCTAAGAAGTAAAAAGAATACTTGTGTAAGAGACCTGAAGAGGCTCTGAAAGAGAGGAAAAGAATACTTGTAAATTTGGCAAAGTATAGTGAAATCTTAGAAGGATTCTGAGGACTGGACGTAACCCAAGGTTTGGGGTGAACCAGTATAAAATCGTCGTGTCTATCTTCTAACTCTTTACTTTAATTTCTATTGTTCTTAAACAAGTATACAGAAGTTATTTGCGATTTAACTACGTAGATATTTTAGTATAAACATTTTTTATATTCATTTAAGAGTTTGAAAAAGTTCGTTTTCAAAGAAATATCAAAGGGGTTTGTATTCACGGAAAGAATACACAATTCAACCCCCTTTCTTGTGCATTTTGTATATTGTACGTGAATTCTATAATAACAAGTGATTTACTTCATTTTCCACAATAGTCTACCACATTAATCATCTTCCCACTCATACACTATAATTTCTCTCATTTTACGCTCAACTCTTTGGTAATTTTCCAAACTATAGTAAACTTCATAGCTTTAGGTGTCTCTATATCCATGACTTGGCCCTATGCTCTTCACAAGCTTGCTTCTTGCTCTTTCCCTTTTTTCTTCATCAATTATTCTATTACTCAAAATGTCTATGTATATCCTCATCCTACATCTTCTCATATCTACACATCGCTTCGTATTAAATTTGTTTAGTCCATTTCTTTTTTATTCAATTTCATTTGGTATTCTTTCAATCATCTGTCATCCAAAATATTTTTTATTGGTGTCTACTATCACTTTTTTGTCAATTATCAACATATTATCTACAACTTTACCCTCTGCTCTCCTTAGTTCTCTGCTTCTAGCCACCCTGGCTCTACACACCCTCATTTCAAGCATCAAGATATGCTAGCCCAACCATCGTAGCTGAGACCAAATCTGACAAGCCTCTATCCTGAAATGACTGGATGGCCTACCCGTCACCCCACAAGGGCCCTCTAGACAATATTTAATCCAACTAGAAAATTCCAGTGGAGCTAAGTTTAATGCCCTTTTTATCATAAAGCTTTAACTCAACATTAATAAATGTAAACAATGTAATTTTTTTCTAAATCATTTTATTAAAAATTTTGACAACATAACGGTTGCATTTTAACATCCCCAAAATTTTCAAAGTCCCTGTAAAAGTTCAAAACACTTTATATTCACACCAAATTCTCCATTAAAAATTTTTTTGGACTTCAAGTCCAGTCACAAGCAATCTCAAACAATTACATCAATTGGTTTTTAAAAGGCTAAAACATGTTCATGCATTTAATTTAAAAACGTTTATATACAAGCCTTCTTTACACAAAAATACATTTCAAACATATTCATAGATATGCAACAATTATTAAAAAGTAAATACAAGGTAAAAATGCCTACACAACAACATGTGACGAAGCTAACTACTTGTGAGGTGGAGTCCCTCCTACTGAAGCGCTTAATCGCGTAACATGTACGCTAATCATATTTTTGCTTTAACTTTCATAAGTCAATATATTGTTCTTCATTTCAAAATCTAACTTCGAAAATCACCTAAATACCATCTTTTACTCATTATAACTTATCAATTTCTTCAAAACACTATCTCACCTAATTAATTCACCATATGACCGAATATGTAATACTATAAATGCTAACTTTTTTCATTTGATTTTTCACAATAACAGCCTTAAAATTCAAGCTTATTTACACCATAACCATTTCAACTTCATTACTTTCCACATACACTATATATACTATTTTTTCCAAATAATAACATAACACTTCATTTAATAATTCCAATGCCACAAATAAACTTATTGACCATCCTTAATCACATTTACATGGTCATTACATCATAACCATGCTTTTATACCAAAAATTCCCTTAAGGCTAAACTTAAAATGTTTTACATTAGGTTTTTCCAATTCAATTCTATTTGATTTCTAACATTTAGAACTAATTCCAAACCAATTCTTTTTTTTCATTTATTTACTTCATTAGCATCAAAATCATGTTATGAATACCATAAACATCAAAATAAAATTTTGGATCATATTACACTAAAAACCCTAGCCATGGCTGATTCTTTCAAGCTTAATCTCTTAGGTTATTTTTTTGTTTTCAGCCCTTAAATACTTCCAAGCTTATTATCTACTCCATAGCAAGTTAAAAGCCACCATTGATTTTAAATAAATCCATCTCATACAAAAACCCACAAAACTAACAACTTAAGCTAGGGAGACTTAACACTTTATCTTTCAATCTCTTGGGTATTTGATGAATACTTATACTTGATCAAATTTTCTCCAAATCACCATCAAAATCTATGAAAAGTCAATTACCCCCTTCTTCCTCTTCTCCTTGGCCGACATTTATCTTTGCTTCTCTTCTATCCCTTTTTGTTTTTTGCTTTCACAGTTACCTCTCCCAACATGAAGCAATTTGTCTTACTTTTTGCTTTTTATACTCCTTTAGTGCATTACACATGTCACTCTATAATTGGTCATCACTAATGACTCATTAATCCACTAATGCCATAGAAAAAGATGAAACTACCCTTAATGAGTTTAATTCACTTACTAACCGAATTAAAATATGAAAATATTCCACAAAGTATTTCGAGGACTAGGTAAGAATTTTGAGAAGTATCCATACCTCTTCAATGACTCGGGTAAGAATTTCGAGGACGAAATTCTTTTAAAAGGGGGAGAAATGTTGGCCTCGAATTTTTTCTTGATGAATAAGCATGATTTAAATTAATTTTGAGGTCTTGATAGATTAATTACTTTTGGAGTAATTAGCATGCTAATGTTAGTAAGATTTTATGACATAGGTTAATTGAATTAAAGTGTTAATGTAGTAAGATTGCATGAGGGGTATTTTTGGGAGATCACTTAAGGATAAAAGATACAAGGCATATAAGGAAGGGTAAAATGGACTTTTTGGGCTCAATAAGGGTAAAAAGGGGAAGAAGAAGCTTTGTCTTGCATTTGAAGAAGCCAAAAACAAAAATTGAAGAGAGAAAAGAGAGTGTCGTGGAAGGAGAGAAAAGAAGAGAAAGCTAAGTTAGGTTTCAATTTTTCTTAGTTTTAAAGAGTGAATTTGAAGTTGTTCAAGAAGGGAAAAAAAAGGAAGATTAGAGATTCCATTAGAGCCAAGAAACTCACTGTTTGGTGAAGATTCAAGGTAAGTTTATGTTTAATCTTTTGGATTTTTGGAAGGGTTTTGGTCCAAAGAGCTTAGGAAATGCATAGGTTTAAGTAATCTAGGATCAATTTTATGCATATGTTTCTTTGTATTTTCCAATTTGAATTCCTAAGGAATAAGGATTTTTGACAATGTTGAACGGAGGCAAGAGAGGCAAGAAGAGCAAGAGGACAGGCATCCTTGAGCAAGTTTTCAAGCAAGAAAATTAAGGTGGGTTTCATGTTTATAATTGAATAATGAGCCATTATGTTTTCTTTTAAGTCAAGAGAATAAAATGATTTCTAATTGCTTCATAATTGTTGCATTGTTGCTTTTGAATGATTTGAGGAATTGCTACATGTATGGTACTTGAATTTTGTTGATGAATTGTGAAATGGAAATAGAAATGGTTTTTCGAAATATTTGATGCTCATGAAAGACAAGTTTCCAAAAAGTGTCATTTTGGGCAACAAGTTTACAAGTTATGAAATGCATGATTATGTGGGTTTGGTTTGGTCCATTTTGTATTTCAAGTGCACTTTGATTAATGGCTTCTCCCTCCTGCCCACTAGTGGCATAGAGCTCCTTCGCGAACTCCCCTAAGTTCACGGCAATGCAAAACCATTATGTGGGATTGTGATAGTACGTTCTGTTCACGACTACACAAGACCATTTTATAGAATTGTGTTAGTACGTTCTGTTCATAGACCTAGCCAAACCATTCTAATGTGTTTATGTGTTCATGATATGTTGATAAGATTGATGCATACATGATTTGTATTATTGTGAATTTGGTTGAGAATTTGAGAACTATGCTTTTTATGCTTCAATAAGAATTTTGATGAAAAATGAACATTTTGAATGGTTTTGCTTGTTATCCGTTATAAACCTGTTACCCACGAGCCTTCAAGCCCATCGCTCATTCCTTCCTATCTTCAGGTGATGAGCAAGATATCGAGTGATCGAGTCAAGAGTCAAGGTATCACTCCAATATGCATATTTTTTTTGAAGCTAGGTTATGTAAAACAAGGCTGTAGTCGCATTTTGAGCAATTCTAGTTTATGTAAATTTTGTATTTTTGGTTTATGATGTATTATGGCTTGAAATGCCCATTAAAGCCTTGTAAAATTATTATCTTATGATGTTAATGAAATATATATACATTTTGTTTGCTCATGACATTTCAAGTCTTTACATTGCATTTTCAAGCTTTTCATAGGGGTAGAAATTGTGTTCTGACTTCAGGGAAAAAACTGTATTAATCTAGGCTGAATTAGACCAAGTTGTCTTCTTAGGAGTTGTAGCTTGTCTTTCTAGCTTTCTAATGATATAAAGTATGCAATTTTTGGATATCGGAGTTGAGAGATATGATCATTTTAGTTAGTGATGCTGCATAGGATATAAAAGACGACTATAGTAAATGATAAGAATTGGTTGAATTGTTAAGAAGTGATATTGCATTATAAGAGGTGAATTTGGGAAGATTATGAAGTGAAAGTAATGTTAGAATAGATGTAGGAACCATTGGAAAGGCTTTGGAGGGGCTTAAACGGACCTTTTAGGGTCTGGAAATGTCCCCAGCCTTGTCCATGTCAGTTAAACGGACATTAGGTCCATTAAACGGACCTTCATGGGGCTGGAAAGCACTCTAGACTCCGTGTATGTCCGTTAGGTGGAGGTGTACGTCCGTTGACCCTCTAAATGACAAAATCTCTCTTTGGGGTCTTCAAGAGTTGTCGATCTAGAAGTCCTCTTTTAAACTGTCCTAAGAATACCATAATCTGATGTCTCTAGAGAAAGTTACGCCAATTGTCCCAAAACAGGTACAATAAGATTGACAATAAAATCATGATTGATTCTTTTGGCCATAACTTCATCATCCGACCTCCAAATGAAGTGATTCTTGAACCAATAGATTCCTAACACATTTTTCTATCTCTCAATAAAAATTAGTAGCCTTTTGTATTGATTTGTAAAAGATTGACGAAAAGAAAGTGGGGGGAATGGTTGGAAGGGTGTGAATTGGTTATGAATATAGGGATTTTTGGGATATTATGAGAATGAAGATGAACTGATGATGGCTAATGAGGGTTCATTGGAAATAACCCTACACGGTAATACACTCACGGTTTATGACTCCAAATGTTGGGCTCCGGAAACAGGGACCAACATAAAAAGCTTTAGGCCTTACCTTAGTTATTAAGTGTTTGTTATGAATATCAGAAGGCTAAACGACTTTGCTCTAAACATCCACAATCAGTCCTTTACTTCTAGTTTCTTGATTTTGAGATTGTTCAAGCAGTTCGTGACCTTACCACAGCTTAGTTCAATTTCACCCCTGACGCTTCATTTGAAAATATAAATTGTATCTTTCATTATTTTGGTGAGACCTTCTCACTATCACTATCCTATCTCATATTGTTGTATTGTTTGTTACTAAAATTACAAATATTAGTGCGCATAGTGATAGTTCGGTTGTTATGACAATATTAAGTAGACACTAAATAATTAAATTTTGTATTGAGAAAAGTTTTCGTCATAACAAGTACATATACTTTTAGTAACAAAACTTAGTGATAAAAGTAATTTTGGCACTATTAATATATTAATAGTGACAATTTAATTGTGAAGGTATTAAATTGTCACAATTCCCATTGTATTATTATCACAATCAAATTCATCACAATTAATCCAAATAATAGTGTCAATCAATTGTTTTGTCACAACAAATATCGTATCTGTGACGAAATAATATTTAGTCAAAAAAATTGTCAATAAATTATGAATAGTAGTGACCATAGTTATACTTTGGTGATTGTGACGATATTAAGTAGACACTAATTAATTGAATATTTATTGACAAATTTTTTTGTCACAACAAGTAAAATATTATGTGACGATTAATCGTTTCGTAACAAAAAGAAAAAATACTAGTGACTAAACTATGTTTTGTCACAACAAATAGACAATATTAGTTACTAACATACGTTTTGTAACAATTACAATTTATTTCCGTCAAAATTATTTTGGTGCCAAATTTCATAGACTTTTAGTAACAAAAACTTAGTGATAAAATAAAATTTAACATTATTAATATACTAATTGTGGAAATTTAATTGTGAAAGATACTAAATTGCCACAATTACCATTGTATTAGTGACAAAATATAAATTATCACAAATAATCTAAAAAAATAGTGTCAATCAATTGTCTTATCACTAAAAAACTTGTATTTGTGATGACAAAAGAAGTTAGTTACAAAAAAAAGTCACTAAATTACGAATAGTAGTGACCATAGTTATAGTTCGGTTATTGTGACAATATGAAGTAAACACTAATTAATTGAATATTTATTGACAAAAGTTTTTGTTACAATAAGTAAAATATTGTGTGACGATAAATCGTTTTGTCACAACAAGAAAAAATTATTAGTGAACAAACCATGTTTTGTCACAATAAATAGAAAAATTAGTTACTAACGTATGTTTTGTTACAATTTCAATTAGTTCCCACCAAAATTATTTTAGCACGAAATTGCATAGGCTTTTAATGACAAAACTTAATGATAAAAGAAATTTTGATACTATTAATATATTAATAGTGACAACTTAATTGTAAAAGATACTAAATTGTCACAATTACCATTATATTAGTGACAGAAAAATAAATCATCACAGATAATCTAAACAATAATGTCAACCAGTTATTTTGTCACAAAAAACTTTATATTTGTGACGAAACAATGATTAGTCACAAAAAAAATTGTCACTAAATGTCTTAACTCTTGTAGTGAGTCAAACTTATAATAGATAAAAAAGAATATTCAATATTCAATAATTCGTGATTGTGTTTTCTTTTTGATTTTCTTATCATTATATTTTTGTTTAATAAATTTTATTTATTAATAATTTATATAAATTTGGTTAAGATAGTGTAACATAATATTTTTCATCTCTTTACCTTGAAGGTTGAATAGTGATAAGTGTTAGACCCCTAAGTTCAAAATGTGGGATCGTGTGAGTGTTGGCGAGCCTTGGCCAATGCTTGACATGTACGTTGGCACGAGGAAGGCGTGTTGACGAGGAAACAAGGCAAAGTCTCGAGAGTAGGCGAGATTCGTTACGCATAGGCGTCCATTGGCGGAAATCTTCGACGAGACGTGAGATTCGGATGCGAGGCTGCACGGAGTTGGCAAACTAAGTCGTGCGAGACCCAAGAGTGCACGAGAAGGCGCATAGGCATGTGACCCCGCGAGGATGCGTGAAGGCATACGAGCGCGACGAGGTGCTTAAGCACTTTGACTTCGGCGAGACAAGTTGAAGGTATGTGAACCTGCGAGGTTTTATGCTAACTCGGTTTTTGACTTGTAGCGACGAGATTGCACACATGAGGGAGGCATGCGAAAACACTAAGGCATTGATGGGCGAGTGAGATCAAACTTAGTGCAAATTTTGGTAGAGTCTCGGACCTTGTGGAGATTGACTCGACCCAGGCTAGAACTTGACGGACAAAGGACTTAGCCACGCTTGAATGGATGGACCACGACTAACAGACTTGTTATGGGAAGCATTGGATCAGACTAGTGTGCTAGTGGGCTTTGGCGAGATCACACTGCATCATCAGCGGATAGAGATCACGGGGAGATCTTGGATGATGTGGTGATGACTGGGAGTTAGAGTTGCAATGAAACTCAAGATCTGAAGATAGTGGAGATCTTTGCGGATAAGGATATTAGTATTCTAGATAGTGTTCTAGATCAATGTAAACTCTATCTTTATGTTATCTTGTTAGATTCTATCTTATCAGTTAGAGTCCTATTTGGATGGGGGTGTCATCCAATTGGTTCATGAGATCTTATCTGATAGAGATAGACGTGATCTTAAGTAGTTCAGATTTAGTGGGAATCTGTGACTCTAGGTTGGATGCCTATATATAGCTCATTCAAGCTCTTCTTTTCTCAATTCATTCAGAGAGAGCATTCTTTGTATTCTTTTGAGGGAGAGTAATATAAAGTTGGTCTTTTGACCGTATCTCTGTGTGTTTTTCTTGTTGCCTATATTCTTTGTTGCTTCCGTATTGTTCCTTCGAGTGTGTACGAGGTAAACACTTCGAGGGTTGGGAAAGGCTGAGTCTTACTTTAACGGGTCTAAGTGAGATTGTCGTGCAAAGGGTGTGAGCGAGAAACTTTGGGTGAAAGTTCGAGTCTTTAAGGTGACCTTTGTAACAACTGGTATCAGAGACAAAGTTCAGAATGGCTGTAAGCAACTTGGCAGAATGGGTGTCTAGGTTGGAGACACTCATGTGACCTATTCCTCAAGGGGAGGAAGAAGTCACATCTCACAATACTCGCTTCGAGATATTGGAGGCGCGGATCCAACAGTTGTAACAACAGATAGTGGATGTGTTGAAGGCACAGGAGGAGGCCCATTTTGAGATTACTGTGCTGAGGCGTGCCGTTGCAATGATAGATATCGAGCGAGGAGAAGGCTCAACACCAAAACTTTCTTTTGTGAAGGTACGTGTGTTCGAAGGCGTGCGAGACGCTAAGGTGTTGGAGAACTTTTTGTGGGATATAAAGCAGTACTTTGTAGCTGCTAGGGTATCCGATACTGAAAAGGTCAATGTAACGACCATGTATTTGGATGGGGATGCCAAGCTCTGGTGGAGGACGAGGACCTCTGCTGAGATCAGCGCGGATAGAACTCCCATGAATACGTGGGAGCTCATGAAGAAGGAGTTGAAGGATCAATTTCTTCCCATGAATACTTCATGGCTTGCGAGGGAGGCCTTGAAGAACCTGAAGCAAGATGGATCGGTAAGGGATTATGTGAAATCTTTTAGTTCTCTCTTACTTGATATTGAAAACATGTCAGATGAGGATAAGCTCTTCAACTTTTTGTCCGGGTTACAACCGTGGGTGCAAATGGAGTTGCAGAGGCAAAATGTGAAAGACGTGGTTGGTGTAATCGCGGCCGCTGATGCCTTGGTGGACTTTCGAGTGATGAAAGAAACTATGGTAAACTCCTCTAATTCTACAAAGGGCAAAGGACATGCTCAGCAGGAGAATACCGAGGGGAAAAAGAAGAAGAACTCCAAGAAGGGAGACTTCAATGGGAAAAGCAAGCAAGATGGTGGTTCCGAGAGTGGGGAGACATCATCCAGAAAGGGCAAGATTGCTTGTTTTCTATGCGGTGGTTCACATTATGCAAGAGAATGTCCGAGGAAGGAGAAGCTAAACGCCCTGATAGCCGAGGAAGAGGGAGAATCTTCGGAGGATGCGGCGCTAAATCCGATTGTCTTGTTGAACGCGGTTGGTAAAGAACCTAATCCTTATGATGAACTGATGTATGTGAAAATACAGGTTAATGAGGTAGAGGTGACCGCGATAGTGGATACGGGTGCGTCACATACCTTGGTTACGGAAAGGATGGTGCGCAAGTTGGGGCTTAGAGTGTCCAAGACCCCGACGAAGATAAAAGCCTTGGCAGTTAAGGCACAAGCGCTGATGGAAGCTGCTTACAACGTCCCAGTGAGCATAGGGAGTTGGCATCCAAAGATGAATTGCATGGTCGTACCACTTGAAGATTTCGAGATGATATTGGGGATCGATTTCCTTAAGGCAGCAAAGACGGTGTTGTATCCAAGTTTGGGAGGTATGATGGTTAT
>JAOQMR010000003.1:14588286-14607943 GCA_027563865.1 Erythroxylum pelleterianum | reverse complement strand
AGGTTTAAGTAAGTAGATAAAGATGGAAATGTTTTTGGAGGGAAAAGAAGGGGTAAGGATTGAGATTTAAGTAAGTAGATTTAGTGATAAAAGAAATTTCGACACTAATAATTTATTAATAGTGACAATTTAATTGTGAAGGTATTAAATTATCACAATTCCCATTGTATTATTGTCACAAACAAATTCATCACAGTTAATCCAAATAATAGTATCAATCAATTGTTTTGTCGCAACAAAAATCATATATGTAACAAAATAATACTTAGTCAAAAAAAATGTCACTAAATTACGAATAGTAGTGACCATAGTTATACTTTGATGATTGTGACGATATTAAGTAAACACTAATTAATTGATTATTTATTGACAAAATTTTTGTCACAACAAGTAAAATAGTATGTGACGATTAACCATTTCGTAACAAAAAGAAAAGATATTAGTGACCAAATTATTTTTTTTTCACAACAAATACAAGATATTAGTTATTAACATATGTCTTGTCACAATTACAATTTATTCCCACCAAAATTATTTTGGCGCCCAATTTCATAGCTTTTAGCAACAAAACTTACTGATAAAATAATTTTTAACATTATTAATATAGTAATAGTGACAATTTAATTGTGAAAGATATTAAATTGTCATAATTACTATTGTATTAGTGACAAAAATATAAATCATCACAGATAATCCAAAAAAGAGTATCAATCAATTGTCTCATCACTAAAAAAACTCGTATTGATAACAAAATAAGTTAGTCATAAAAAAAAGTCATTAAACTACGAATCGTAGTAAGCATAGTTATAATTTGATTATTGTGACAATATAAAGTAAACACTAATTAATTGAATATTTATTGACAAAAGTTTTTGTCACAACAAGTAAAATATTGTGTGACGATAAACTATTTTGTCACAACAAGAAAAAATTATTAGTGAACAAACTATGTTTTGTCATAGCAAATAAAAAATAATAGTTACTAACGCATGTTTTGTCACAATTTCAATTAATTCCCGCCAAAATTATTTTGGCGTGAAATTGCATGGACTTTTAATGACAAAACTTACTGATAAAAGAAATTTTGACGCTATTAATATATTAATAGTGACAACTTAATTGTGAAAGATACGAAATTGTCGTAATTACCATTATATTAGTGAAAACCTTTTGTGACGAAACAATGATTAGTCACAAAAAATTTGTCATTAAAACTCTTGTAGTGTGTGATTTCACTTCCATCTACACAAACATCATATGCAAGAACATGGTAATAGAATTTGCTTAAAACTTAAATCATTCACAATCCAAATACAGTCTTTCTTATTCAAGGAGATGTTACCAGAACTAGCTACTTTTTGCACGCATAATGCTTCCTCACAAAAGGAAGCTTAGAGCTGCACTGGTATGCATCATCTCCTTTGTTTATAAGAAGAGGAGGAAGTCAAGAAGATGTTATCCACCGCATCCACCGCAGCCTACACCAGTATCAGTATGAGCCGGAGAAGATTCGTCTTTGGATGCGCCACCAGCACAAGAAAAAATTATAGTTATAATGATGGAGAGAGTGATCAGTAAAAACCAGAAGAGCAGAACTGCTCTGCTCAATCCTTCATCTGCTCTCACCGTCATTCTCCAGTCTCTTACCATGTTTATATCTTCTCTTCTCCGCTACTCTTCTTTTTTCTGTCTTCTACAATTAACAGATAATGGCGATGATGGTGGCTTAAGTATGAGAAGGTCAAGAACAGTACTAAATGTGAACTGTGATGGGTTGTAAAATGTTTGATTAAACAGATAACATTGACTTAACATGTGATGTATAATGGGTTAAAACAAAAATCAACAACCATTTAACCAAATGACAAGGCTGAGCTGCCATAATGCTGACCAAAGGATAGTGACCTTATCATACAGAATCAATGAAGGATAAGTGACTTTAATTTTCGGCATGTGTTTTATTGCTGTAAAGTAAAGAAGGACAGATTCGCAGTACTAGCTAGATTGCATATACAATGACACTTGGGGAAGGAAAACCATTTGTAGGGACGAGAAGATAGTTCTTAAAATGTTATCCATTTCAAGCCGATTTTTCTTTTTAATAAGAAGAAAAGAAGATTTCTGGGCAAAATTACACAACTAAGGTATGAAAAACCCTTTTCATTAATGAAATTTGAAAATCAAATCGATATTGATTGCTAAGCAGATGTAGGTGATCCTAATACACTTTGAGATAAGAATCTGACTAAATAACAAAGAAATTACAAGGGAAGAAGGAAATAGTAGATAGAGAGAGGGTCTTCCACAGGAAAAGAAATCACCTGCCAACTAAATTTATAAGATCGTTTCATAAAAAGATGTGATGAACTGTCAACAGCTAACGAACCTGCTACGTTGGTAAATAGTAATTGGCTAAATATTGTTAACTTAATATTATAGGAAAATAAAATATAATTAATTCAAACAAATATTAATGGTAGGATCTTCAATATATAATTCTTACAATATAAAACATATATCCAGATCTTGCGTATCAATGATATTCATACTGGGTGTTGTTGTTGTTGTTATATAATATAAAACATATAAGGTATAGTTGAAGAATTTAATGAAATCATCGCGCTGCAAATAATTTGATGCCTTTTCCTTGACCCTTTCTAACTTTACGATATAAACAAAAAATTAATTTATGTCTTTATAATTTAATTTTTTTTCTTCCGTAACAAAATTGAGTGAATTCATGATTATTTATCTATTTAATCATTAACTAAGTTTATATATATATATATATAATTAGTTATTCCAACAATAACTCTTATTCTAACATTCTCTACTAGGCCTAATCAAAAAATTAAATAGTATCATTTTAAGTGTGTAAAAAATAAATCTTGAAAGTTCAACATAATAACTTCTACTTGATATATCTATTTGGGAACATTGTCTTTCTCATTTCAATTTGGTCACTCCCACCCCTTCAAATCTTTCCACTATCCTGTCCTGGTTCTTAGCGGTTTCCAGTTCTAGAGGTTCAGTTACACCTTACTTCCTTTTATTGCTCTCCACAACCGCTTACCACATCTGGAAGGAACGTAATGCCCGAACCTTCACGAATGAAGCCTTGACGGAGGAGAGAGTGCTTTCTGGTGTAATCTCCCATGTTAAGGAACTACTTAGCCTATACACCGAGAGGAGGTAATTTAGATTAGTACTGTGTGCTTTTAACAGTTTAATTGCTGAGTTTTTCAGGTTACTGTAGCAGAGGTTCACTTTGGACTGCCCCTGGTTGCTTCGAGGAGCAAAACAACTTTTTTATCGGTGGTAGTTGCAGGCCATTTTGGGCCTAAATTGTGTTTGGTTGCCTCAGGTTTTTCCACAGTTGGCAGACTACAAGCAGGCATTTCCTTGTTTCGATTGGTTTTTTCTTGAGTCATGTAGGCTTGTCCTTTGGTTGTCTTTCTTGTTGATAGTCCCACTGTTTGGCTTTGGTCGTTTTCCCCAGGCTTGGTGTATTCTTTTTCTCGGTTTCCTATTTTTAGGTTATTTCTTTAGCTGACTGAGCCGTAAGAGGTTTAGATTGTGAACTATTTGTATCTATTCTTTTGCTCATTAATTTATTTCCTGATTTACCAAAAAAAAATTAATAACTTCTACATGATATAATAATAAATATAATTGTTGCATATTAATTATCCAATCTACTTTCTATTCTTTTGGTCTATTCTTTTAGATTCTTAGGCTTTCCTTGTCATTCTACTCCCTTTTAAAATTCTTCCTCTATTACGTAGGCTATTTCTTAGGTTACTTTTTCAATTTTCTCTACTTCTAGAGAACCATGCTCTTTTTGTGTTGAGGAGGGTAATTTAATCTTTTCCTCTTATTTTAGGTCATGCCCTTTATCTCTCTTATCAGTTTGTGACAATTTTTCTTATCGCCTTATCAAAGGATGACTTTTTCCTTAGTATACTCTACAGCTCCCATCATTAATATAACTGGTCAAGTCCCTAACTTTTCTGGAGATTTCCCTACCTTGCCATCTTGCTTCTTCCCTTCTAACCATCCTCCTATTCCTACTACTTATAGAATTCCCATCGTCTCCTCAATAGAAATGGAACCTTCCACCCTCCTTAAGGATATTTTCCTTTATCCTTTGTAACAAAGTTCTCCTACTTCTACTCACCTAGTTAACAATGGTCACTTTGAGCTTTTAGCACCTTAGACTCCCTCTATTCCTCCATCTACAAGCCTTAATTTGAATCTTTATTGGAAGTAAGTCCTAGGGGGCCTTCTAACATTTCTCTTCACTAACATCCTCTCATTAAGATAGATGGAGTTTCTATTTTCTCTCCTTCGTTAGATATCCTTAAGAAAGGAGAAAGAACATGGTGTTGTACACTTATTTGATTTTTCTTTGGGAAGTGTCTAGCTTTTTCTGTAATCAGACTTTAGGCTTTTAAATACTAAAAAAGTAAGGGACTTGAGGAAGTACTAATTAATATGGATAACATCTTCCTATTTATATTCTCCTTAAATGCTAGTGCTTAAGGGGTCCGATAAGCTAACCCTTAGCACTTCGATAGCTTGTCTCTTTTAGTTCAACTTTGAATTGGAACTTTTTCCCTCAAAACTGCATAGATGCCTACCATTTCTCCTTTTTCTCTAAGAGTCCCTCGAACTAACAAATCTTTTATAATTGTTCTCTTCCAACCCCTCTCTCTCCTAGTTACCCCTTGCTTAATTCCTTAACTCTCCACAATTTTACATTTCCTTACCTAAACTTACACCTTATGGATATTGTCAGTACTCTAGTAGCTCCCCTTTCTTAACTCTTTATTTGATTTTCCTTTCCTCTCCTTAACTCCTAGTAAGCAATAAGGGGATGTTTATACTTCCCCCACTCTTGGTAACACTTGAAATGCACAACTACCAAGTCCTATATCTAGTGCCCCCTTCCATTTTATCCCTCTACGAACCTTAGCCTGTCCACTATAGCACCAACTAACATTGTGTAGTTGTTAATTAATGGTAAAGCTCTTTCCCTCTAAGTAAGGTGATAGGTGTAAATTATATTATATTTTGTTAGATGTTTAAGTGTGTTTTAATTGTTTCTTAGATGATTATCATGTGTATAGGCTTAGAATTATGTTATTATTAATGTTTGTATGTATTATATGTGTTTTTTTGGTTTAGAGCAAGAATTAGATCTTAATTTAATGTTTCAAGAGGTTTTTTTTTACGTATTTATGAGTTTTGGAAATTAGGTAATTAAAGAATTAATTAGATGGAGTAAGAATAAAGGTGCCATAATCGTGCATAATTGGTCACAATCATGACAGAGGTGAAAATCCTAAAAGCACGATCATGACTCTTATGTCACAATCTTAATAGAGACTGTCCAGGCATGAGTGTTTTCATTTGTTTTAAGGTTTGGGGGTATTTTAGGAGCCATCAAAGTGGGAAAACCCTAATTACACCCTAAGATCCTAATACACTATTTAAGGACTTGAAACTTGCCAAAAAATGTAGCAGCTAACATCAAAGAGAGGAATAAACGTAGAGATCAAGAAGAACATCCAGGAATTCCATCTTTCTAAATCAAGATCCAAATAGAGTTTTTATTCTTTTCCTTTATTTCTTTCATTATTTTTGACGTGTAATCTAAATTCCAAGATGTTAAACATGTTTATGAAGTTCTAAATTTCATATTAGGATTTATTATGTGACTTTGATTATTGTTGATTTCAATACATATTCTCATGCTTATGATAATTGTTTATGCTTAAACTTGACAACAAATTGAGCAAGTGAGTCAAAAGTCACTAGTGTTAGATTGTACAATAAGATTTGGGAATTTAATAGACCCACAATTATCAAATTAACAATCATTCAAAGAGGGATTTTGTTTGAGAAATTAATTATCTATTATATAGCTTTAGATCTAATTGAAAACGCCAGGGAAGTTTTGGAATCAAAAGGTTGTAAATCTATAATTTTTGGATTCAGTTAGGGTTTAATTCATTAGATCTTGAGAGAGGGTAATCAATACCTTAGGAAATCTAAGATCAAACACATAATTGGATCAACAATAGTTAAAGAAACAAAATAAGGAAAGAATAAGTCCTAAGTATTAAATCTTGATCAAAACCCTAAATTAATTTGGCAAGTCACTGCTTCATTGTTTACTCAATTTACTTACTTTGTTTTGTTGTTTGTTTCAATTTTGTTATTTGTTTTATTAAAATAACATTCTGAATACCTTAGACAAAGTTAGGTTCAAAATCCTTGCATAATCCTTATGGGAACAATATCCTTATATACTATAAGAGATATGACTTGGATTATTGACTTGTGATTATATGAAATTAAAAGCAGGGTCAGGAATAACAGATCATATATGTTGTGATAAGAATTGTCAGATAATAGATTTAGGTGTCACATAAGATGTGATTGAAAATGATGTTACCTACCTAGTTCAAGTTTAGTTGGTTTGTTGAGTGACCTAAGATCAATGAAATTTAAAAATGATCCTAGCCCACTAAAAAGATTAAAATAATTGCTATTATTTTGAATAAACTATTAGGAGTAACTAAATAAATTATTAAAGTCTTAATCTTATTTGGTAATCATAACATATAACCATTTACTTGCTTACTTTACATTTTTTTGTTCCAACTATAAAGTTCCTTTATTTAGTATAATTAATATCGAGTTTTAAGACACCAGATTTTTTGGACATAGGTTAGGTTTGAGAAGAGTTATCCAAAAGGATAAATGAAAAATTGTATGTCCATTATATCAATTTTCTATACTCCCTGTTGAGGATATGGTGACACATTTTTAGAGATATGTCAATATCTTATAGATAATAACATATGATAACATTTTTAGTTGATTAATGTCTCATAAACTTTAATGACAATATATAAGAAGGATGTAACACAGAGATAGTATAACACAAATATTTACATGAAGTAAAGTTGAAAGATAAAGTACCTTGATTAAATTTACTCAATTTAGCTTACTAAAAGTATAAATATGGACAACAATTGAAGGCATTTGCTTAGATATGTTACTAACCACCATTAAAAAATGATTGCATGATTTTTCTTTTCAATACATGACATGGTTGAGATCATATATATTTTTTGATTCATGTTTATAAGTATTTGATACTGAATTTGGATTCAACATTGTTACAATGCTCAATGAATGATTAGAAATAGATTGTTGAGAAGAAATAGTTACTCCAAGTTTATACAAATATTTTGTATGTGTTGTCTCAAGAGAGACTTATACTTAATATAAGTGGCAAGAATACAAAGTTAGATAACCACAACTATCCGTTATGACATATTAGTTAAATCAACATAATGAGAATTATAAAGTTTCACACAAAATAGATGTATCATTTTAATTATTAATCATATGAAACTTATGAAACCTATTAAAAGGAAGAATGACCAAATCAGCTTTTGGTGAAAGGATAATGATAGTATTAAATTGTTAAATTTTATGCATATAATGTATTGGATATAGTAACAATTAATAAAAGAATGATACTTATGTTTCATTAGATTAACTAATGAATTTATATGATATAGCCATATTTATTAAAAGAAATGTTGATTTAAATTTTTGAAAATTTTAAATCATTTAAATTTGAGTGAAAATTAAGCATTAAGAATCATAAAAACACTTAAATGAGATCAATGTAGTTTGATTTAAATTTTCTTTGTTAGCTAGAGGGAACAAGATTCCTTAATGAATACCTCTACATCTAAATTCCATAATCATATAGATTTGTGAAAGGAGAAAAATGCTACATAAGATATTCTATACAACAATATTTATTTCTTTTATAGTTAAGCCTAATACAATAACTTACCTATAAAATTTTCGATTAAATTAATTAAAAAGATTTCATATTAGATATGAAGTGGTATGACTTTGTAAAAGTTGAAGCTATTGATTTTAAGATGTGATGTATAGTTAAAGCACATACTATCCAATGAGTTTAGAATTAAATTGGATAGTAGAAACTTATAAGATATCCAAAAGAGTTAGATATGATCTTGCAAACCCTAATGAAAAATAGAGTTGTTTTAGTGAATACCTATAGGTGAATGTTCTCATAATAATGTAAGAGTAAAATAAAATTTAAAGTTTCAAAATCTTATGACAATACATCTAATTAAAAATAGTGCATTAGTTGGTACATTTGACATGTAGTGGGAAGGTTACAAGATATTGAGAGATTTCTTTCATGGTGAATGCAAAGAGTTTGCTTTGGATGTGATTGTGAATTTATCTTATCTATAAGAAGGTTACTGGGAGTCTAATTGTACTATTCAGTAGGCGTGTGTAGAGACATATTGCTTATGGAAAACAAAAAGAAATCATATTTTTAATTGTCGAAAATACTATAGTCCTTTAATTGTTGAAAATATAATAGTCCAAGTATAACTCTAATTATATATGAAAAGACAACTTCTTAATTTTACGAATTATATATATGGATATAGATACGAATGTTGTTTACCTATTCTAGTCTTACATAGATAGTGTTTAGTGTTTGAGATGTTTGATACTTGTGAAGTATTAAAGATATTCATTATCCTATATATGAGTTGATATTTGAGTTCAAGATTATGTAGATAACAACTTTAGAAGTAAATCTTAGTTAAGATATATTTTACTTAGAAAAATATTGTTTTAAGATTAGAAAGGTTTCAATACAGCATCATTGCTAATTAAGCCATATTACATCTTTTATTTAGTGGAAATTATTATTTTATTCAATATCTTCTTCAATGAACTTGATATAGTTCTTTGCATATTTGAAACAATAATGTACTATAGAACATTAGATTCATTATGCATACAAAAATCTAAGGTCTCGTCAAAGATCCAAGTATATATGTATTTAAGCAATTTCTTTTAATTATAATGATAATTAAGATATGAGTTATAAGATTTAAGCAAGTACTCACTATAAAGAATCTTGCAGAATTCTCTAACTAAATTAATTTCCTAATTGTAATCATCATGTGGAGATATAATATAAGATACTTAAAAAAAGTGACTTAATGCAAGTGAGATTACATTAATGTATAACTTAAAGCCAATCGGTTGGTCATAAATATTGTGACATAATTCATTAAAACCACTATTTTTATTTATGTATTTTTTTAATTCTATTTGATATTTTGATACTAAAGATAAAATCTCTAGAATAATTGTTGTGAAATCAAAATTGTAATGAAATCATAATTATGAGGTTCAATTTGCATTTATTTATTATTCTAAAATTGTTCTTAGTTGAAGTTTCATCAAGAAAGGATGTGGATGAAACATTGTAATTAGCACGCAGTATGTTTCTTTCCTATAAAGAAAATAATTAAACATATAATTAAAGTATAGAAATACTTGGATAGACGTGTCAATGTATATTACAGAACTAGTTCATTGAACAAATCTGATTATGATAATATCAAATGGAATATTACTTATATGTCTATGGATTTCCTCGTTATGACCATTAAATAATTGATCCTTAGACTTGAAATTACCAAAGCATCTAATATAAGAATTACTATGTATTGATGCTACTTATGACTTATTCTATTTATGGTTATTCATTCAACAATACTTGGATATAATATGAACCGTATAGAGATGGTTGAGTAAGTCAATAAAGAATTTGTTGCTCTAAAATAAAGAGAAAGAGTATTATCATGTTCTTAATTTGTAAGGATTAAAGGAATTATTTGGTCAAAGTGAATTAAGATTAGAAAATTTTTTTAATATCAATATTAAATCAATTACTAATCAGCAATAATGAACATGATTGAATTTAAAAAGAATAGATTCTAAATTCATATTCTATGTCTATTTAGAACATTGGATGATAAAATGATTAAATTATTCATCATAATTATGCATAGATAAATTGAGTTAAACTACTTTAATATTCCTAATATATAAATAGTCATAACATATTGCTATATGTCAATTTTGATTGTCCCCACTAGCACTTCCACGCAATAACTTTACCTTTGTGATTATAAATTGGAGAATAGGAGAATTAAAGATAAAGGAGATTCAATTTATGTAAGTTTAATTATGAAGTATAATTCTAATTTATAATCATTTCTAACATATTAAGAACCTAATAAATCACACGCTTAAAAAAGAAGTTAAAAATAATTTAAATTAAGTCGAATTTAATTATGATATTTAAAAAACTTCAAAGAACAAGTATAAGATATTTTCATCTTATTAAAGCTAAATTTAATTAGATTTTAACTTTAATTATAATTAAAAAGAAACTTTTTTTTGTCTATGTAAATAAGAGGAAGGCATATTTCTATGTAAATAAGAGGAAGGCATATTTTCCTCTTTAAGTTTGTTTTGCCCTTTCCTATGAATATTGTTAAATGCTAGATAAATAGACAATTTGTAGTTGATAGTTCGATAAAAATATGAAAGGATTCAAATTATGTACGTTTTAACATTTTTACTTATAATTCATATTCTAAAAGTTATTCAAAAAAAGTGATTCAATTAAAAAATTAAAAAATATTTTTGTTGTGCACATGATTGGATTAAGATTAGTTTTCCAACATTATCTTAACTTATCCAACATTATAAGTGGTAAGACAAATGCCTTTCGACTAATCACTTTTTACCTATTCTATTAAATTTTATTTACACATTTATTTAACATCCACGCGTTAACTAAGAGTAAATGCCAAAGAGTTGAAACACCCAATCGAATACAGTTGCTCCAACCCCGAAATGGCAGACCTGTCAACTTTTATCAGGTCTTTGGATGTAACAAATCAAGAATCTAAGGAAAAAGTGCGTAAAGAGAACAAGCAAAAAGAAAGATACGACAATTAAGAGCAGCAAAAGTACTTTTCTTTTAAATCCTTAATTACATGATACCAGTTAAATACATGATAGGTGTAAGAAATGCATGCCCAGCGGCAATTTTTTCCAGCAAAACTCCTCAAATCCACACTCCATAATCAACCTTAACAAAAGCTAGCTAGCTCGTATGCATCTCTTACATCCATGATTTATGTCACAACCAAAAGGAAAGGAAAGGAAAACAGAAGGGAAAGATGCATATAAGTGGAAAGACATAAGTTAAACCGGAGAAAAACGAACATTGAAGACCAAAACAGTTAGAAAGTAAATCGGACCGCTACCCTCAATTCCCCGCGATGCAATTATAACAATCTCCCATTTCTGCCCCTTAGGCTAGAACTCGGGAGAGTGTAATTGCAAAGACTTTTGTTTTCGTGTGTTCTTCTGCCATCACCTTTTCAACCGTAATTACAAAAGAACCTTCCTCCTCCCATGAGCCACCGTAATGTCCACCAGTAACCGACACCTTCACCCACCAGCCCCCGTCGGTGACCACCCATTGTTTTGAGTTCTTACTTCACCCAAGTTAAGAAGTAAAGAAGAAAATCGTAACAAATGATCAACAGCAAGGTAAAGTTGCTACGCGTTAGTGGATATAGGGCATTAAGGGACCCGATGGGGTCGTATAAAAAGGTGAGATTGTAGCTTTTGGTTTTCGTGTGAGTGGGACTTCTACAACAAATATTTCTTTTCTTTTCATCGTTTCTTTTGGGATTAAAGGTATGTTTAAATTCTTGGTCAAGGCATGTTTGTGGGGGAATGCAAATAACTCCACCAACTCGATTTCCGAGGCCTTTGTAATTTTCATATTCATTCTCGCTGAGAAGAAAAGGTAGTATTGATGGGGTTTATTTGTCCGTGTATGTAAACATGCGCTTGGTTCACTCACCAGCAAAGTTTTTTTTATAATCGAAGTCGTCTCTTCATGGCCAACTTTATAGTTTAATTACCATATTATTGATGTGGCTAGCTAGTGGTAGTTTCATGGGCCAACTTTCGGCTAGTTATTACCTTGAATACTGTACTTGGCAATTGTTGAAGACAATGGGACCAAGAAACTAACTCACTTGCCTGACGTGTTCGATTTATATAGCAAAGCATGATTGAGCAATCAACAATTCACTACAATAAAGTTGATATTTGGTTACGAAAAAAAAGAGAGTAGTTAAACGTGTAAGAAACCTCGCTTATAATTTTTAGCTACATTATTGTGTTGTCAGTCAAAACGTCGTCAAATTTTCATAGCTGAAAATTATAGGTGATATTTTCAAAAATCATCACCACCAGTTTTTTGCTACGTTTTGTTTTCGTAGCTAAAAACTATTAACTATATTTTGAGAAATCATTGTCAGTAGTTTTTGACTTTGCTTTTTTTTGTAACTAAAAATTATTAACTATATTATAAAAACGTAGCTAAAAACTTTTGGCTACGTTACTCGAACGACTACTCAGTATTGTCTATGTCGATAAACTTGTAATATTTTAAAAAGCTTAGTTAAAATATATTTAAAATATTTTGAGTATTGAAACAATAGTTTCTAATTAAAGCAAACATCCCATAATTTTACCATTCATGACATAATCATTCAGCAGTTACATCTTCATCAATTTTGTAATTTGAGAAAAAAGTATTACATTTAAGTTATAATACAAACAGGAATTAAAAGAAAAAAGTATAAGAGATATAATTAATATCCTTTGCTTTCCTCTTCATTTCTATCATAATACGGACCGAGTGATCTTTTAAATAACATATCGTGTTTTGCTATTTTTGCTCAAGTTTCTTATAATGTAGCCTTCAGCCCCTTGTTTTCCTCTTAAAGTTATTGAATGAATGTTTTATTTGATAAGGCTGAAACATTTGGCTTAGTGTCATGGTCAAGACTTTTGATATAGCCAAAACATGTACCAAGTACGGTATTGCAAATGTCTTCTACATTGAACTCATTCCCCTCAAACATATTTTTATCTAACAACTCTTGTAACTTATTCTAAAATTAAAAAAATAAAATCAATATTCAATCAAAATATTATTACTTAGTACTACATTAATAAATGAGCAAAAATATTGAATCCAAATATTATTACTTACTACTACATTAATAAATGAACAAAAAAATTGAACAAATTTTTATACTTAAATGGTTGTTTTTTGCTTTTTCTAACATCTACCTTTTATCTTCCTTATAGCAAGTGACTTTATATAGTGTGATCCTATCACACTCTTGTCCATGTAGTTTCTTTCACTTTGTTTTATGAAAGAAAAATAAAAGGCACAACAAATAATGTAGTGTTTATTGATATAATTATAACTTGCAAACAAAGATCTTACATATTCATTTCAAACAACTATAAATGATTTTGACCCTTAAATATGAGGTGTTTTCAATTTAGCTCTACTAACCTTTTCCTTCTCTCAATTTCCTAAATAAAGAAAAAGATAAGTAGTCATTAAATCATCTAATAAGATTAAGGAAAGCAAACGTGAAGGCAAATAAAACAAACCTGAACTTTTGGGTCAACCCAATAATCACACAAACTATTCCAATTTTCTTGAGACATTCGTTTGGGAACATGTCTTCATGCCTCCACATCAGATGAAAAAGATTTATAATATTGATGCAACTTGAAACGTCGTTCCCTATTCCTTTCTTTTAATAATGAAGTAATACAACTTGAAACATATGGGTTCTTAATATGCACAATATATAATTTCAACTGTGAACAATAAGTAAAAATGTAATTAATCTTAAAATCATTGAAGCAATATGACAAATAGTTAAATATATTGAAAAATTACTGCAACTTTATCCAAATCATTTTCAAGTAAGTTATCCAAATCATTTTAACAAACATGCAAGTTGGGCTCCTACTTTATCTGTGGACACCTTGATGAATCAACACAGTCTCTCCCCCATGGCTATCAACGTTTTACCATCACAAGCTCCTCCAGTCATATTCGATTTCGTCCATCAGAAGGATTTCCACTACATACATCATTGGGAGGTCATTGTGGATTGAGTGTCAGCTAGTTTTGTTGCCCCCTTTATTTCCTCTTTGGTTGCGTTTTGTGTGTAGCTTATTTGAGTAGACAATGATAAGAGTAGATATTGGTTAGGAGTGTGGCTTGTTGCTTTGACCCAATTTATGTTCTCCGACGGTCCTGGTTTAGACCTTTTGTTCATATTTTGGCTTTATTAATTTATTTTTTCTGAATTACCAAAAAAGGTTATCTTCCTTGAAGTCCTTAACATGTTTCAATAAAAAGTAATTTTGTTCTCATAATAATCCCTAACTCACTTGACATTTTTGCATATTGGATCTTATCTACAAGACAACCTTGTTGAGTATTAGTCTACATTGATAACTTGCAATTCATTGCAGTATTCATTCGTTGTAATTCATAACCTCTAGTTTTACCTCTACATCTTTTTCTAATATTAGCATTGGTAGCTGACAACAAATAGATAATGATAAGGAAATATTAGAATATATAAATATATATTTAAGCATAAGTCTATTTGTAGGTGCTAAAGATTAACAAACTTGAACTAGTTGCTTCATTGTTGTCTGAGGTAGAATGATGTTGTGTATGACTAATTTCATTGATGTCTGAGGTAGAATTTTGTTGTTGGCTAGGAATTGAATTGATGGATCCATGATTGATCTGGATGAAGTTACAGAGCCCTCTATTATACAATTTCCAAAATTTTCACCTTCTTCCCTTTGTTTCTACCAAGTGACATTATATTAGATATTTATTAAAAAAACATAAATTTTAGTAACATTAAAATACATCTAATCATCATTATCAACATATGTTCAATCATTAACAATAATCACATTAACATAAGTAAAAACATCAATATAAATGTTACTAACAACACAAATGTTACTAACATTACGTTTGAGACAATGTGAAGATCACTTTCATGATACATCAATTCATCATTATCAACATACATTTAATCATTAACATTAATTGCATTAAGATAAATCAATCATCAACATTATGCACATTAGCAACATAAATGTTACCAGCATTATGTTTAAGACAATATAAAGAGGACTTTCATGATACATCAAATCTTCATTATCAATATATATTCAATCATTAACATTAATTTCATTAACATAATTCAATCATCAACATTACACGTATTAACATCACAAATGTTACCAGCATTACTTTTGAGACAATATACAAAGTACTTTCATGATACGTCAAATGATCATTATCAACATACATGCAGTCACTAACATTAATCTCATTAACATATGTCAATCATCAACATTACGCCCATTAACAATATAAATGTTACCAACATTACGTTTTAGGCAATAGAAAGAGCACTTTCATAATGCCTTCAATCATCATAATCAAGATCTTGAAATCTACAATCATTAACATTAATCTCATTAACATATGTCAATCATCAATATGCACATTAACAACATAAATGTTACCAACATTATGTTTTAGGCAATAGAAAGAGCACTTTCATGATGCCTTCAATCATCATGATCAAGATCTTGAAATCATCATCATTAATTGCATTATGATTCAACTCTTCATTGTTATTATATTCAGCCAAAGTATCACAATTGTCATATAATTTATCCTCAATATATCTTTATCTCTTTCTAAGACAAGATTGACTTGTACTTCATTCGTTTCTAGTATATTGGGATCAAAATATGTCCTATAGAGTAGCAATATATCCACATCTTCTATTTCTAAGGCTCCATTATTCAACTTCGATTCAATCTTTTGATATACTTCATCACCATCTTCACCCATTGGAACATTTTCCTTTTCAAAAAAATAAAAAAGATTTCAGTGTTGAACAACTTTTCAATTATTGCACAGTACAGTGTCATTGAGATAAAATACTTACTTCACTTGACTTACAAGTACAAATGGTTCATTATCATACTATGTGTTATTAAAGTTGATTCTAGTAATATTTTCAGTTATTTTTATATTAATCCCTTTGTAACCAAGATTAAACCATTTGCACTTAAATAGAACAACTTTTTTATCCTTGATGTATTGCAACTCTGTTATTTCTAAGATAACACCGTAGAAGTCAATAAAATTGTCCTTATGTTATCCCACAATTTTGGCTTCTAAGTCAACTGTGACAATTTTTTATGTGAAATCTAACTCCATTAATAATGTAACCTGTATATATTTTACCCCTACATATGAGGCCCATATGCCAAAACATATAACGAGGAAGAATCCTTGGGTTCCATGGGATTAGTGGTATCCATGTCTATGATAATTTGAAAATGTGATCCTAAAAGAATAGATTGCGGATAAATGCTTTTTTGTTTTTTCAAACAAATCCCTAAAGTCTAATACCAAAGTGTTGGCTTGATGTGGACATCAGGTAGGTTTTTTTGGTTATCACCCATTCACCTTACAATTCCACTATGATTTTTTTCTTGCTGATTCACATTAGCTTCTACGTACTACCACATTGATCCTTACAATAATCTTAAACACCACAATCAAAACAAATCACATATAGTCCTTCATTCATATTCTTCTTGTTAAAGAAATTTAAAGACCTATCAATCCTTAAATTTTTACTAATCTGAATCTGTAAATATGAGAGGAAACTTCCATGATAGCATTCAAGGGGGAGATTATGAACTCACAACCAATTAGCTACAAACTCTATCTTAGCCTTTCAAGTATTAAAGTTTGATCATCAAGAAGGAATAGTAAGGTAGTGATCTAATATCATCCATGGACTGTCAAATAAAGGCTTATTTTGTTCAACTTTGATGAAAAAAATGCAACAAATAAAATTTATTTCTTAAGTCCATAATAGCTTAAGCATATGAAGGATTAATTATATTAGACTCCAGTAATTTGAATTTTTATTTGAATTTTTATGTTTAAAAATTATTCATTAACCTTTATAAGGTACTGTTTAGATATCACAAAACTCTCTTTATTATATTTTGTTAACTTTTTATCTGTTCATAGCTTTAAATGACGTCATATTGAAATTTAAAATTTTCAATAAGGAAATATGAATAAGGGGTTATATGATATCTAAATAATACAATTAGAAGGTAAGTGATAATTTTAAAAATATAAAAAATAACAAGGTCAAACTATATATAATGTTTTAAAAATCAGACCGAAAGTTAAACCGATAAGATAAGACGTTTAAGGTTTAAAAGGTTCAACCAGTATTAGACCATCATAAAACTAGCTATAGATTAAATAAAACTAAAGAATTTAAAATATGATTGAAAGAAATTATCCTTAGCCATCAAAGGATTTAAAGTTTAATTGAAAAAGTGATTGTTAACTAAATATTAATTAATTAATTTTGGTTTATAAAAACTTATTAATTAATGAAAATTGAACGATTAATTAATAAATTGATCATTTTTAAAAAGAGTTATTAAAGTAAATTGAACTAGAAAGTTAGACAGTTCAAGGTTTTTACAATTAAACCGACCGATGGGGTTGGTTTCTTAATCATTGACTCTATGGAGCCTCGATATATTTAACCTATAGATTCAATACCCTAGAGTGCTTGTAGCATATGTACTAAAAGATTATGTCCAACTTTATGTTCAAAGACTTTGATAATCCAAGCCATCCATAATGTCTTACGCATCTCCCTTTTTTTACTTCTTAGAAATTACCAAAGTGGGACAATCCAGATCATCCTTAAATTCGATATTATAGATTCTTCATCATCTGAAAACTCCTTATTCGTGTCATCAATTGACTTGATTGGTGTAGAAAGAACACCACGAACCAATTGGAAAGTCATACATCTACTAATGAATTTCCTTCAAACCAAGCTAAGAATTGAGAAATCAAAATCATCAATAGCCATTCCTTCATCATCCCCCCTTTGGCTTTCTTAGCACTATATGCTATCAGATCAACTTTTTCAATCAAAACTCATTACCATTACTGAAATATTGTGATAATACTTTTTTAGTTATTTTTAAAACTTGACAAATTTTTGCATTGGCTCCCTATGCATATATTATCTTTGATGTGAATAGGCTATTAGTATATACTTATTTCTATGTCACTTCAACCTTCATAACTAGTACTTCAATAAGTAATTTTCTCAAATTTTTGTATTTTCAAGTATAATGTTTGGTTAATTAAACTAAAGATCATTATTAGTAAACTAATTTATAAAGAAGGTAACTAATCATTTTAATTGTAGATAAACCTTTAAGTTAAAAGAAAAACAAGAAATACTTAAATTTAGCTCTTACCTTATTTCTCTAAAGTCCCAAATAATATAATTTTTATTTTTTGAAAGTAAATAATGAATTTCATATTTAACTAATAGAGTCATTACAAAACATTACAATCCAAATCACTCTAAATCTATAGAAGGCACTCCAGCTACCTTTACAGAATTACAACATCTTTATATGTGTAGTATATTTTGCAGGTTCAGTCTTATTTTTATCTTTCTTGTGATGTATTCTCTTTAGGAACTTGTCAAAGCAGTCATCCTTAGTTTGGTCATTTACCCTATCTAGTTATAATTCAAGATATAATTAACTTCCCCAAATAGTTTCGCATTCCTCATTCTCTATATATAGTGAACTAGCATAGCAAAATCAGCTTTGAATAAAGTGTAATCTCCTTCCAAGTTGCCTTTCACCCTGGTTGATTATGTAAGAGCATCTATCCATATCTAGTTATTCTCCTTTAGATTGAATCCTAGTAGAAATTATCTTCAAAAACGATTAGGTGATGAACATTTGAAGAACAAGTGATCTAGTGTCTCCAAAATGTCTCCACACAGTGCACATTTAGGATCACGTCCCTGAAATTTCAACTTGTCTCTTATTCCCAACCTTTGTAGTGATGCTAACCATAATATGACGAAGTGAGCTAGTGAAATCTTTAAGTCCTAGTTGATTGAAAAGGCTAGCTCTATTTCCCATTTTGGACTAGCATATGAATCTTAGTATTCTCACGCACTGAACCTCTTAGGTTCCAGAAGTATGGTGTAAGTTATAGTGGCCGAAAGGATGTCAGTTATCATCCCAACACCTCATATCACTTCCATTTCCAATAATGTGCTTGACATGGGTTGCATAAGTTGTCCAAAGTTCAAAATCTACTTAAATGCATAGGATTGTGTAGGTTTACCCTTAATTAAAACAAAATTTAGTTATTCATATATAATTTTTTATCACGAATGAGCATTATATTTAAATATTTGAAAGTTAAATATTGTGAATGGAAATTTGAGTTTAGTTAGTGGCTTTTAAATATTTCACACACTTTTTTATTTCATATCAAACTACTGCTAAAAGGACCAACAAGTCTCTTTAAAAATTTGTTAATTTTTAAGGCTAGAGTATATTATAAAATTTAAACTTTACCTAATTTTAAACGAAACTAGCCAAAATTGCCAAAAATATCATTTAATACTCATACTACTAATTTGATACAAAAAAAGAAAAAAAAAATTCCTTAGCTATTTTAAAGTTGGAGCTCACTTGAAAGTTTCTCTGGTTCTTTAATAGGATTGTCTCCAGAGGATGAATCCATCTTTTCTCAAATGGTAGTGGTTCTTTTGATCCTCTTCTTAACTATATAGTTTGGTTGGGTCAGATATTCTAGGCCCAGGCCCAAGATTCAATTTATGCATCCACGGCCCATTCCTCCAAGATGACCTAATTCCTACAGGTATTTACTATATAAGTTGATCAT
>JAOQMR010000003.1:14562614-14588186 GCA_027563865.1 Erythroxylum pelleterianum | reverse complement strand
TCATCTTGGAGGAATGGGCCGTGGATGCATAAATTGAATATCTTGGGCCTGGGCCTAGAATATCCGACCCAACCATAGTTAGATGCTTATAGATGAGAACATAGAGGACAAGACTTTTATGTTAGATCCATTGAAATTAAGAGACATATAATGGTTATTGTTTGATTCATTTTTATTGTCTCCTAATTCACCTTTAACTTCTCTAAGATATGAAAGCCTATATAGTTCATTAGTAACATTCACCATAATGGCTTTAGTACTATCACTAGAAATAACGTTGGTGTTGATACCCTACATTTTGGAGATATTCATTGGGTTGGAAATGTTCAAGATGCAATAAAATCAAAATGAAATGTTCAAGATATGAATCTATCTCCATAACAAACATATCTTCCTAAAGAATACTATTTTTAGTTTAATTCTCAATTATATACAAAACATTAAAGAAATTTCACATATGAGAGTAATGAGCTTACTAATTCTTTTGAAAGTTAGATGTCATGAAATATGTTCAGTTATATGAAATTTGTGCTATAGTTTAAGAAGGGGTTAGAGGAAACTAACAAGTTAATTCCTAAAAGTACCTAACTGGTTACTGATCTAAAAAGCAACATGTCATCTATGATACAGAAGGAAGAGTATTTAAAAGCGTTAATGAGAGAGGAGAACTTAAAGATCAAGAGGACCATAAAAAGGATCTAAGGGTAAAAAGAATCATGAACGAGAAGATTTAGAACTAGAAGAACATAAGAGCTATAAGTATTCGATGATAAACATTGAGAATCATTAGTTACTGGAAATTTTTTAAAAGGTACTACTTTTCAAATGTGGAGAATATTCATAATTTAAAATAATTAAAGAAAGGGAATGGCATTTAAAATGAGTATGGAAAATACTTCTTCATTTTCATTTTTTTTAATTATTTAAAATGCCAAGTGTATGCTGAAATGTAAAGTAATTATCTGTTAACCCCTTATCATTGCAAAAAATGTTTCCTAGTTATTTGTGTGCCTTGATGAATGTCTAGCATGATTTAGACATGAGGAATCCATATCAAATGAACCAATATGACTCAATCAAGTGAGATCAATTATAGTTTGAGCTTTGGTTGGCTTTGATAAACCATAATGCGTTGATTAACTTCCTTAGGGTGAGTTGGACCTGTCTTAGACATTTTTGGTTATACTAAAGAAGAAATGGTGCTCAAATGATGAATCATAGATGAATAAACCAGACTATGAGTGTGCATTAGTTGGACTATATATGAATTGATTTGAAGTTTGGCTAACCTTTACCTTTAGATGAAGATCATTAGCGATGTGGTAAACTTAATGGGCCGAAGTATGAAGATAGTGGAAAGACATGACAAATTACATGAATTGGAATGATGTGTCTTTAGCTTCAATTTAATATATTTCCTTAACATAGGTAGTAGGTAGATTGTAAAAGATGTAAATCATCCACTAAAGTAATGCCTAAAGTATTCTGATACACCAACCACCAACTAAATTAGTGACTTAATGGCCTTAGTATCCACTTTCATGTATTCTTACCCAATAAGTCTCCAAATGTATATAAATATCCCATTTAGTAAAGGCTTCATCACTAAGAAAGTTGGAACATTATAACCCTTTTTATAACTAATGTGAGATTTTATAAAGGTTGAGCTTTTGCTATAAGCTTTGTTAATATTTCTCTTGTTGGTATTGTATATTTTTGTTGGCTAAGTTAATCACGTTATTTTGTTTAAGCTATTATATAAAACACTTTAAACAGGAGAGAAATATTAAATTAAATTATGGGAGCTCAACTACTATACTTAGACATTGGTGCATTTTAGAGTGAGCTTAGTGTTTCCTACAAAGTCTTTATAATAGTTGGTATCAAAGCTCTATAAGTGAGCCAATAGTAAGAGAGCAATCTTAATAAGCATGTTACTCAAGTAGAAGTACTTATCAATCTTTTGCGTATTAGTTAGGAAGAAGTCATTTCTTATCCATCTTAATTTGAAGTTCCAAAGAGAAAAATCCAAGCATTGTAAGATTAAGTAGCTGACTTGATGAAGGTGTATTAGGAAACTAGTTTCAACATAGCAATTATCAAATGCATTATTGCTAAATAGGATGTTATTCATCCTAAAAAAATTTAATCAAGGTTTATAACCAAAAATTCTAAGGAATTTTGAAATGGTAAGGAACTTGAAAACTTCTTATGGGATATTAGGTAGTACTTTGCTTTTAGGTGCTAGGAGAAGATAGAGTTAATCATTCAACATTTTCCTCATAACGCTTCCTAGTATGTTAGAGATTCATTAAAGTGGTTAAAGTAAGATGGCTTAGTAAAGGATTACATTAAGCAATTCAATTCTTCAATATTGGATATTACGAATATTTCAAATAAGGGCAAGTTCTTTAACTTCATCTCTAGCTTACAACCTTGGATATAGATGGAGTTACATTAAAAGAATATTAAGGATGTTATGGGTGCTATTGCAGTTGTGAATGCGTTGGTAGATTTCAGGGTTCCTAAGGAGACTAAAGCCTCCTCCTATTCTCAAAAGTTAAAAGCTAATAATTACCAGTCGAAGTATGAGGAGAAAAAGAAGAAACATCGTGGTGGCCAAAAGAAGGATGATCATAAAAAGGAAGTCGAAACAGACATCCCGAATAAGATAAGAAAACTTTGGAAAAAAATCATAGTTATTTCTTATACAATGCTCCTTAATATGCCAAATATTATATGAAGAATAAGAAATTGAATGTTTTAATGACAGGTAGTGACGGTGAAAGTGACCACTCAGAATTTGGACTTAGTCCCATTAGCTTGCTTAATAAGGTAAGTTCCGAAGCTAATCCTTTCGAGAAATTGATGTATATAACAATATATGTCAATTAGAATGAATTCATGAGTATGATGGATATAGGTGCCACTCATTTCTTTGTGGAAAAATAAATGGTATAAAATTTGGGGCTAAAATTAAGAAAAACCTTAATGAAAATGAAAAAGTCCATGGAGAAAGTGCAAATGATGGTAGGAGTTATATATAATGTTCTAATGATTATTAGAATTTATTGTGGAAAATCTAATATAATGGTGATACCTTTTGATGATTGTGACTTGATTTTAGACATTGCCTTTCTTAAGGTATTGAAAGTAGTTTTGTATACACATCTTGGAGGTATAATACCATAAATTTTGCTCATTTTTAGGCATTATACCTTCAAGATGTGTATACAAAACTACTTATATAAATTTTTACAGATTTATGGTAGGAGAGATGGACAAATTAATAATAGTGGCACATGTTTTAGCAGTGAACATTGAAAAAAGACCTTAAGAAAGGCATAGAAACTTACTTTGCAACCATGTGATAGATTACTAAATATTATATGATAGAAGTTCCTAATGCTATTGCAAACATATTGAGGGAATTCAAAGATGTGATACCTAATCAGTTGGAAAAGGTTCTTCCTCCTTGTCAAGAAATTGATCATAAGATTGAGGTGACGTTATATTCCATTCCTTCTACTTGTACCCTTTATCAAACATCTCTATTAAAATTAGAGAAATTAGAGAAATTAATTAGTGATTTATTAGAAGCAAGATATGTCTAACCATTTAAAGCCCCTTTTGTGGCCCATATTTTTCTTTAAAGAGGCAATATAAAGTGTTATGAATATGTGTAGATTATTAAGCCTTGAATAAGGTAACTATCAAGAATTAACATCTTGCTCTTTTCGTTCAAGACTTAACGAACAAATGATTGAGGGCTATGGTGATCACAAAGCTTGATTTGCATTAGCAAATGCAAATTACCAAAGAAGATAAGAAAAATACAACTTATGTAACCTAGTATAAGTCATATAAATTTTTAGTTATGTTGTTTAATTTAATAAATTCCCATGCTACATTTTACAACTTAATTGAATGATATATTGTATGTATGAAATCTTTGACAACTTTTAATGATTTATTTAGATGATATCATGTTTTATAGCACTAATTTGGCAGAACATATGTAATATTTAACGAAAGTATTTGAGAAATTATGATATCATAAACTCTTCATAAAGATGGAGAAGTGTGAATTTTCCTAATACAAAATTAATGATTGGACACTTGGTGAGTATGGGCCAAGAGATAATGGATTCTAAAAAGCTACAAATAACTGTTAATTGATTGAGTCCCTAAGATGAGGTGGGAACTTTGATGCGTTTTGAATTGTCAAACCACTATTACATTAGGGTAGGGGCCAAGATAGGCCTCAGGCCCCTTAACTCAAACTTGAAAGTTTTTATTTTTTAATTTTAAAGAATTTCATTTAATTTAAAAATGAAATAAAATTTTAAAATTTTTAGGGTAACCTGATCTAATATCCAGTCAAATCAAGCCATACCTGTCAAATTCATTTCGAGTCCTAGTTTTAATAACATGCCTAATTGCCAATTTATTGTGGGTTATGCAAGGAAAGCAATACCCTAGACTGATTTGTTGAAAAGAAGTAAAGGTGGTACTAGTTAAAGCTATGTCGAGAAGCCTTTAATTGAAAGCTACCATTTCAATAGAACTTGTTTTAAAATGATTGATTTTGATCTTTCTTTTAAGGTAGACATAAATTCTTTAGAAAAATCCATTAGCAAAGCCTTTGTACAAGAAGGCCATCCTATTGCGTTCAAAAGTTGCAAAGTCAATACTGCGAAGTAGGGATTCTCAACCTACAAGAAGAAGATGTTTGTAATGGAGCATTACCTTGATACTTTAAGTGTTTATTTGACAGGAACAAGGTTCATTTTCCATACAAATAATGTTGCTATGATTTTTGCAGGACCTAAAAGTTTTTTGTAAGACAAGCTTAGTGGCAAGATGTCTTACTAAATATGACTTTGTGTAGGAGTATAAGTAAGTGAGATGTAACAATATGGATGAAGCATTACGTTAGAAGGAAGTATTTGTAGGTTTGAATGCCATCACTTGAGTTAATTCGAACTCACCAGAGCAAATCAAAATAGCAACTTTGTTTTGACAACACTTATTACCAAATTGTACAACAAGATAAGGATGGTGTTGTTAGACAATTTTGACTTGGTTATTGATAACAAAAAGCAACCAATTGTATGTTTCAAGCTTTGTGCCTTATAGAAGCAGTTGATGAAGGAGACACAAGACTTATAATAAGTTAGCTACCCTAAAGTACAGTGTATGTTAGCTCTCCTTTCTTGCTCCTACTATTAGCCAAAAATGGAAAATGATATTTAGTTTCATGTTAAAACTTCTCATATATTTCAATTAGATAAGTATGAAAGGAAGGAGGCGTGACTTTTACAATCTTTGCTCATTTTGGAAAGACAGTGGATGTCGATCTTAGTGTACTTCATTAGTGAATTATTGAAGATGATAACAAGTATTCAATCATGACATTGGTCGATAGGTTTTATAATTATATAGTCTTTGAATTAACCCCATCTTCATGTCCCTTAAATGTTGCAGTGGTATAATTCTTTAAGAATATGGTGAAGCAATTTAGATTTTTAGTAGACATTATAAGTGCCAGCTATGCCCAGTTTACTAGCCAATGCTAGACATCTCTTTTCAATATAATAAGGTATTTATTAAAATTTATACTGCAAACCACTCACAAATAAATGATCAAATGAAGCAGAACAATGGCTTGTTAGAAGAACATTTAGGATAAGTATAAGTTAATCAAATCGGCTAAGTTTACTTAATGTTGCACATTTTTTCACAACTTATATAAATTCTTAGGTAAGAAAAGAGTCCATTTGAACTTATTTTAGAATGACATCTCCTTACTCATATCAAAATTGTTCAATAAAAATCATGTTGAAAATGTCCACTATTTATTAGTTTGAGAGAAAGAAATAAGAATTGTTGGATGAAGTGAGGGATAATCTTCAAAAAGCTTCCAAAAGAATGAAGAAGTATGCAAATCAATAAACAAGGCTTTTTAACTTAAAAATTAAGGATAAGGTACTTTTAAAACGTACTCCTTAAATTTGTAAGAAAATTCGTAGCAAGCAAGTGCATTGAGGTTTAGTGTAAAAATATGATAGCCATTTTAAGCCCTTCAAAAAGTTAGGAATGTAACATATTGACTGAAACTACCTAAACAGTTAAAAGTGCACTGACATGACTTTCCATATTAGTTGTCTTAAACCTTACAATGAGAATTTAACAGGCACAAATAGGATCTGTGTGGAAAGAGCACTATTGATTATCAAGAAATAGTTCAATGATCAAATGGGGAAATCATTAGACAATGCGACAAAGTAAGGGGAATTTGAGAATAGAGTTATTGATTCAATGGAAGAATAAGCCTATTTTAGAATTTATTTGGGAGAAAGAAATAGCCTTATTGAAATTAGAAGATTAGGTACGCACTTGCCTTCAATTTGTTCTAATGAGTTTGTTAGATTCATTTGGTATGAACATTTTTTTAACCTTTTAACATTATATGACATTTTTCTAGTTATCGGTGAGTCTTTGCTAAAGTTTAGCATGATTTAGGCATGAAAATCCAATGTGACTTAACTAGGTGGGATCAAGCATGGTCAGGGGCGAAGGGACACTGTGGGCACTATGGGCAGCTGCCCACACTGCCCCAAAATTTTTTTAAAAAATTTTCATGTAAATTTTTTTTTTTGCCTCCAAAAAATTTTTTCTTTTAGATTTGCCCCCCCTCAAATTTTTGTTTGCCACTTTGCCCCCACTGGAATTCAATCCTGGCTTCGCCCCTGAGCATGGTTCAAGTTTCAGTTGGTTTTGATGGACTATGGTGCATTGATTGACTTTGTTAGTGTGAGTTGATCTTATATTAGACATTCTTGGTTAGACTAAGGATGAAATGATGCTTAAATTATGAATCATAGACAAACGAACTGAAACACAAGCACGAGATATATAGGGATTGAGTTGGAACTTGGTTAATGTTTACCTTTAGATAAAGATTATATGTGACGTGATAAAGTTAGTATATTGAAGTATAAAGATAGTGGGAGGACATGACAAAGAACTTGATTTAGTGTGGTGTGTATAGTTAGCTTCATTTTCACATGTTTCTTTTACTTAGGCAGTAGATAAGCGTGAAAGATGTAAGTCACCTACTAAGGTACTGCCTAAAGTGGGTCAATCATTAAGTTAACAACTTAGTTACTTTATTGTTTACTTTCTTATATTCTTGTCCAACAAATCTTCAAATGCTTATAAATATCCATTTGGGCAAATGTTTCATCATTGAGAAAGTTAGAGTATTGTAATCCTTTTATAACTATTATTAAGAGTTTATAAAAATTGACAGTTTTCATTTTTCTTTTTTGCTGCAATCAATTTGTATTGGCTTGCGAAAAACACTTTAAGCATGAAGGAAATGTTAAATTTAATTATGGAAGTTTAATTACTGTGTTTAAAATTTGACATATATTAGTGTGCAATTGAAATTCTTCATAAAATCTTCGTAAAACTAATCCACATGTAGTCTACATTAGTATTATTAAATGAGAAGTTAATGATGAGATATTTTTACAATAAATTAGAAATTTGATAATTTAATTAATATTATAAAATAGAATAAAATAAAATTCAAAATTTAAATTACAATTTACTCTAATGATCATCAAACTGAACTGTCTATGGTGTTTTGAGAAGCCACGTGGGACTTGCTAACCTAAAGCCATTAAGATCTTTCGATTATTAAGTTGCTTTAAATAAAAGGGTACTAATCAATTCGACAGTTTTAAATATATACTTTAATAGATATAATCAAAAACATTTTAGTATGAATCTAGAAAATAATGAATATAAATATTTTATTTTAAATAAAAAATTTATTCATTAGAGTTCAGTACCATTTTGTTTCTCTTTAAGATTTGGCATTTACCGAATAATTTTTTATACTTAACTCGTGATTTTGTCTATTTTAGTGTTTAAATTTTAATATCTAATAAATAAGTTTACGTACTTAATTGGTAATTTTAAGAATTCCTTAACGTCAATTACCATTAAATATTTCTAGATGTCGTTAGCTTGTATGTTTATAAAATTCGTTTTTATAAGAATTATGCACAACTTTATTTTATGTTAATTGAAGCGAGTTCGAGAATTTTGTTTAATATTTTTCCTTTGTTTAAATGAAATTATCTTACTTATTAAATATATAATTTTGATGTATACTAATTAAACTGAATATACTATTTTTATATACTCTTAAATTTTAATGCGGTGACTAGCGTTAAGGAATTTTTTATTTTTTTTTAAATAAAGAATTAAATATAGGAACTATTTGATAATATATACATTTTAAAAATAAAATAAAAAGAATTAAACCAGAAAACAAGTCAGATATATCTATACAGGTATGGTTTCTATTATATTTGAATTTGATATACATAAGTGAGATCTACTTAATCAAAAGTTCAATACAACAATTTTAAGACCTAAAATAATTTATTTTATTAAAAATCAATTGATAATCCTTGTTGTGATCTTAGACGGTGTTTATGTGACATTCAAATTAATGATCTTCCATTTGGAGGCAACTTCTATGCTTGGTGCAACAAGCAAACTAGAGACAGCTTCATTAGAAAGAAACATAACAAGAGTATGGGAAATCACACAGAGTTCACTAAATATCCAAATATCTTCTCCATATTCACAAATCAACGTCTCTCGAATGACTTTGCTATTATGACTTAACTTACTTTTGTTTGTCCTCTATTTTCCTTCAGATTCAGCATCTTCCTAACTAATATAATAGGGTTTGAGGATTGTATCTTGAATGCTTTAAATGCCAACATTAGGGATTCCAATCAGTTCATTTATACCAGGAAGATTGCTCTCATTAGGTAGGAGTTGAAGGTCCTATTTCAAAGCAATATGGACAATACTTAACATTTTCTCAATATTGAACTTCAAAATGATCTTATCTTAGTTCTCTTGCAACACAAGGAGATAATAGCTATGTAGCATTTCTCCAAAGCCCTTCTTTATGATCTCTCACTCATGAGACAAAGATCAAGAGTAGAATGGATGAAATCTAGTGACAAAATGAAATCTAGTGATTAAAGCACTAGATTCTTCTAAAGAGTTGTGGTTTCTAGGATAAACAATAATAGAATTGTTTCTTTGCATTTTAATAATCAAAAATTGGACTCACAATCTTTATTATTGTAAGGAGATTTTGAATACTTCTCAAACATCCTAGGAGATCCCACTAATGCTAACTCTTCATGTTCTCTTTTGAAAAACACCATTCAGGATTGTATTACTCCTCAAGAAGTGAAGCATTATGTAGACCTATTATCACTTAAGAAATTGAAAACTCTAGATCCCTACATGGCTCCTAGTCCTAATAGTTTCAACCCTTACTTTTTGAACAAGTCTTGGATCTGACTAAACATATGGTGAATGATGCTTTCTTGGAATTATTCAATAAGGGAAGTCTTCTATCTGAGATCAACAACACTTTTGTAACACTCATTCCCAAAAGTGGTGAGCAATCATATTTCTCTGAGGTTTGAACCATTTCATGTTGTAACACCATGTATAAGTTCATTTAAAATATTTTGGCTCAGAGGTTAAAAATAGTTCTTCACAAGTACATTGATCTCTCACAAAAGGCCTACATATTAGGAAGGATTATGGGGGATAATATTTTGCTACTTCAAAAGCTGGTAAGAACCTATTCTAGAAGAAGTAACAAGAACTATCTTCTTAATATTGATTTGAAAAAAGCCCATGATAGTGTGGACTAGAAATTTATCCTAATCACTTTGCATGCTATGAAATGACCTGAAATTTTTATTCAATGGATCTCACAATGCATAACTGCTAACTTTCAAAATTCTTGTGAACGGATAGCCTTGCAAATGTTTCAAAAGTTGCAAAGGAATACATCAAGGTGACCCTATCTCACCTCATCTCTTTGCACTTATAATGGAGGTCTTCAATAAGGCTCTTAAAAGAGTTATGGAGAGAATTGAGAATTTCATTTTTCACTCTAGGTGTAAAAAGCTGCATATCACTAATTTGTGCTTTGCTAATGATCTTATTATTCTTTCTAAAGTTTATCATTCTTCTTTTCTAGCAATCATGAAAGCTATAAAGATTTTCATTAAGCTCTTAGGTCTAGAAATCAATTATTCTAAAAATGGTTTTTATTTATCCAAGGCTACTATGGGAAGAGAACATATTGTGATTTCTATTACTAATTTTAGAATGTAGTCATTGTTTGTACTTTACCTGGGCATTCCCTTTTCCATTTCTAATCTATCATTTAGAGATTTCATAATTCTTTTGGACTAGATCAATAGAAAAATATCTTCTTGGAACACTAAAACTCTTTCTATGCCTAGAAGAGCTCAGCTAGTCACTTTTGTTCTAAACTTTTGAGTTGCCCATATTGTTTTCCCAAGGAAGATTGTTAAGGCAATTGAAATGATCTATAGCAGGTCTCTTTAGAGTGGGAATGATGTTTCTTTCAAAAGGGCCAAGATGTAATGGAAGATGGAATGTATGCCTAAAGATAGAGGAGGACTTGGGATCATTTCCTTCAAGGTAAAGAATATTGTCATGCTTTCTAAGACATTATGAAGACTAACGACTGACAAACAAGTTCTATGGTGCAAATGGATTTATGATTTTTGCACAAAGAATAAAAGTATCTGGAGTTTAGAGTTTAATTATTCATTTACTTCCACTTTTATAGCAATTATAAGAATCAGAAGTTTATTGAGGAATGAATTTGTTTCTCTGATTAGAAATAAGAAATCAACCAGTTTTTTATTTGAAAATTGGCTCTCTTGTAGAACTTTATACATCTTACAATAAATGGAAATCCTTAAACCTGTATTAATGAAAATCTAACAGTTGCTAAAGCTTTGGTTGATAAATAAATTTTCAGATAATCCCATTTTAAGTTCTCTCTCTACATAAATCACACAAACTTGCTTAATTTATAGAGAGGATAGTGTCATTTGGAAGCATTCTAGGACTGGAAAATTCACTAACCAATCTTGCAAGAAGACTATTAAAGGCTAGTCAAGCAAGATACCTTTGACTCAAATTGTCTAGTTTAAACATTTTCAGCCTCAAGATTCTTTCACATAGTGGTTAGCTATAAAGATAGATTACAAAATGTTAACAAGTTGAAATTCTTAACATTCCTAATAGGTCCTTTCTGTGTCTAGCAACTAAAGAAAGCAATGACCATCTATTCTTAGATTACAAAATGTTAACAAGTTGAAATTCTTAACATTCCTAATAGGTCCTTTCTGTGTCTAGCAACTGAAGAAAGCAATGACCATCTATTCTTCCAATATCAATCTTTCTCTCATCTATGGAGATCTTTACTTTATAAGTACTACATTCAACATGCTCTAAGAGATTGTAATTCCATTAAAGTTTGGTGTACTATCATTAATCATCCTAATATTATAAATAAGTGGTGTTTCTACCTAGTTATGTTCTTTCTAGTCAAAACCATTTAGGATGAGAGGAATGCTTACATTTTTCAAAACAAAAGTCAAACAAAAGAACAATTCAGCAACATGATTCTTCTGGAGATTAAAGGCTACATTAGTTTATACCAACTCAAAGTCAAAAACCTTGAGTGTTGTACTAAAATGTGGAATGTGTAATTTGTAGCTTTCATTACATTGAAGATGGTTGATCTTGGGCTTTAATTCTAGGATATGCCCCTGTTGTAAACTTTTGTATAGATCTTTGCAGCTTTTGTACATTTTGATTGCCTTTAATGGCTAAATTTGTTACCTTTTTCTATTAAAAAAATAGGGAAAGTTAAAATGCGACCTAAATTAATGACCATATATATAATGTAAGAGTTTTATTTGTTCTATATTTACTATTTAATAGTGAAATAAATTTCAACAAATTTATTTTGATCACTTGATGGATGTATCAAATTAAAAGTCACATATATATATATATATATATATAAATTGGTCATCTCTTTACTAATTAAGGTAACAAATTATTTTCCTTCAAGTTTCTGTAACTATATGGGAGTAAAGAGAGAAACAAATTTTAACCAAGAATGTGGTGAACTTTCTCAATCTTTTTTCAATAATGGCATCTTCCACATCAAGTACGCAATATTACTCTACTAAAATTTGTAACAATTGTTTATTTAAGATCTTAAAGTTAAGAATGTCAATTTTGATTTAGGTCAAAAAAATCATAATTTAACATGTGATAACAAAAAATGTGTTATAAATAAAACAATTTTCATCTATTTTATTATGATCATTTGATGATGATTAACAAATATTTTAATGTTTGAAGATTTTTGAGATTAGTCACTATTAATGGTTTCGATATAATAAAAAAAAAGTCTAAAGATGACAAAAAGGAAAAACATTTGTTATTGTTTTCTTTAGGATTTGAATTCAAGTGGAACTTTAAAGAAGAAAAATAAGCATAACAACCTTATTGGGAATCAAACTTAGGTCTCTCGGGTGAAACTCAAGCATCCTAACCTTCGGACAACAATAGATTATATATGTAGATTTTACCATAACTGTTATTAGCTTTCAAATTTCATGTTAGTTTTATGCATATTATTATTGAAATTTGAAACTATGTTATATACGTTACAAGACATTATAAAAGAATAAATTTTTAGTTATCAAAGTGACCAAACTAATTTTTTATGTATAAACAGTGATTTATTCATAACATATTAATGTCTATCATTGAATTAATTATACAAATATATGATATCAGTCGTGTGAATTCAGAATTTACCTAAAGGTAGATTAATATTCCATAACTAATAAGCATAATAGAGGAAAATCAATATTTGCTTGTCAAATATTTTACTTACTGCTAATGCTTTAGACATAATGTTCAATAAGGATTGTACTGATACAAAAAGAAGATAATGTCTAAAGAATAATGTTAAATGCTAGGCAGATATCAAAGTAATCATAGTATAAACCATTACAAAGCTACAAAGAAAGTCTTAATGTATCTTTAAGAAACAAAAGACTATATCCTCATACATAAAAGATCAAATCCGTTAGAAGTAAATGGATTTTCGAATTCATATTTTTCTAAATGCATTGATAGCAACGTTTAGAGATCCATACTGTACCGACCGGTACGGTAAAACGTTACCCAAATCTCGTCTTAGTTGCTGGTACCAAAAATTTTAAAAAATTAAGAGACTTTTTTGTAAAATTTTCAAAATTTTCGTCCTTCCTTCCTACCTATCCTTCCCCCCATTTTTTTCAAAATTTTTAAAATAATAATAAATATTTTATTCTTAATAATAATCATAAATTAAATAAAACTTAAAAATAAATTATTTTCATTTTTATTACTAATAAATTATTTTTTAAAATTTATTTTAATATTTTATATAATATTTATTAATAAATACTAATAAAAATATTTTATTTCTTAAAATAAATAATTTTAAATTATTGTTTATAATTTAATATTTATTTTATATATTTCAATTATTAAATCAAAATTTATATATTTTAATATTATATTTTAAAAATAATTACATTTATTAATAATTATTAAATTAATTTTATATATTAAATTAAAATTGTGATTATATTTACTTAAATGTAAAATAAAATAGAACGTGAAAAACAACAATTCTAAAAAAATAATTCTAAATTTTGATAAAATAGAAAATAATTAATTATTTTCATTATTTTACAATTAGTTATTATATTTAGATAATTATTATATATAGAAATAATTAAAATATAATTAAAAATATATATATAATAAAATAAATAATTATCATTATTATTTATTATTAAAATTTATGAAAGCACTAATCAAAAAATTAGTAATATATACATTACAACTATATAATATACCAATATGAACTATTTTGCAATTTTTAAAAATTTCAAAATCTATTTAATAAATTTCAAAAATTTTCCGAAATGATACCCGGTATCAACCGATACCAGTATAATTCTATTCCAAAACCCAATCCGATACCGAACTCAATACAATATTCATAACATTGATTGTCAACCAATACCGGTATAATTCTATTCCAAAACCTAATTCGATACCAAACTCGATACGGTATTATTGATTGATAGTAGAAAAACAATGTTTAACTATTTGTTTCTATTTCATTGAAAATTACTAAATAATCTATCATTGCTTTATCCACTGTAGAAGCAAAATTTGTAGCTTGTTTTGAGGTAGAATGTCAATAGCTCAGCCTGAACCCGGGCCGCTCCTGACTCAAATCAGCCCAGACATGGAGCCTAGTGACCTGTGGCTCCTTATTTCTCTTCGTTTATTCTCCTAGTTTGAGATGTTACAAGCACATATCGATTGTAAAACACTTAAACACACATCTTGGAAATATCTTAGGATCAAACCAACAAGGGCACGGTCACCTTCTACCTGTGGATTTGATTTTCTGGCATTGCCACTGACCAATATATGCATCTGTTCGGTTGTGGTCAATATTTATGCATCCGGTTTAACAGATATCATGATATTTTAGATAACTTTTCAGTAACAGTTAAAAACTACTGTCCTGGATTTAATCATTAAAAAAAGAGTTTATTTCTTTACAAAGACACCAGCCAATACTTCCAATCTTTATTGATCCATAAAAGAGGACTGCTTCCAAGTTCCAGTAACCTTAGTTAGGTGAACCACTTTCAGTTTTCCAGTCTTATGTTTGTATGTTTTAACGAGCATAAAGTACGAAGAAAAAGTATGCAAGGGATCAACGACAAAAATCAGAAAGATGAGTGCAGAATTTACCAGAAGTGAGACGTAAGTGTTTGAAACGAAAAAGCAGTTTAAGCTTAGGGAAGGGAAGAAAAAAAGGTGGAGATGAGAGGTATGGGTGGCATCGGTAAGAACATATAACGGTAAAAAAAATTCTCGCCGATGCAACCATACCTCAAATGCCCACCGAATCTCTCCCTTTCCCCATCACTCCGCCAAATCTTGCCGTGGGAGCGCTTCTGTCTCTCTTATCTCCCTTTCTAGATATGTCTGCGCATATATATATATGAGAAGGATTGCGGAGGTCCTTTAGGGTTTGGAAATTGGAGAGGTCTCGTCGGCTTCCAATTTAATATGGGCTTAAGCTAGGCTTTGAAAAAGTCTACCTGTAAAGCAGGCCCAAATAGTAATGCTGCTATGCTAATGTTGTTGTTGGGTTCACTTCACGTGAAAAATATCCTATCGTATTTGGTAAGCCTTGCCCTTGGCACGTGCGTCACGTTACCAATAATGCTAAATGTCCATTTCATCATTTATAATAAATTCAAAACATTTAAAACAAAATATCAAATAGATAACAAATTTAATAAACTTAATTATTCTTCAGCTAAATATCATATCAATATTGATATAATATTTTATTTTTTAAATAAAAATAATTTCTAATTCATATATGATAATTGAGATCTATTGTCTTAAATGTATAAATGTAAGCCCGCTCTTATGTATAAATAGTGAGTCTTATTTTCACTTGACATTAACCTTTACATTTTGGTTAATTTAAAAAATTACCTATATAGCAGTGAGACCTATTTTATATTTTAAAATATAAAAATAATGTTACGTCAGCATTGACTTAACATATAATTAATAAAAAATTAACTCTATCAAATTTTTTGTCAATTTAAGATTTGTTTTGAATATTTTAAAAATATTTAAATTTGATTGAACAGTTCAAAATGTTATAGTTTTAAGTTGTACTTTGTTATAAAAGTTGAGATTAAAAAATACCGACTTTTTTTTGAAGCCTCTTGGATCCTCTTCCTCTTTTGGAAGAGTAATCGGAGATGGAAAGGCTATATATTAATTATCTACAGGGGTTGCATTATTCTTTCCTAATTCTTTTTTATTGCAAGCAAAATAGGACAAAAGGAGGTCACATATGACGGGGCTACAAAACCCCGCTCGCGTCTTGGTGAAGAAGCTCATGGACGGCCACCGGAGGCGCCCGAAGAATGTGCAAGCTTGGATCTAAGAAAAGGGCAAAGCTGCCAACCTGTCAGCGCACTGGTTCCCCTCACACTCGACATGGCGCAAAACAACCGCTTAGTCCCGGTGTAAGAGCTCCCGAATACTTGCAACCAACAAAAAATCCTCAGTCAGTACACGCTAGGAAGAGGAAAGAATATTAATGATTTCCAGCGAATCGACTTCAACGACTATGCTACGGTATCCTAGGTCCCAAGCCAACTTGAGACTGGACTGGACCCCTTGGAGTTCAGCCGTGAGAGGGGAGCTGCGGCCTAACTGCTATTGGAAACCGCCTCACCATTGCCCATATCGATCCCGAAGTAACCCACCGGCCGACGCCCAATCAACCCCTAGTGTGACTGCACCATCCGTATTCAACTTCACCCAGCCCTCCATCGGCTTAGACCACCCAACTGGAGTCCCCATAGGAATGGTGTTACCCGGGAAGACGCAGGTTTCCATCAGCCGAGCTCTGGAAATCCAATCAACATACTCCATAACCACACGACTACCAGTCTCCGGCCAAAGAAAACCCTGCTCGAAAAGGCTTTTGTTCCGCCAGGTCCATAAGTACCAACAGGCCACCCTATAAATAAGAGCCCACTCAACCTGGTGAAAAGGCAGCATCTTGGTAAGGTTGGATAGGACCCATGTGCCTTCCTCCTGACGGAAGAAACCCTACCCCAGCACATCCCGGGGAAACTGTTGCCAAAAGGTGCACACTCGCGGGAAATCACGCACCACGTGGAGCGTGGTCTCCTCAAGACCACAGTAAGGGCATTCGCTATCCATGGTGAGGTACCGGATGACTCGTTGTCTATTCTTCAGAAGTTTACTGTGCGCCAACAGCCACAAGAAAGACCAGATCCGTTGAGGACCAGCCCATTTCCAAACAACCTCCCACACAATGGGCTGCGGGGCGATCTTGGTTCGCTCTTGTAACTCGTAAGCCAACGCTACCATAAATCTCCCATGGGAGGTAGGGCCCCAAAGGAGTTGATCGTCCACCCCGTCATCAAACGTGGGCCGGATGGAGGCGAGATCGAAGCAGACTGCCTTCGGGGGATAATGCTGGAACTCGTGCTAGAACCAAGTGCCGCGTCGGTCCGTTTAGTCAACCGTCGTAGCATTCAGGATAGTGTCAGGGACCCTCGCGGTCGCCAGGTGAACCAAAGGGCCCCAACCCCCCACCCAGTTATCGAGCCAGAATAAAATACGGTGACCATTCCCCAGGACCCAACAGCTACCGAGACGAACAAGCGGCCAGACGGCAGACAGGCTCTACCAGACTACGGAAGCCCGGGACCGAGCAATAGTGTGAGGAAAATGCTGAGTATCCAACCGGTATTTTCCACAAAGCACCCTAACCCACAGGGCAGTTGGATTGACCAGCATCAACCAGCCTAATTTGACAAGCAACGCATCATTGGTGGTGCGGAGACGTTTGATGCCCAAACCTCTGGCGGACTTCGGCTAGCAAATAATTTCCCAGTTCACCAGATGGAGACGATGCTAAGAGGCGGTGGAGCCCCAAATGAAATTACGCAAGAGTTTTTCAAGGTCATCACAGAGCTGACGCGGGAGCCGTACCGTCTGCATCGTGAAAATGGGAAGAGCGGAGATAACCGACTGGGCTAATGTAACACGACCGGCCAGAGACAAAGTTTGTGCAAGCCAGCCGGCGAGCTTCGTTTGGGCCGTATCCAAAATATGTTGGAACGTGCATCTGGAAACTCGCTCATGAATCAAAGGGACCCCGAGATATCGGACCAAGTTATCCATATGGCTAATCCGAAGACCTTGATTGAGCCGCGGTGCGGTCGCATGAGGCACATTCCTCGAAAAAAAGATCCGAGTCTTCGTGGGACTCATCTTTTGTCCGGAAGCCAAGCAGAAAGTCTGTAAGGTACGGGCAATCACCTGTGTCTGGAACTCCGCAGCTTCGACAAAAAGGACTAGATCATCGACAAAGAAAAGGTGGAAAATGGGAGGCCTCGTCTGACCAAGTCTGATGGGCTTCCAACGGCCCTCAGCCATCTCCGTCGAAATAAGGTGACCAAGGCGTTCCATGCAGAGAACAAACAAATACGGAGAAAGCGGGTCGCCTTGTCGAACCCCCCTAGACGGGCAAAAGGCAGGTGAGAAGATGCCTTGCCAGGCCGCTTGAAAAGAAACCGTCGTGACACAGTTCATGATGACACGGAGCAGGTTCCCAGGAATCCCGATTGCGGTGAGAGTGCCCTGTATAAACGTCCAACGAAGCCGATCTTAAACTTTTTCAAGATCAATTTTTAAAGCTAAGAAGCCTGTCCGGCCCGTCTTCTGCCTTATCGAGTGAATCACCTCCTGGGCAATGATAATATTGTCAGTAATCTGCCGGCCAGGAATGAAACTACACTAGTTCTCAGCGACAAGCTGAGGCATGAACAGTTTCTACCGATTAACAATAATTTTAGCGATTGCCTTGTAAAGGACGGTGCACAGGCTAATTGGGCGAAACTGAGAAATCTGTTGGGGAACCAAGATTTTGGGAAGGAGGATCAGAAGAGTTTGATTCAGGTCCGATTCCCAATGATCCTGACAGAAATTTTTTTGGATAAACATCACCACGCAGGGCCAACAGTCGACCATTGAGACTGGAAAAAGAGCGCATTAAACCCATCGACCCCGGCAGCTTTGTTCGGATTCATCACACAAATAGCACCCTTTATTTCGTGTGCCGAGATGGGCAACTCCAAGTCGTGAATCTGCGTGGACGAGAGGGTCGGGGCCACCCCAGAATAGGGTAGCGGGACGTACGCTCCAATTTCCTCAATGTATAGTTGGGCAAGGTAGGTATGGACGTGCCGACTCAATTGGTCCGGATCCGTGATCCGCGTGCCATCGGAATCAGTGAGCCGAACAATCCGCAGTTTCTTACGCTTGGAAAGGGTAACAGAATGGTAGAACCTCGTATTACGATCGCCCCTCGAAAGCCACTAACACAGGGCTTTTTGGTGCCAAAGTAGTTCCTCCTCACTGAGGACCCGCATAAGCTCGCGACTCAAATGGTCTTCCAAGGCAAGCAGCGAGTCGGACAGTGCCCGCTAAATTCCCCGTAACTGGGCCATCAGCCGACATTTGCGATGCATAATATTACCAAAGACATAAGTGTGCCAATATTGAAGATGGGGAGAAAAGCGAAGGAGAGATTGACTCATAGTCTCTGCGCTCGGAAGCCAATGTTGCGCCACCGACCCGGGAAACGTCGAATGAGTGACCCATGCATTTTGAAAGCGAAAGTGCTGGGGTCGGGGAGGACTGAAAGGAAGTGAACTGAGCTGAAACAGGAGTGGCCGATGATCCGAACCAAGGAAGGGGAGATGATGGTTAATCGAGTGGGGGAACATGTGAAGCCAAGGAGTAGAACTGAAAACTCGATCCAGCCGGGCAGAAACCAACCCACGCCTCCACGTAAATTTCGAGCCCACAAAGTCCAAATCATGGAGTCCGCACTGATGAACCCAATCCTTGAACAGAGGGTTAACAACTCGGGAGGAGCAGGCCCCGCCTCGTTTATCCGAGCTTTCCAGTTTAGCATTGAAATCGCCTCCCACCAACCAAGGTCTGGACCGGCTCCCCCCAAGCCAAGTTAAGAGAGGCCAAAGGTAGTTTTGAGAGGTTGGCTGCGGACTATCATAGACCGCGGTAAAATCAAAGGAACCCTGCCCCGACGTAACAGTAGTATGGATGAGCTGCCGATGGGCCAGAATGACCAAAAAATTAAAATTCGCAGTCCAAAGGAGCCAAATGCCACCCGCAAACCTAGTCGCCTCAACCCAAAAGGAGAAGTCATACCCGAGAGAACGAATGACACGCTGAGCATGCGCTCCGCTAATCCTGGTTTCCAACAGCACCAAGATACCCAGCCGATACATGTGAGTATAATTACGCAAGACAGTCCGAAATCGCGACCCTCCCGCCCCTTGACAATTCCAGATGAGGACAGACATAAGGAAAGGGCAAGGAAAAGAGTCTAAGATGAGGCACCCCGTGGGCCACCCTCCTGGTCTTCTTGGGTGTCAACATCCTGAGCGGCTGGGCCCATCGTCTAGTCCAGAGGTGGCATCAGGAACTCGACCGGAGGTCTAGCTGCCGAAAGTAAATTGGGTGGGACGGTGGGGTTGTCTAGGAGGGCTACGCTTCCGGACCCTTCCCCAATCCCGGATGCCTCGACCCCCTCCATAAGAGGAGAGGAATCGACATCGCCCAGAATCTGGTCGCGCAAAAGGACCTAGTCGCAGAACATTTCAGTATACAACCGGAGTTCAAGCGCTAAATGTTTGTCCGTATCAGAAGGTTGGAGGTTGACCAGAGCCATGGGCAATGTGTGAGACCCATTATCTGGGAGCCGACTCACACGGGTCGGACAGGCCGCTGGACCCAGGGCCGGGTCTGTGGAAAGGTTGGTTGCCCCATCAGTTGGGATAGGGCCAGACTGGTTCCCTCGTGGTCCAGAAGGAACCACCGAATGCTGTTCCACATGTCTCCCACTGCCAGAGAAAATAAATGGATGAGACTGGATAGTCGCAGGGGTCACGTCCTCTGACTGTGCCTAAACAGTCTCCAAGACATTGAATCGTGAGCCACCATTGCTTGCCGCCACGCCTCGCTTCCCTGCACCGTGAAGAACTCGTGGATGGCCTGGAGTTGCCGAAGATGACTGGTGGAACGCCCTAACAGTGAGTGCACGGGACTGGCCTCGCTTACGTGGGCATGGTTGGGAAAAGCGAGACGTAGGGCGATGGACGGGGATCCATGGGGGCTCACCCCCAGGCGGTTCAGAGAGAGCTCCAATAGCTTGGGTCTCGCTCGGGGGTGGCCGCGAAGGCCCAGGGTCTGCCTCCCGGTAGGGTTCCTGTGACGCCCCCGGGGAAGAGGAGCGTTGTGGGCAAACGCTGGTGGCATGACCAGTGAAGCCACAACCAGAACAGACCGTGGGAAGACCCTCGTATTCCACCAACAATGTTTCGCCATCCAAGTCGATACTGGTACAAAGGGGAGCACTAAGATCGAGCTCCACCATCATCCATGCAAAACGCCCGTGCTGCACAGTGGTGGTAGCTTCATCTAGTTTCACAAGGCTTCCCACCATGTTCTCTAAAGCTTGTAGGATCGTGGGATGATAGTGCGCAATAGGGAGATTGGGGAACCGTACCCACACCACCGCTCGAGTCAACTGGGCCTGCGTCGGTCAGAAGGATGGAAGCTAGCGTTGAATAGCTAGCACTTGCCTGAAGATCACCCAGGGGCCGTTGGTTAAGACCCGAAGATAATCGGCCTCCTCTTTAAACTTAACAAGATAGAACTCACGATCCATGTCCACCACCTTCATAGGACCCTGCGGTTGCCACATCCCTTCATAGGACCCTGCAGAGGGTTCTAAAACCAATCTAGCGCCCCAGCAGCTTGACAGCCACCGCTTGCTCCCATTAGAGATCGAGGCAATTTTTGAAGGCTTGTGACAGCCATAGACACGGGCCACGGTCCCCTACCTCAATCGTGACATCCCCATCTTCCACGGCTATAGGCTCATCGTTCGTCCAAGGCATAACTGGAGCTTGAGCAACCACGGACGAAGGCCCTGCCACAGCCGCATAGTATGTCGGCTTCGGAATAGCTATCTCATCGTCCCGTTTCCGCATCCGTCCTTTCTTGGACGGCTGACCCTCTGGGTCGATGGAGGCCATAACCTCCAAGAAGAGCACTCAGTACCAGGGCAAAGGAAAAGGACAGAGCACAGTGAGCTGAACACAAACAACTAACAATGGCGTTCGCACTACAATACTACCACCTTTTCTCGCACTAGAATCACTGTTCTCTTTCTTGCACTACAATTCACTTTCTTATGTTACAACTTTACTGAACTCCCATTCTAACCTTTTGCAACTCTTTCCTAATCTCGACCTCTTATCTCTCCTTCTCCAATCAAATTCTATCAATATTTACATAGTCCTTCGGCTCTCGATAAGTTAGTTCTTCCATTTTTATCTTGTTCTTACGTTTGATTTTTATAGAAAATTAAAAATTTAAATTATCTATCAAGATTCGAGATTTGTAACAGGTACTTTATTTTCTAAGGTGAAGTGTGTGACCTCTATTGTCCAAAAGGACTAGAAAAGGAAAATGAAAGAAAATGAGAAGTGAGGGGCTAAGGTGGCATTTATTTGGGTTGCAAGCTTTAGGTTTATTTTAAATATAAATTGAAAACAAATTATTTTTTTATTTTTAATCAAGTAATTAAATTTATTTTAATTCCTTATCTAACAATTATTACTAAATTTTACCATATTTATACAGGTTTATAAATTAATAAATAAGAAATGTATAACAATTTATTTATAAATTAGTATTTTTATTCAAATATACTTATTTTAAAAATAATATAATCATTTAATTTATAAAATATTTTATTTAATATATAATTGTTAAATTTTATAATTTAAAATTTAAAATACACTTATTTCATAATTATAAAGTCTACAATTATAAGCAATTTCTCAAGATGAGTGGAAAGTAATTGAATATCTTCCTTATTGTGTAACATTCTCGTAAGATCATCCTTAGCATTAGCATCATTTTTCTTGTTAACATTCTTATGACGTTAAAAATACTTTGCTGGGGAAGGGAAGCGTCTCAAAGCAAATTATGGGGCATAGGATCAAGTTAAGTAGTTAATATTGATTATCAATATTTATGATTAAAATGTTATAATTATTTAATTTATTTAGATAATTGATTTTGGGGGACAAAGTCAAAGCTTAATGTTAATTTATTTAATAATAAATAATAATAAAGAAATATCAACACTAATTTTTAGTCTTACTTCATCACTACATGTTAAGTTTTAAGAACATTAAAGAATACTTCCCATTGCAAACGAAAAATGACTTGTTAGTTTATGTCTTTCAACCAATCAGTTGACTTTAGTTTAGTAACATAATTATTTAAAAACATTCTTTATCCTATATATATTTAAGTGTACATGATAAAGTCCATGGGATAAATATGCACTGCTTATGAAATTATGACTAGATTATAATTATGAAATTTATATTGCATTTCTGTATTATCCCTAGGTTATTTCTAATCATTATTCTATTAAGATTAGACATTAATAGAGCGTAAAAAGATTAGTATACGTTATATTTCTTCTTAGTGAAGGAATTAGTCAATCTCATAAACTAAACTATGGAGATAATCAAATATATTGGTGCTTGTTAGAGAACAAGTTTACTAAGCTGATCCTATATGAGAATTGTGTTTGGAATATTAATTATATGTCTATAAAAATTCTCATTGTAATAATTGTATAAGTGATCATTTGACTTAAGATTTTCAAAGTTATCTCATATAGGGATTGCTAAGTTTTGATACTACTTATGGTCTATTTTAGTTAAGGGTAAATAAGTTAGTAGTCATCAGATATAACATGAATTATATAGAGATAGTTAAGTGACCAATATAGGATTCATCTCCCTAAATTTATTAGGAAGAATATTCAATTATTCTTGGTTAGTATTGATTCGGGAAATACTTTGCCAAGATAGAATGACATTTTGAAAACAAATTTCAAATGTCATTAATTGAATTAACTACTAATGGTAAAGAGCAAATTTCAAAAAAATTTAAGCTCTTTTCTTTCTTTCATGTGTGTTATCATTGTGTAGTAGAATGATTCTAGAACTTGCTTTTATTATGAATATTGAGACCACATTTGTTAAATTAGAAACATTGATATGATGAAGGCACTTAGATTCACCAACTTGTTTAAGCCTATTTCTTTGAAATTACCATACCCTCAAATTTACCTTTAAGAATAGCCAAGTTGAGCCTTAGCCTTTTTCATTGACTAAACCCACATACTAAACTTTATCCTATTTTTCTTTGAAGACTTTTTTTACTGTTTTGAACCTTGGAGATTATTTACATTATTTACTTGTTTGAAACTTGAAATTCTTGAAAGGTTTGTTATTTCTTTAATTATGGTATTGAATGTTCAAATTATGATTGTTCAAAAAAGGGAAAAAAAAGACAAGAAATTAAAAAAAGAAGAAAAAAAGGAATAAGTTTATAGTACTAATAGAGTTGCATTGAAAGGACCATGTGTATTTATAAACAAGTCTTGAAATATATTGTGTAGTAAATTTCCTTCAATTTAACCCTTTTTATTAACCTAATCATACCTTATCTAAGCCTCGTTATAACTTTATAAGACCTTTGGATTAGTGTTTCTAGTTTATACATAAGTGGTGAAGATGTGATTTTATTGCAAGCCTATGGTAAGAATTCTACTATGCATTGATTGAGGGTTTTGATGCTTTTCATCCTAAACACTTTAGTGCATTGAGTGAAATCTTGGAAAGGGTGTAAAGATATATGTTTTTGACCTCAATGCAACTATTGATGTGATTATTATTAATATTGCTTAGGATGTTAATTTTAGGACAACTTGACTCTAATTGTATGTTAATTTAATTCAATAGGATATGATGATGTATAGTATGTGTGGACAGGTTAAAATTGATTATGGATTGATGTTATGAAATTTATAGTTTTGATTATAGTTTGCTTGAGGACAAGCAAAAGCTTAAGTGTGAGGATATTTGATAGATGCATAATTGATCATAAATTTACGTCATATGTAATGTGTTTTTGCTTGATATTTGATACTTTTATTGGGGTAATTTAGACCTCTAACATTTTAAGCCCCTGCAACCATTAAGGGGGATTATTAAGAGCTTTAGCTCCCTTTGCTTTATCCTTTTTACCTAACTTCCTTAAAACTAGTGTGATTTACCTCTAATTTCTTATGAGTGTCTCCTTCTATTGATTCCTTGGTATTCTTTTCTTATCTCTTAAAGGAAGTAGGTTTTTTCGTTTGCTATTTATTTTAGCCAACTCTTATAATTCTTTCATAATTCACTTCTTAAGGATCTTAGAGTTATTAACTTCTTTATGCTTTTGAGCTTTAAGAGATTGGATCTTTGTAATACCTTTTATTGCATTAGCATCCCCATGTTCCACTATATTTGGTTTCAAATTAGAGTTGTTCCCAGATGTATGCTGCTCCTACATTTATTGATATTTATGTCTGCTTAACTACAAGCTCCTTACTAATTTCTCCCTTTTCCATGAGCTTGTTCTTCCCTAACAGTTGTTTATTGTCTCCTTTAAAGATTGTTTCCTTATTGGTTTCCAAACTAACGTTGTGTTTGGTTCCTGTTCTTGTTAGTGGGGACAGAAGACGAGACATAAAAATCCTATATTTGTGTGACGTTTGGTTGCTGTCTCCGAATTTCTGTATACCGTCCCCGAATGACAGGGACAAGCTTTTTTGTTCCTCCCAAAAAGGGAGGACAGAGACGCTTGTCCCTGTCTCCACAACATAAGCAGCGTTCATGTTGTGGTAAAGAAAAGCATCCCCATGTTTTTAATGATTTATGTCCGTTTTGTTTTTATGTTTTTATTTTTAAATTTAGTGAAAAGTTATGTTTATTTAAAATTTTGGTTTCTTTTGTTTTATTT
>JAOQMR010000003.1:14551836-14562514 GCA_027563865.1 Erythroxylum pelleterianum | reverse complement strand
ATCGATGATATTGATGAATGAGAATTATTGAAGTGTTAGGTATAGAATTGCGTTTGTTTGTGTTTGGATTTCCGGACAGGAGGTCCGATGATTTGAAGTTTTGTTTGGGAAATTTTAGTAGTGTGCAAAATCTCTTTGCAGATTTTGGGTTGTGTTACAAATACAGCCGTTATGCTACCCGATTTTTGTTAACGGGCAGATAAGTTTTGGTAAATAGATGAATTTTGGGATTTGTATGAGTGTATCAGAACCTTTAGAATTGATTATGAGATTAAGAAATACTTGATTTCGAGAAATCAAGTAAGTTTAAGGTTATGGAAAATTTTTGGCAAAGGATTTTGTGATTAAAATGGATGAATTTCCAAAAGGGGATTTGAATAAGATTGAATAAAATGAGATTGAATAAGGATGAAATGGAATAAATGTTTTGAGAAAGAAAGGAAAAAAAAACAAAAAAATTATATCGGATTTGAGTGAATTATACCGATTTCGGAATGAGATTAGTCTTAGGGTTCCAACGCGACGTGGTTCTAAAATTTTCGTTACCTGGATGTCGGAATTCAGGTTTTGTCCTTACGCGATTTGCTTTTGATTTTGTTCCGCATTTTGTTGTCCGATTTGTCCGATTCGATTTCGATTCGGTTTCGCTTCTTTCGCATTCGTCCGCTTTGCTTCGCTTTTGAATCCGTTTGGTGTTTCGACTTTGTTTGTCCCCCTTTCGTTTCACTTTGGTCATAAGATTCGTCTGATTCGTTCCGCCACTTTATTTTCATTTTTGTATTTCCGCTTTTCGTTTTTCAGTTAGAGTCCGGTCCCGAGATCGGGTCCCAACAGGAGATACCAACCATACGCAGCGAGTTTGTCTTAATTTTGACCTTCCAATGGTAGGTGATAGAGATTTCAATCTCCTACAAACATATATAAGCATTAAGCCTCTTTATTCTAGGAGTTTCAAGTAACTCTTTATTCACCCCCAACTTTTATGCGTATTCTTGTATAACTAATACTATCCAAGGTAACTATGTTTTCATTTATGCACAATAGTCTTCTTAAAGAGCTCACTGGGTAGCTCAATCTCATTATGCTCTAATAGTTAAGTGGTATATTATGGAATTCCAGGTTTCCACAATCGCAAAAATAAGAGGTTCTCCATTGCAATGCCATGGTCCACGTTTTAAGGATTTCAAGGGTCTGAGATTCAATAGAGAACGAAAACAAAAGGAAGTCCTCCTAATTAATGAGAACCTTTCTTGCCCATAGTTGCATTACTTATCCCTTGTCTGTATCTTCAATGCAAAAAAAGGTGGTATTTATTCAATGAAATATCCTACCAAAGTGCTTTGCCACCTAGAAACCCTAGCTTGCAGAGCATCTATGAAAGGGGACCACTCTAACATTTTTTTTTGAACTTGAAGGATTAAAGGTAAGTTTGGTGCTAGGGGATGGATCCCCAACTGCTTAAGAAGAGGAATGATTTTAGAGGGATTTGATTTGTGCTTATATTGGTTTTTGCAGGATCGAGGAGAGCAAAAGGGAGTAGTTACAGACTGTCTTGATTATTCAGTGAAGGAGAAAGTAACATGGTTTGATTTGAGGTGGAAGCAAGTTATTTCCAAAAGTAGTTTAGGGTTCTCAATTAGTGGAGGGAAGCATTTTGTGGCACAAGCAACTTTATAGAAGCAGGTTCTAGAGTAGGAGGTCTTTCTTGAGACAAGGGTGGTCAGTTTTGTTAGATCTTTAGTTGACAAAGATGGAGTTTTTTTTTCCTTAAAGGAAGAGGTCAAAGGATCTAGGCGAGAAGTTTTCTAGCTCTGATGCCAAAAGTAGTAACAAGTTTTTGAAAAAAAGAAAGAGTAAAGATATTTAGTGTTTCCTAGAGAGAGGGCAGATAAAGGTCATCTTTGATTAACCAATCAACTCAAACAACCAATTCAAATTTGATTTTTTCTCAAATTACTAAACTACGTAAGAGTTTTGTATCTTTTATCGTTTCTTCTTATAAATTTTTTTACCCCTTTATACACTTTCATTTTGATTATTATGCTATTTTGCCTCATTTAGATGTTCTTAGTCCCCTTTTGTGGCTGAAGTCATGTGTTCAACTCATCTTGAACAGTATCATTTTAGTTTTTTATTCTTTTACTATCATTTTGGTTTGTAGATGGGACCTTTTTTGTTTCTCCACATTTGCATTTTCTATGTTTACTTTGCTTCTACATATCTATATTGTTTGACTGATGTTTTAATTAAGGTTATGTTTGTTTCTTTTAAATTTTAATTTTAATTTCCAAATTTAATAACAATATTTGTCCATTTGAATTTTTAATTTTAATTTTAATTTTATAATACAATTTACCAATAACTAAATATAATACTTATTATTTAATATTAATTACTAATAAGACTTATAACTAATATTATTTAATTAAAATATATGTAAAATACATAAATATCAAATAAAATTAGCATTATCAAATTAAAAACTATATATAAATATTAGTTTATAAATAAAATTTTCACTTAATTTTACTTATTTAATTTATTTATTAATAAATATTGTTTAAGAAGTTAAAATAAATTTTTTACTTAATTAATTTATATTTAAATTTTATTTGATATTTAATAATAATAATTATTATTACTTAAATAAAAACAAAAACTGAAATCGAGAAATAAAAACTAAAAAATACAATTAAATTATAAATAAAATCGAACTGTGTTAAGTTAATTTCTTTTGCTCTCTATCATCTTATTTTCTTATTTCTACATTGTGTTTGTTTTGATTGCTAATAGGCATTTTTCTTTTTCTTTATTTACACTTTATCCCCACTTTCTTGCCTCACAAATGAATTCTTTGATGCATTTTCTTTTTAATTTCCAATTCTTTCAAATTATATGTACACAATGGATAATGTTTTATTCATAAACACAATTGGAAGTCTACTTCATTTATTGGCAAGTACAGCAGATTTAATGCTGAAGAGGGAGGCGTGTCCCTGAGGTCAGCAAATCCTTGAGATCCTGGGCTCGACTCCCGCAAATCACCCTGAGACCAAAGAGGACAATACCTGGACGGCGGGGGATACCCTCTCCAAATGCTTTTAGCAAAGTCTTCTTTCTACATGCAGACAAGTACCAAGCAAAATTCACCTTGAAGCATCGAAGATGTAATAAGATACATACGTGGTACATTTAATTATGGTCTTTAGTTCTTGAAAATTTGGAAGTGTAAACTTACAGCCTGCAGGGGTTTACTGGATAGTTTCTAAAAAAATGTTAAGTAATAATTAGTTTCATTTTAAATTTTAATATCTTGGAATGAGGATAAGGTATGATTAATTCTTATTTAAATAAAATCAGTTATTAGAAAAATTAGTTAAATTATCTTTATTCACGTATAAATATCATAATATCGCAATATATAAAAATGTACTTCCAACGGTACATTCCTCTCTTCACCACCACACGCTAATTCTCATTAAGCAGTGGCTGTCGAGAATGTCGCTGCTTTTACTACACGCATTACTTATCGTCAACTTGTAGGGAGGTTCTTCAGTTAGTTTTGGGCCATTAATATCGTTAAATACAGCGGCAGATCCGACGAGCATCGGCTTACTCTGCTTTTGTCCTATTTCCCTATTTTGTTCTGGGATTGGTCCATCTCTTCCATCATAAATGACATGAATCTAACTGTGATGCGGTGGTTTTGACCTAGAAGCAGTTCAAAACTCTGACTACTTTCTATGCAAAAGTTTCCTTGCTGGACTGGACTGGAATGAGATTGCAAGCTCCCCCTCTGCTTTACCTTGACTTTCTAGTGTCGACAAAGAGGCTAACCTTTTTAAAATGCCGACCTCTATTGGACAAGATACAAAAGAGAGTAAAATCTTGGGTGAACAAAACTTTTTCTTATGCAGGCAAGCTCCAACTTATTAAATTCGTCCTAAATTCCTTACATGTAAAGCTCTCATATATTCTTATCGCAAAGTATTATCAAAGAAATAGAAAGAATCCTTAGATCTTTCCTATGGAGTCACCCAAATGGTTCTCCTAGGGCTGCAAAGGTGAAATGGGCCGATATCTGTTTTACAAAACAAGAAGGGAGACTGAACATTCTCTCCATTAAAGCTGCTAATCATTCCCTCATCCTCAAAAGACTATGGTGGATCTTAGAGGACAAGAAGAGTTTGTGGATAAAATGGCTTCATGAATATTTCCTTAAGGGGAATACCGTATGGGCGATCAAATCGAAAAGTACACTCTTTTTTTCTTATGCAGCTGTTGAAATTGCGAGATGTTGTTCATCATGAAAACTCTTGTAAGATTAAGGATGACTGCTTAACCTCCCTATGGTTTGGTAATTGGTCCAACAGGGTCCTTTAATACAACTAATGTCTTTTCCAAGAGTCTCTTCAACTTTTCCTTCAAGAACTCAGATGCACTCATTTATTGAAGGAAATGACTGGATTTTTTTCAAAAGTCTAATGCAATTTGAACCTAACTATTCTCCCACCCCACATGAACCTGACATCTTTTTCTGGAAAGGTATTCCTCTTGAGAAGCTCACTAACAGTGTTCTTTGTGATAACTTACGCAGACATTGGCTTGCAGTCCCTTGGGTCACTAAGGTCTGGAATAGATTCTTAATGCCGAGAATATCTTTCATCTACTGGTTAGCTATCCAGAACAAATACTCTACAGTGGACCGAATTCCTTATATCCATATGGATATCAACTGTCTAATGTGCTCCATGCATAGTGAATCTTGCAACCACCTTTTTTTTTATTGTCCTTTCAACAAGGCAATTTGAAATTGTGTCACTACTTCTTGTTGTTGGGTGAATCCAAGAACAACCATCTTGGAGATTACAAATGGATTTAATGCGCAATCACCTAATCCACATCATTATTCTAGGTGTTTGTATTTACAGGTTATGGAGAGAGCGAAGCTTCCGACATTTCAAACATCAATTAGCCACGAAAGAGGGTCTAATATCCTCAATTTTAACAAAGGTTCAAGAGATCATTCTGACGAAGAAGCTACAACAAATATACAGCCCAACATTACACTCCTCTCTACGTATCTAAGGACCTACTTGAACGCAGTTTTTTCATAATGCATCTTCTTTACACTATTTTCTACTAATACGACAGGATAGGCTCTCTTGTAGTTTCGATTTTCTTTTCCTGTAACTCTCTTGTATGTGTAACTTTTTATTTATTCATTTAATCAATTTTCTTTCTCAAAAAAAAAAAAAAAGGTTTCCTTGCTGGTCTAATAGCAATAAGTTTGGAAAACTATTCAAGGACATTTCATGTTTTAGGACCCAGAGAAATGAACATTTTTTAGCATTACTTAACCATCAACATTGGTTTTAGGGCCTTTAAACCAGTGTCGAGCACTCAATATCCAGGAAGAAATGATAAGAATCAGTAAGCCGCCAACTGCAACTGGAGTGTAATTGAGTGTCTCATTGGTGATGGGGTAGGCCACAGGGAGTGAGAAGAGGACAGAGATGGTCGCCACCCAAATGACCGCGACCCAACCAACAGGGATACTATACCGACCCAAGTTGAATGGTCCTGGGACGAAGGATTTGCGTGCCAAAGTTACCCTAAAGAAGGTGGGTAGGGCATAAGCAATATACAGTCCGATGGTAGCAATAGATACCATGGCCTGAAATGCCACTGTGCTGCCAAGATACTACATGAAAATAAGACCAAGGGCCGTGAATATCGATCTTAGAAACAAGCAAAGAAGATACAGGCAGCACAATGGAAATGTCAGGTTAAAAGGCATGATCGTCTCAAATAAGGAAAAATTAGACAGGATCAAATGTCAATACCGTTAATGCCATGCAAAATGAGATACATGCAGAGAGCCAAACAGCATTTATAGGGACCTCCTGCTTGTTTACTTTGTGCCAAACTGATGAGAATGGCATGGCCCCGTCTCTAGAAAATGCATAGACCATCCTGAGAATATTTTGTGTATATATATATATATAATTGCTGTTATTATCTCTGAAATTGCTTCTTGATATATGAGATACCAAAAACGGAAAAGGTGAAAATAGCAAGAATACCTGGAGTTGCTGGTCACTGAACTCATACCACAGAAAAATATGGCAACAGAAACAACTCCTAAACAAATAATTCCCCCTACTCCACTCCCATATCTATTCTTGAATGCTGAGTAAAATATTTCAGCAATAGCATACCCACCAGCATCATTGTCTTTACTCAGGAGATCAGAGATGTTTGCAACCCCAAATGTGACTCCAACTATGTAAAACCATCCAAATATAGCAGATATTCCAATGGCACTAATAATTCCTTTTGGTCCATTCGTATCAGCATTCTTGGTTTCCTCTGTCTATAGACAACAGTTCACAGAAACAACATTATTCAGTTTCAGTTCTTCATTAATTACAAAGCATAGATAAAGTTAAGTGTTTAGTGATTCTAGCAAACTAGCAACTGTTCATAAATGCATTCATTTACAGGCGCATACTTCAAGTTAAAATATGCTTCAAAAGGGGATTAATTGATTTCAAGAAACTAATTTTCTTTTATTGTACTTTGTCCGAGTGATCAAACAGTAGGACAAACCAGGATAGAAGCATAATGTCATAAACTCTAAGGACTGTATTTTCAACAAGAATTGGAACTCTTCCTAACTATAGCTACTAGAAGTTCTACAAAGATAAGTCATCTCTTATTAACTTTTTGCCATGGCTTATATTAAAATTCAATAGGAAGATCATCACTGCTTACCATGTGGGCTGAAGCATCATACCCAGAAAGGGTGTATTGACTCATCAGAAGTCCAATAACAAAAATGTAGAATTTGTTATGGATGCCTTCACCATTATCAGTGTTGAAGTGCGTGAAGACAAACTTGGCACTGGCCCTCTCAGTTGCAACACAGGGTACTATTATTGTGATAGCAACAACAACTAAAAATGACAAGGTTGATCAAAATTTAGAAATAAGATTGGCAATAAAAAAATGCTGGAAATTAAGAGCCATAAGTTCATCATACCTACAAGATTCCAGACAGCGGCCAGCTGTCCAAAGAAAGATAGTATTGAGATAGGCAGGCTATTAAGTATTGCATGTAGAAGTAAAATTCCTCCATGGATAGCAATAACAACATATTTTGATGCCTCATATCCACCACCTTTTGCTCCACCTGTGCTAAGAAGAATGATAACTTGAAGTAGCTGTGCCAGGGAGAAATCTATACTTGTCGTAACTGCCCACTGCAAATGTAGATGCAAGTAAAAGTTGTCAGTTTATAACAGAATACAGATCCATTGGCATCCTAAACAAACTAGGCTGCAGCAGATAGTGAAATCTGCAGAACTCCATCATCAATCTCAGTTGTACCTGACCAACAATGTTGAACCTGCAAAATTTAATTTGTTCCATTTAGCATATACTTTCTGCTAGAGAAATTTCATTTTTGTATAACCAACAATAAGTAGTGACAATCTTCATATAATGTTTATCTCAACTTCAACCACAAGAACAACTAGAAGAGTAGTAACATATTTCCAATTTGGTTCATGAACCCATGAGGCTCCAGTAGGCCGGGTGAAAGGCAGTAAATAACTGACATTCCAATTTGTTAAATGCAGATCATCAACTTAACAGTGAGAAGTATGTGTGTAACGTGTGAAACAAAGAAACTTGACTAATATTTCATTTTCCCCAAAATGGCTCCAGTTGATAAGGAAAAGCATCTCCTGCAATTCCTGGGTTGAAAACTCTTTCATCCAACCATCTTAAACACACTAATTTAAAAAATCCCATGTGCACATTCATTTCTTGCTATTAGTGCCAACTCATTTCAAGCAATGCAATGGAATTATTTCGACAAATTAAAGAGAATTTTCCTCAGCTCTGAAAAGACAAATCTGACATTTTTCATACGCTGAATAGAACATTTAGATGATGTCTCATCAAACAAAAGACATGATTCGAACACAGTGGCGAAGCCAGGAGTTTGTTTTAGGGGGGGCAAAACAAGAACATAAAATAAATATTGCAATATTAAATACAAAATATTTAAACTAATTGTTTTCAAACATACTCTCTACGAGTTTTATCCAATCCACTATGGGCAACGACATTCTTTTAGGGTGGGCAACCTCTATATGCATATATATCTTCTTTTTTAAAAAAAAATTGAGGGTGGGCAAATTTAGCAGTAGCTTCGCTACTGTTCAAACAGCTGTAACGAATAAAGTTCAGTCTCTCCCCCTAAATTGCGAGATCATTGGCGAAATGAGCCAGTCAGCTTCAGTGAGAGGATAATTCTCAAACATACTATCAGAAGTTGCTTCAACCCATGGAAGGATAAGACTTCTACAGCCAAAAACGAAAAGAGACCAGTGTACATGGCGCTATTGGGACTCAAAAAATAGGATAAAGGAAGCATTTAAAGAACCTTAATTAGGTATGTCTTTACACTTGGACTTTAACATCCTGGAGATTCTAATTTTGGCTCAGCCATGATATCCTCCTAAACAATGGAGATTAAAGAAATTGAAACTCCAAATTTGACGCCAACTAAAAGTTTCCTTAAATGCTAAGATTTAGACATATCGTTGACTAAAGGATTGAGGTGGGAAATGAAATCAGACACAGCGTAAAGGGAAACGTGATCAAAGGCCAAGTATATACAGTGTTCCTAAAAACTCATGAATCTATAAATTTTAACTCAAATAAAAACTTGAAACCCATAACCCAAAGATGACACAAACATCCGAAAAGTGAAAAGTTTTACCAGCCAGTAATCCACGACGCAAAGGGTGCCCATCGAGGGCCAGCAAGCTTTGCACTCCAATAGTAGAGACCACCAGAAGTTGGGTAAGAGGAGCAAATCTCAGCCATTGCTAACCCAACAAACATGGTGAAGCCACAAGCTACAACCCACCCATATACAATGGAAACTGGTCCACCATAATTCAACCCAGTATTGTACAAGGTGGTTATACCAGTTACGATGGATATGATCGAAAATGAAAATGCAAAATTAGAGAACACCCTGCAAATCCCAGAAAAGGTCACGTAATGACCCAGTTCAAATTCAAAAGACGTTGCGGGTTATCTAAGCAAAACAAAAGGTTACATTAAATAAAGATTTTTGAGAGGTTTACGAGAGGTCACGCTTAAGCTCCTGCTTGTAGCCAAGCTCCTTGAGACGCGCAGTGCCTGAATCAAGAGGAACCTTGGCATTTTGTATCGTTTGTGTTGGAAGTGCCATTTTTTGACCGTCAAGCAGTCTCATGAAAAGAGTGATAAAAGGAGAAAAATTATCAAGGGCACGAGAAATACAGAGACTGGATTTCGATATTTGAATCGAAAGCTTCGATTTTTTGCTCCCGGTTACCGTATGGTTGGTTGGTGGGTTGTTTGCTTTCGTGACATTGTTATGGACTTATAGCAGTCAAATAACGATGTCTGACTTAAATCTCCCCGAATTTCAATGAAGATTTTTCTTCCAGCAAATCATCTTCGACAGAGGGCAGCCAGAAAGTCGTGTGGACAAATGGCAATTGACAGATATGTTTTATTTTTATAGCATCTGAGCACTCACCGCGGGCCTACATCACTTCCTACCTAAGTTGAGATTCTGTTACTGTTTCAAAGTTGGATCTTCCACCTGTCGGCCTTTTTTGCGGTTGACAGCATACGGTCACGCAGCGAATGCGAATGTATGCTGACATCAATGCAAAAGAATCTTCTTTATTTGCAAAGAATCTTGATTATATTGTAATATTTTTAAATTTTAATCACATAAAAATTTATTAGTGTACAATTTATTATCATATTACACTAATAAATATGTTTGATTATGAATAAATATAACAAATTAACATATTAATTATAAAATGAATTAAAAATTTTAACATTACGTATTAAATAATATTATATTTTCCATAGTATCCAAAGATGATGAATTAATAAAATAACTAGTGTTTTATAATTTTATTTATTAATACTAAAAATGAGTCACATTAATTATTGATTATATATAGAAATATGAAAATAATAATCTTACTTATAAGAACTTCTATACTGCTTTAACATAAGAGAGATTTGTAACTATGATAAAATAAATAAAAAAATACAATTTTATTTATGAACAGTAAAAGTAATCACGTTAATATTAATTATTGAAAAAATTAATTATCTTATTTATAAATATTATACATAATAAATAAAAATTCAACAAAATACTTAATTTTTATCATATTAAAATAATAATATGATAATTATAAATAAAATATAATGAAATGAATTAACATTACATATTATATATTATTGTACGATTTAAATAAACATTTAAAATATGATATTAATTTTAATTTTAATAAATTAATTTATTTGAAACATATCAACTCGTAATAAAAACCTTCTTTAAGGAGATTAACAAAGATCATGAATAAAGATTTTGTTAAAAACTCTAGTGAAAAACTTCACAAAAAGGATATATGTTTTATAATTATTAAAACATATTTTTAATAATTTTAAAATAAAAAATTTTCTGTCATAATAAAAAACCAGATAGTTAGAAAAACAACGTAAATGAGAAAGATGACAGGCTCACACACACCGACGCAGTGCTCAGGCCTCTGGTATATATTATTATAAAAAGTACAAGGTT
>JAOQMR010000003.1:14538997-14551736 GCA_027563865.1 Erythroxylum pelleterianum | reverse complement strand
GTGACACAAAACTGATATACTGAAATTAGATTCTTTTTCATCTCAGGTACGCATAGTACATTCTCAAGATTCAGTGGCAGAAGAGTTGAAGGAAGGGAAGCATGGCCAGTGTAGGTAATTGACAAACCTGTGCCATCACCGATCATCATATCCTCTGTGTCATTGTAGGGTTGGTGATTATCCAGATTTGAAACATCAGCAGTAACATGATGAGATGCGCCTGAATCCAAAAGCCAAGGTTGGCTATGCGGAGGATGTGCAAGTGGAGCAGCAAAGTTGGCAATTGGCTGCCTGGAATTAGAGGTAACAGTCGATGGTGATGCATTAGGCACAATTTGAAAGGTAGGACATCTTTTGGCAGAATGACCCTGAATACCACAGATCTGGCATTTGCCAAGGTAGGGTCGTGAGCCTTGTGTAGTTGTAGGCCAAGTCATTTGATTGTTAGATTGATATTGTTGATTCTGGTGCCCATGATAATCTGAATAACGTGTAGTTGGACCAGCTTGAGAGCGCCAGTTGTTGGGCTGATGAGAGTTATTTCTTTTGGTAGATGTACGATTGGCATAGTTTGCTGTGGCAGGGTAGTGGCTAGGAATAGCTGGTGCCATCTCTGATTCAGCAATAATAAGTTTTTCATGTAGTTCATCAAAGGAGATAGGATTTTCGCGAGCATTGACATTAGTCTTGACATCTTTGTAAGTGTCATCAAGACCCTCCAATATTTTGTCAGTTATATCTTCAATATCCATTGGTGTCTTTAGCTCAGCTAGCTGATCTGTCTTGGTTTTGATTGCTTGCATATATTCTGTGATAGTAGATTGGCCTTTGACAATTTTCTTGAGTTGAGCTTTTACCTGTTTGATTTTGCCACGAGAATATTGGGCATAAGTCTTAGCAAGAGAATCCCAAGCATCTTTAGAAGTGGTAGCAGTTGCTATTAAAGGAATGATTGATGGGGAAAGGGCTCCAATGATTACATTTAAAATAAGCTGATCTTGTCTAATCCAAAACTGATATTCTGGATTGGGTGTAGGTAAATCTGCAATGGTGATGGTTGCTGGAGGACATGCCTTAGTGCCATCAATATACCCCATGAGATCATAGCCAATAAAGAGACTATGGAACTGCAACCTCCAGGATAAATAGTTGGTGGAATTAAGTTTCAGTGGAGCTTAGGCAACAACATTGATGGTAATGAGATTGGCAGACATGTGGGAGGTAGAAGCAGATGAACTAGATATGATGAAGGAGAAAAAATGGTGTTTAACGTATGTCTATAGCTCTGATACCATGTAACAATTGTGAATTGAAGGTGTAAATTGTTGTATTGAGAACTTTGAATTTATACAGATTGTAAAGGAAAGTCTAAGCTATTTACGTGCCTATGTATTTGCCTAAACTTCAGCTAAGTGTACCGTTACAAATCTTCATAGTTGACTGATTTAATAAGAAGATTACAAATAATATTCTAGTAGATGTGGGCTTGTACAGTGGGCTCTATTAGCGCCATGTCCGGATAGCTTGCAGAATTGCCAACATCTCCTTAGCATATGTGGACCAAGACTGCTTAGAAATCCCCAAAGCACGGCTCATGAATGCAATGGGTTGATCTTGTTGCGATAATACAACTCCTATGCCGTTGTTGGAAGCATCAGTGGTGATGACAAAAGGAGCATCAAAATTTGGCATTGCAAGTATTGGTGTAGAGGCCATGGCTTTCTTCAAGGCAGTAAAAGAATCATCTGCTTCTGAATTCTAGAGAAACTGATCCTTCTTTAAAAGATTGGTTAAAGGCCGAGCAATGACTCCATAATCATGAACAAATTTCCTGTAATATCCTGTTAAACCCAAAAATCTACGCAATTCAGAGACATTAGTGGGTTGAGGCCAATCAAGCATAACTTTTATTTTTCCCGGATCCACCTGTACACCATTACAAGAGACAATGTGTCCCAAGTATTCGATCTGCTGCTGTCCGAAAGCACACTTGCTAAGTTTGATGTAGAATTTATGATGCCGCAATAATTCAAAAGCAGAACGTACATGTTGCAGGTGCAAATTCCAATTGGGGCTATAAATTAAGACATCATCAAAGAAGACTAACATAAATTTTCATAAGTAAGGACGAAAAATTGTGTTCATGAGTGCTTGGAAAGTGGAGGGAGCATTACACAAGCCGAAGGGCATTACCAGATATTCATAGTGTCCATTATGAGTACAGAAAAGCGGTCTTATGGACGTTAGCAGGGTGAACCCGAACTTGATGGAAACCAGCAATAAAATCGAGCTTTGTAAAGTAGGCTGCCCCATACAGTTGATCAAGCATATCATCAACTGTTGGAATGGGAAATCTATCCTGGATTGTTACTTAGTTAAGAGCCCTGTAATCTGTACAAAATCGCCAAGTCCCATCATTTTTTTGGACAAGCAATATAGGTGAAGAGAAAGGGCTGGTACTTGCCTGAATTAATCCCGAGTGCAACATGTCGTGAACTTGTTTCTCAATTTCTGCCTTTTGGAAGTGAGCATATCTGTACGGCCGAACATTAATAGGATCAGTACCCTCCTTGAGGTTAATTCTATGGTTGATTTCCCGTTCTGGAGGAAGCTGACTCGGCTTTTGGTAAATATCGAAAAATTGATCTAACAGGCTTCTCATCTCCGGGTGAATTCCATCAGGGAAATTTGTTGAAGATGATTCCACGCAGATGGCAAAGAGTGAATTGTTGTGTTTCAAATCTTTAGCCATTCCCTTCAAGGAAGCTGCCTTAATTGGTTGGCTGTTAATACCCTGCAGGTGATGTTGCTCTCCTTCCCAAATAAAATCCATCGTTAGTCTGTCCCAGTTACATTGAACTGTTCCCAATTTGCGTAGCCACTGAATCCCTAAAACCACATCCAACCCCATAATAGGTAAAGAGAAGAGTTTAATTGAGAAGGGAATACCTTGTAAAAGAATTGGAGTATTCCTGAACTTCCCGCAGCACTGTAAAGGATCATCGTTTGCTACTTTCACATTGAATGGCGTGGTTGGTTCCACTGGAAGTTTCAATAAGCCCGCTATCTTCTCGTTAATGAAATTATGGGTGGACCCACTGTCAATTAGGCAAATAAATTCCATCGACTGGATCCGAATTATAACCCGCATAGTTCCTGCGGAGGACCAACCCGTCAATGCATGTAGTGAAATCTCTGGTTCACTTTCATCGTCCTCCTCCTTAATTCCAATTCCACCATCAAGAAGAAGAAGTTGCGGTTTGGAACATCTGTGCCCAGGAACAAATCGCTCATCACAATTGAAGCACAATCCCTTAGCCCGACGGCTTTGCATTTTGTCCCAAGAAAGTCATTTGATGGGCGTGTTCTGTTTTGTCTTTGTTGGTGATGAAGAGCTCATCTGATAGGATGGGCGAATTGCCTTCTTCTGTTGCAGCAATTGTTCATCTTTCATCCGAGCTAGGCTGATGGCGTCTTTTAGGGTCTGAGGTTTGAACATTCTAATGCCTTCAGAAATCTCTGGTTTGCGACCTCCCATAAATGTCCCCACAAGTGCCTTTTGAGTCCACCCTTGTACTCGATTTCCCAATCTTTCAAACGCACGTTGATAGTCACGTAGGAGTCCTGTTTGCCAGATTTTTGATAATGATTCGTCAAAATCCTCACAATCAGTGGGCCCAAATCGAGACCATAACTCTGCAAAAAAGATTTCCCATGTTACTGCTTTCCCTGCTTCAGTTTGAGTTCTGCGAAGCCACTGCCACCATTCATTTGCTTGACCACGGAGGTGATAAGAAGCCAAGGACACCTTCTCTGAATCTGGGGTGCCTTGATATTCAAAGAATTGATCCACTCTTGTGAACCATTAGTTGGGTCGTCTCCGGAATATTTTGGAAATTCCAATTTTGCCAATTTCGCAGAATACAATGGTTTCCCTCCTTCTCTGGATTCATCCTGGTGAGTACGATTTTGGATACTCTGGTCACTTGCACCACTAGACGAGTCTTTGCTAGGAAGAGAAAGCTCAGAAAATTTAGTGATGGCTGCTTTAATTTGCTGCAGTTCATCACTAAGTCCCCGTTCCATTCTTGATAGGTTGTCTTGGAGCTGGCCTAAGCCAACTTCCAGATTTTCGATTCTCTCCTTGTTGGTTGCCACAAAAAGAGAAAGAAAAGAAAATTAAGATAAAAGGGCTCTGATACCACTGATAGGTCCCAGTCAAAGCCAAAGGAATTAGTTCTAAAAAAAATGAGAAGTTGGATGTATTTTCATTGATAATAATCTGCTGCTATTACAAAGAATAAATAGGAAAGAATGAATAAAAATTCACACCTATTCTAAAGGCAACAGGTGCTTTATTTTAGGCAACTATTGCTGGAATATCTCAACAGCCTATTGCTGGAATATCTCAACAGCATTTATTAAGCATGAAAAAATATCAGTAATTAACTAAGTAACAAAGACTCAATCAAAATATTTCCTATTTTTGATAGGCATTCTGGAACTTCTTCGTGGTCTATCAGCTGATCATGAATTTGTTTCCCTTCAAGAGTCTTGTTCTTTTTTTGTTTCGAGGCATGACCAACTAGAGATAGTGAAATACCTTCCAAGATAAGCGACTGTACTTGATCATCTGCACTTCTCTTGTTCTACCGTCTTTAGATAATTGAATTGAATATGATGGAGATGTAGACTCATATTTTGGTTTCATTTGCTCTGCACATCTATTTCTTTTTTTATTTTTTCTTTTTTAGTAATGAGAATGTATATAAAGGTTTTTGTTGGCTTCTTTTTACAGGATGGCTGTATAGTTTGCCCAACAACTGATAGCACATTTGATCTGCGAACTGGAGCTATCAAAGCATGTTATCCAAAGAACACTGTGCTGAGAGCCCTCACACCTGCTCTAAGGGAACTTTATGTTTATCCTGTGAAATATGATCAAGAGAACATTTACATTAGCATGAGAGGAACTGTAAAATTTGATGCATCAACAGAGATTGTATTCAGTGGAAAGGCTCAGCCTGGTGTAACTGCAAGTGATGTCAACATTGATGAGGTAATACTTTGACTTGTTTACTCCAGAAAACAAACAAGATTTGTATGTTCTTCAAACCCACCTATGTAGAATTGCGAGGTTTAATCTGTTATTGTATTTTAGGTAAAACTGATGGTGGATGAGGATCTAGAGGGGTTCGGTTTCACCGGAAAGAATGAGTTGATAAATGGGAAGGCAGTAGTAATTGGCTTCTTATTGTTGTTAGATTTTGAACTCTTGACTGGTAAAGGTCTCCTTAAGGGAACAAGCTTCTTGGACTTTATATATGCTATTTCCAATGCTTTGAAGTGAATGTTGTGAATTCGTCTTTCAAAGGTGATAATAATCATATTTCAGGGAAGAAATTTTTATGTGGTGATGACCAACTTGGTTGGAGATGTCCTCTTGCCTTGGTTTCTTCATCTGCTTCTGTATATTATTCCGAAAATGTACCATGTTGAGCGATGAACCATATCTACTTTTTCTTTCTTCATATACCTTTAACCATTTGGATATCAACATATAAATACCGCTTTTTCAAATTGAAGAGCATTGCTTAATTGTAACTTAGCAACCAACCATGAGCTCATTCTGTCCAGTTATTCCGTTTCTTTCTGCACATTAGACTGTAATCAGTAGTGTCATGTTATCTGAGATTTACCAATTCTGCTGTTCTCCGCAAACTTTATAGCTTTAATATTTGTGCTTTTGAGTTTCAGTTTCTGCTACATTTTAAGAAAAAATAGAATTTATTGTGATAAAACAGGATGAAAGAAGAATAAAACAGTGTCATATTTGCCATTTTCATACCAAGCTAGGTCCAAGTTTCTGTTCTTTGTAAAGACTCCTACACTCTTGCTTTATAGTATGCAACAACAGAACTACTCGAAGTCACTTTGGTCGAGTGAAAGGTGTTTCTCAACTGAAGTTGAAAGCTTGACATCTGGCTCATGCATCTTCTCGTTGTAACTATTAAAGAAGTTCAAACTAGTGTTAAAATCTTATTTAGATTACAATTAAGTACTAATTCTTTTTTTGGAGGTTCCGAAAGTGTACTATTTTAAATTTTACTTAATTGAAAGATAAAAAAGGATTTAGATGAATATCCAAGTGCTCAAAAAGAAAAAAAAAACTTTAGGAGTCAAACTAATTTATAAAATAAGAATAAAAATAATTGATCAAATTAATAATAATAAGAATAATAATAAGTAGAAAAATTGTAATAATAATTAATAATAAGAATAATAATAAAGTTAATAATAATAATAATAATAAGGATATTTTGGTCTTTTTGTTAGTTATTCCTTTGTTATTCCAAGTTTATATTTTTAAATTAAACATTGACATAGAAATTCTTTATCTATTCTATTCCTTTAATCAAACAAAGTAATACTTATTCTATTCTATTCCTCGTCTTTTCTATTCCTAAGAATAACTATTCTATTCCTTATCTATTCCATTCCTTGAACCAAACAGGCTTAGAGTACATTTGAATTCATCCATTACAAGAAAATCAATAGATTGGAACACAAAAGATTGAATGACTTAGTCTTTGGTCGATACAACTTAAAGCTTCGGGAAAGGTATGCTATTATTATTGTTAAGTTGAATATAATTTATTGTAATTTCTTAATAATTAAATTTTATTTGTTTGTTAGGACTCTTAATAAAACAAGTAGTTTTTTTATATAATTTATCTTGACCATATTGATCTTTTGTCCAATTGGGTTTCTGAAGAAACCGGGTTTGATGGGTAAGAGTGATTTGAAAGATAATCTTGGATGGAAAAATATTGATATGTCATGGTGATGATAGGACTCCTTTCAATGATGAAGATTTTGTATCAAATAATAATTGAAGTCAATGCGATTTGAGCGAATATTCGATTCAATAAAGTTTTAGGTTTTCGCTTATCCTCTTCTTTTAATTTCACTTATATTTGATGTGTATGTTAAATTACATATATGCAATATAAATATACCTGTAAATGCTCTTGTTTTAGGTTTCACTTATAGTTGGTTGTTTCCTCGGCAAGGAACTTGTTATAAATTGTGATACGTAGAGAGTTATTGATATTTATATATTATTTTTATTTGATGTTTTGATGTGATATTATTTATTATACAAAGAAATTATAACATTATAAGTCCTTTGTATTGTCCTTAATTTTATATTTGTATAATATTTTTCATATTAATTGTGATTATTATTTATATATCAAATATATAAAAAGCAATATTCATAGAAATTAATAGATTGTTATTATTTCAAATTTCTATTATTATAATTTTTGGAGACATGGATATTGTAAAAATTAGAAATTGTATAGTACAATATATTGAAAGATTACTTTGTAATTTTCAAAAAATTCGAAGACTATTTTATAAATTTAAAATTATCCAAAACAATACTTGGTATTAAATAGTACTAGTATAATACTTTAAATCAGGTACCAGTATTGGTACGATGTTCATAACATTGATTCAAATAAAACCCTTCGAAAGAGATGAAATTGCTGAAATCTTTATGAAACCGTTATTCGGATGAAAGCAGACATTTTTAAGTACATGGATAGTTTAAATGCTTCTTAAGCTTTTGAGATAGAATTTGCAAAATGTCGAGTCCTATGCTGTCAAGTAAATATGCATCATTTCCGCAATACTGGGTCAAGAGTAGTTGAAATTTGGAGTGAACAGTGAATTATAGCTTTAAGATTTTAAGGTGGTACATTACTACATGGTGATGATAGTTTCTTTTAATGCCAAAGACCATGATGGTTCCCAAGTAAGATATCTTGCACTGGAGAGGTACTGTAAACTTTATATATTTGTATAAGGATATTTTCTCAAATGTTCTTTCTTTCGGATAGATATGTTTATTTTGTCGAATTACTTGTTGACAGGAGTAAAAAGCAATTCAGCTAAGTAAGCAAACAGGATTGCATATGCAACAATGGAGAAATAATATAAAACAATAGCCAACCTGTTGATGTCTTCCTAAAGAATGTTGATGTTGAGGAGCTTATAAACTTCGTTACAACATCAACTCACGGAGCTAAACCAACTTCATCACCTAACCAAGAAAACCTTACTAAAGCCTCAGACGACATGTCACTCCAGAAACTAAAAATACATGCAACATATAAATACAGCATATTGCCTTACATATGAAAAACTGCATTCTTTTGTTTTTTCACCTTTATTTTGTAGGAGAGTCAGTGATCCTACAAGCTTGGCTCTATTGCTCAGATATTAGCAGCTCTGTTGAAGAATCGGAATCATACTGCTTACTAGTAAAACACTGAGGAACAGATATGGAATTGGGAGGCAATTTCAGACTGTTAACATCCCCTTCCAACATTTCCACCACTTTGGTCATCGATGGCCGTTCCACAGCTTTCTTTTGGATACACCACAGGCCAACCACACACAACTTCATCATTGCAGTCTCAATTTCAGGGACATTCTCAAGCTCTAAATCCCCTCTCTCATTGAGACAGTTATATACCCATGATGGAAAATATGTTTCACTTGTACTGCTTTCCTTTCCATCAAGGACCCTTCTTCTTTCAACCATTTCAAGCAGTAACATTCCAAAACTATAAACATCTGATTTGCAAGAGACCTTTTTTAGTCTACCTGAAACTATTTCAGGTGCAACATAAGCCATAGTTCCTCCAGCAGTGTCAGTAGACATAAAATCTGCCCCCCTCTGGAAAAATCTTGCAAGCCCGAAATCTGAAACCTTTGGGATAAAATTCTCGTCTAGCAATATATTTTGAGGCTTAATATCAAAATGAATAATGCTAACACTGAATCCCCCATGTAGATGCTGGATCCCTTGAGCTGTCCCTAAAGCTATTTGAAGCATCTTCTCCCAAGTAAAGGGCTGAAGCCTTGGTTCCCTTGGGAATATACACTTAGTGAGAGATCCATTAGGCATGTACTCGTATAGAAGAGCTCGATGAGATGCCTCTAAACAGAATCCTACTAACTGCACTATATTGATGTGATGAATCCGACCAAGCATGGAGACTTCACTAGTAAAGTCCCCATCTTTGATTTTGGAATTAGAAAGCATTTTAACAGCGACATAAGAACTATCGGGAAGTTGACCTTTGTACACAGTACCAAAACCACCTTGACCCAATTTATCTTTAAAGTCATTCGTAATTGCAACAATATGAGCATAACTGTATCTTCTGGGCATCAAAGACTGCGGATTTAACTGAAGGTTCCCCTTGTTATTCACTGGCTTCTTTTCCCTTCTGTATTTATGGACAAGGATTGCAATTATAACAATCGGTGCAAGGACGAACCTCGCAACAAGATTAATTCCTGAAGACACCAGAAAACATAAACAAAGAGAGCTAATTTTTGAAGCATCAAACTTATGCATATAGAAGTAATGGGATTTCAGTTTTGAAAACTACCTAACAGAACGGTCCAAATAGCTGAAATAATGGCCAAAATCTGCGAGGGAATATGAATGCCTGTAAATGATCACAGGGAAAGCAAAATGACCTCCATAGATTATCATCAAACAAATAACACAACCAAAATCTCTTACATGGGTTAATCACATCAACTAAGACGAGTTAACTGACCTGCTCTGTAACAGTGGTAGACATATGGAGCATCCCATGATCTCAAAGAGCATAAAGAACCAGATGCAACACAATCCCGACATTCCACAGACCAACCAAGATCAAAACCTGATTGCATCAACTTTAAGATACTATCATAAGACGGGTACAAGACAGCCTGATAAATTGTTGGAACCCGTGAAAGGAAGGAGCAAGACCCTTGAAGATCAGAAATTATATAGGTATCATAACTAGCATACACATAAGACCCATTTCCATTCAAACAAGGAAGACTCCTATAGGCTTGATTGCTTATGTTACTCGAACATCTAATAAAACTTGTATAAGTATTAAGGACTGTTCCTTTATATCGACTATCACTTATCATTTCCTCAACTGACACAGACTTGTATGGGAGGTTACAGCTACCACTTGCTAAATTAACATCAACCACTCGAATCATACGCTTATCGTAGGAAATTTGCTTCACATAATACTTTCCTGAGTGAAATTCCAAAAGGGTCAAGTTGTTTTCGCACGAAAGTTGATAATCTGTATCGCCGCAGCCAGGTGGATCGGTGTTGAGGCGAAAGGGGTAGCTGATATTTTGGATGTCTCCGCATGAAGAAGAGCAAGATTGTTGAAAGGCTATTCTAGCTTGAACTTGTGTTAGGTAGAGATGAATTAGAAGAAATAGTAAAAGACACAGGTGATTAGAGAATGGGAGTGTTGTGGGTTCGTGCGTTTTCATTGCTACTGAAGAGATAAGCTAACGGATTTAGCAGGAGTTAAAGATGGGCTACGGAATGAAGAGACATAAGTATATAGTGATGCTAAGCTCCGGGGACTGAGGACTGAAATTCACCGACAATTAAAAAGCTTAGTCAAGAGACAGAAAGCTCAGTCAAGCAAGTCAACAATTTTTAGAAGCAGCAGCATTTTTATTGAGAGAAAGAAGAGATTGAAAATATCTTCTTCAAAAAGATTAAAATATTATTCAAATTACAAGAAAATAAAAACCCCATCAAGAATTCTTCAATCTACTTAGAAGAGTAGGTTTAGTCAAAATATGCTTTAATGAGTAAATAATTATTGTTAGCTAGACAAATTGATAGTAGTTACAAATGGGTTATAATTATCATTTGCAAGATAGTATAGTGAATCATATTGTTTATTGTTAGTTTTTGAATGGCAGGCAAGAAATAAGGTCAAATGTCTGTATTCACTTTTTACCTTATTTTGAAACTAATAAATAAATTGTTTATTCTAATGATTATAACAATTTTTTATAAAAATAATCATCAACAATGCCAATAATTAAAAAATATAATAAGAAAAGAGGCAAAATTAATTTGTAGTAATTTATCAAGTAACCCTTAATGTATGTTCATTTTATAAATTTTACTTAGGAATATACTATTTTCGTATTTTAATGAGTGAAGATAAACCCTTGATACAAAATTCTTCTTAGTCATGGGTGATAAGAAATCGTTACAAATATCTTGATTCTCTCTACAAATCTTGTTCAAGGTTACAAAAAAACCTACAATTTGAATTTAAATTTTTTTATCAATTACAATAATTGTACAATCATATAGCCCGAAAGATCCCTAACTTAGTCATACTAATAAACGAAGATTCAATATATATTGTGTCATATACACATGTATATTCTTTATCATTTCAAGGTCTAGCAAAATCTCATATATGCTTTAGATATCTCCCTTTTCTTTTTGAAACGTTGTCATGTGTGCTGAGCGCATATTATTCATATCCAAAGATAAAACGTTATACAAAAAGCTTGGAGGGCATACCCCCTATTCGAATCCAGACATAGAATCAGCCGCCCGAGCTATCTTATGAGCAACCTGATTCGCTGATCTCTTAACAAAAGCAGTAGAAATAAATTGATGCTCTTTAATAAGAGCTTTGCAATCCTCAATAAGCATTGAAAAATAGGAAGGACAATTATGTGTGGATGCCCTAGATTTGATAATCGTTTGACAATCGATTTCCACACAAATCGGGGAAAAGGAAAGGCTTTTGATCCAACTTAGGGCTTCTCGAAAACACAACGCTTCACCAATTAAAGGATCCTTCCAACCTGGCATAAGCATTACCTTCCCTGCACAGTTGAAACCTTTACAATCGCGAATCACCATACCGAGCCTATAGAAACCAGAAGGTAAAAGTGCCACATCAACATTGCACTTTAAATTGTTCGGTGGTGGAGCGTTCCAAATGGGCCAGGATGGATGAGTCGATGAGGATGTAGTAGTGTGTCGATTGTGAGCAAATTGCCACTCGAGAAGTGTGATAGTGGCTCGACGAATTATGCTGGATGGGTCTTGATGTTTTTGCTGCCAGACAACTTCATTACGTGTGGTCCACAAACTCCATAAGAGCATGCAAATTTCCTCTACTTGTGCCTTTGGAAAACCGACTATAACAGAAGCAAGCCATTGATGTATGGTGATCGTGGGGGACACATGCTATGTTGGGACCCGACATCGGAAGCCGGACGCCAACCGAAAAATGAAAAAAAAAAATCGAAGGAACGAATTACAAATTCGAAGGATTGAAAGCACATCGATTTCCAAAAACGAAACACATGATCGAATCGAATCAGAAGGCACAAACGAAAGAATGGAATCGAAGCAAACAAATCAAAAGCAAACGTATTGAAAGCAAACCGAAGGCTCAGAATCGAAAACGAAATCAAAAGTGAAACGAATCGAAACAAATTTCGGACATCCGCGGACAAACACTTTAGAAAAGCGTCGCATTGGAAACCCTAAGACTAAAACCAATCTGAAATCCGTATACATTTTTTTTCTTTTCTTTCGTGTTAATCCTTTCATTCTTATACACTCTCATATACGTCAAAACAATAAAATTTCCCCATTGGGAATTTCATCCTCATATAACACTCAATTCATAAAAATCATCTAAAACTCAATCTCATCTTTAACCCAACTTATTCTTTGCCATACAAAAATTCGACAGCATAACGGCTGCAATATTAAAAACCCAAAATCCGCAAATAGATTAAACACACTTCTAAAATCCCAAACAAAACTCAAATCATCGGACCTCCTGTCCGGAATCCCATCATA
>JAOQMR010000003.1:14493818-14522733 GCA_027563865.1 Erythroxylum pelleterianum | reverse complement strand
TATTATATTGTTCTTGGTTTCAAGCTTCCGCATAATAGCATGTTTTTATACGTTTTGATTTGTGTAAATATACATGCTTGATCTTACACACAAATTCAGATGCGTTTAAAATCAGCTCAACAATAGAGAGATAGGGGATTCCGATCCTGTAGATATGAATTGTACTCACGACTTGTGGGTATGGCAATCTGTCAAAGACAAAGAAAAATGGAAGAGACAGAAAAGAGAAGGAGGATTTTCTTATTCCCCGCACAAACAGTACAATCGAGTCTGCATAATACAAAGCAAGGTTTTTTACATAACCAAACAACAAACTCAGCTAAACGACAAAATGGCAAATAACAGAAAGCTAATTATTTCAATATTCTCAACACTCCCCTTTTTTTTTAATTAAGGGAAAGACTAGACATTTATAAAATGGGTCGGGAAAAACAGGTTCTCAACTGATCCTCAACACTCCCCTTTAAGTTGGAAGATGGTATATGTCAATCACACCCAACTTGAATAATAAGTAATCATTCTGTTGGTTGCCAAGTTCCTTTGTAAGAATACCTGCTAACGGATCCTTTGTTGAAATATGTCTAGTTTCCACAAAACCATTATGAATACTTTCTCTTACAAAGTGACAGTCAATCTCAATATGTTTAGTCCTCTCATAATAAATTGGATTTGCTGCGATTTGTATTGCTGCTTGAATGTCACAATAAAGAACAACTAGTTTACTTCCTTTAATTCCTAGTTCTGCAATTAGTCCAAATAACCATTTTAACTCAACTACAGTGGATGCCATGCTTCTGTATTCAGCCTCTGCTGAAGACCTTGAAATTGTACTTTGTTTCTTAGATTTCCAGGAGATTAGAGAGTTGCCAAACTTAACACAAAATGCTGTTACAGATTTTCTTAACATAAGGCAAGATGCCCAATCAGAGTCACAATAAGCAATTAACCTTGGATTTCCTGATGAACTGAGAAGAATTCCCTGTCTCAGTTTTTTTGACATATCTAACAACTCTCAATGCAGCTTCATAATGAGATTTTTTTTGGTTTCTGCATAAATTGACTTAACAGTTGCACACTATAAGTTATATTTGGTCTTGTATGTGTCAGATATAGAAGTTTCTCAATCAATTTCTGGTAAACAACAGCATCTGTCAAGACTTCATCACCAAGTTTCAATTGTAAAGAGTCATCAAAATCTGTAGTAGTTAACTTTAGATTTTGTTCCAATGGAGTGAATGTTGGCTTTGCTCCACTTAATCCAAGATCCTGAATCAATTCAAGTGCATACTTCCTCTTACTTAACATTATGCCTTCATTTGATCTTGAGACTTCAATCCTAAGAAAATATCTTAGAATTCCAAGATCCTTCATCTTGAAATTCTGATGCAATATGCCCTTTAATTCATCAATCAAGCCATTGTCATTTCCAATTATGAGCAAATCATCAACATAAATCAACATAATGACTTGTTTAGAACCTTCACTCTTAGTAAACATAGAGTAATCATACTTACTTTGAGCATAACCATGATGAATAAGGACCTCAGTCAACTTCAAATTTCATTGTCGTGATGCCTGCTTCAAGCCATATAGGGATTTGAGTAACTTGCATACCCTATTCTCCCTCTGGTTGCCAAATCCCTGAGGTAAATCCATGAAAACTTTTTCTTGTAAATCACCCTGTAGAAAAGCATTATAGACATCCATTTGGAATAAGGGCCATTGAAACATAGCAGCAAGAGTTATAACATTTCTAACAGTAATGTGCTTGGCCACTAGAGAGAAAGTGTCATAAAAGTCAATGCCCCCTCGTTGATTATACCCTTTCGCAACCAATCTGGCCTTAAATCGTTCCACTTTCCCATTGGAATGATATTTCACCTTATAAACCCATTTGCAACCTATGAGAAATTTTCCAAAAGGTAAAGGAACCACTTCCCATATGCCATTACCTTAATTGGTTTATATATTTATTAACACACCCTTTCAAGTTAAAGCCCATTGGGCTTGAAACTTGTACAGGTTCACTTTACCTTGTGCTGAATAATAGGTGGGTGGTAGGATTTGAACTTACAACCACTTGGTCACAAAAGCTCTGATACTATGTCAAAAACAACAAAAAATAGAAGAGACAAAAGAGAGAAGGAGGATTTTCTTATTCCCCCATAAACAGTACTATCGACTCTGCAAAATATAAAACAAGGTTTTTTACAGAACCAAAAAAACAAACTCAGATAAACGACAAAATAGCAAATAGCAGAAAGCTAATTATTTCAATATTATGAACACAATCAACCACCATAATATCAATTTATAAACTATGACACGATTTCTTGGAGGAACACATAGACAAAACTTAAGAAAGAACGTGTTCAGCTCTACCGTCAGGGAGATAATGCAAAGACTTAGAACTTGGATGAATCACCATGGACCAAGCAAGGGATGCCACTTATCTTTATCCCAATGAGCTGGTGTAATCTGTTCTAGTGTTCTTTTGCCCTGGGAAGTAATCACCAAGTTAATGGGTTACAGATATCTCAGGCAAAAGAAGAAATGAAATACAAGCAAAATAGGAAAGAGTAGAATTGAAAAATCATCAATCTCTCCGTTGCTTTCGATGATTGCTCTTAGATACTTAAAGCACTATTTTCGCAGTATAACTTCTGAACTAATATTTACCTCTATATCGGTAGCCATCTTATTTCTAAAAAATTTATACTCCACGTACTCAATCTAATGTCATTCGACTCTAACAAATCCTTTCAAAGTTTAAGCTTGACATTGACTTCATTATTTAGTTTATCCACTAAAACAATGTCATTAATAAACAATATATACTAAGGCACATCTTTTTGGATATTCTTAGTGAGCTTATCACTACAAATAAAATAGGGCTTAAAGAGGAGTCTTAGTGTAGCTCAATATCGATAGAAAAATGCTTTATATCTTATCATATCATCCTTACTCTATTTTTTACACCTTCATGCGTATTCCTAATAACTCAAATATAAGTCATAGGAACTCTCTTGACTTCTAAATACTTCTACATAATTTTTCTAGGTATTCGATCATATGCCTTATCTAAATCAATAAAAATCATGTGTAGGTTACGTTATCATTTCATGTAATATTCCACTAATTTTTTAAGGAAATGTAAAGTTTCTGTTGTGAACTTTCCTAGCATAAAGCTAAACTAGTTTTCCAAAATAAAAACATCCTTTCTCGCTCTCTTCTCAATCACCTTCTTCTGTGCAGCTTTGAAATATGAACATATACATATAAAGATCGAAATTCTTATGTTACAAAAGAAAAGTAAACATTTATGTATCGAAAATGATAAGAATTCCTCACTATGTAATATAGATATTAACCTCCACCATTTCGAAATTAACAAAAATTAATTTGTAGCATATAAAAATATAGGATATATTTTGTTGTTTGACTATAAAAAAAGAAGATCGTACTGTTTAAATTTAAAATAAAAATTAAGATTTTTTCATTTCTAAAAAAATTAAGATTTTAATTTATGGAAATTTTTTTATAACTGCATTTATATCATTAATTACAATTACCCCATAACTTTCCGTAATGTTATTCCACATAACAAGCTAGTCAAAGAAAATTTTCTTAGCTAAAAGACTTTCACCGTTGCAAGTTTTCCAAACTTGCCTATGAAAAAATTATTTTTTAATAATCTTTGTAAGTTTCCCATAAATAGAACTCATCCTTAAGTTAATATAATCTTATCAAATAAAGTAATTAAACTAATCTGTAGTAACAAAATTAAGAAATTATAACTTTTAATATTTTATCATAGATTTAATAAATCAATAATTTTAATTTTTAATGATTAATTATCATTTTAAATGTTATTATCTCTGTTAATAATAAATACAGGTCTTGATTTAGTTGATATTTTGTGTGCAATATTTGAACTAACGTGGCATGCTACTATGAACTTAGTCTCTTTAATATGTACTTTGGTTGATATAGATAAATATAAAAATTACAATGATTTTATGGTAGCTAACTATATCTCTTTCTTCAATATTTTATTCCGTACCATAAAAGAAGAATAATTTATATAAACCATTAAAACATGGGTTGATATCTCTAATTTAAGAAATGAACATTTAAATTGTTTCATGTCAAAAATGCTTTATACAATTCCTTTTGTAAGTATTTTCCTTTGTTTTTTCTTGATATTTATTAGGTGCTAGTTAGTAATACTAGAAGAATGGAATTAAAGAAAACTTGGAAGTAATAAGTTCAAAATTGACCACTCTCCACTTCCTAACTCAGTTGTTCCATCAAATGACAAAGGACAACTATGTGTAAGCATATAAAGCTAATTTGCTCAAAAGAGAGGGCCATGTAAATAAGCAAAGTTAAAGGTCATTCTATCCTTTAGCTAATGTCACCATTAAAATAGTTACGGAAATTCTAGCTTCCTAATCCATAGCAAGACCAACTTGTTATGTTGGGATTTAAACATCTTTAATATGCTAAAATTTAAATTTAATTTTAAATTTCATCATATTAGTAATTCTCAATAAGAATTTTTGATTAAACTAGTAATACAGTATTATGTTAATCCGATAACAAAAACATATAATAGACTAATAAAAAAACAAAATTTTCAATAGATTCTTATAAAGAATTTTAATTTGTGAATATCTCAAAGTATTTTTTTAATTGCTTAATCAATGTTACATATCATAATAAAATCTTTGATCAAAATTATTGTTATTTTCGATTATGTTATAAATACATCAATTTAACATCACTTTATAAGTCTTTTATGATGCGAAAACAATAACAATAACAAATAAAAAGAGATTTAGAACCACCACTCCCACTATAATAGAAAATTGGTATATATGGAGTTATTGAAGATAATATCAAGGTTTTAAAATGGACCAGACCAGTCAGTTTGACCAAAAATAGTCTGAACTATTTAATAACCTCTATATATAAAAATTGGTCAGTTGATCAATGAACCAGTCGGTTTTTCAGCGAACTAGTCGAACCGGTTAATCAATGATTGGATAATACCTAAAACTTCATATTTCAGTTTCACAAATCAAACTTATATTGGAGAAGGAGGTGACATGATTGAAAGCTAGATTTTAAGGATGTAGTGAGTTACAATGTTGTGTTGTTGGATTTATAGAAGATGCTTCTCATGTGTTTGGAGTGACATGACTAGTCGCGCAAGTGGCTGGCTGATGGAGGCAACACATCTTGTGGCTGGATTTTTATGCTTTTATTTTTAGTGAGGTAAAGTCAAGATCTAGTAGTGGGTTATCACTGGTGATATGGAAGGAGAGCGGTTTTAGGAAGATAATAGCCAAGATTGACGGAGACAGTGCTCTCATTAGATCTAGTGTATATGTTCCTCAAAGATAAGATATATAAAGCAAGTGTACCTTGCATTAGTTCACAGTAGAACCTCCATAAATAGATGGTAACTCACTACATCCTTGACAGTAGAAGCAAGAACGTCAACTATAGATGGTAAATTTTGTATTGCAATAAAATATTTTATTTTTACTTACTTTTATAAAATTTACTTATTATTTATTATACATAGGCTTTATAACGACTTAATGCCAATTGAACCTTTAAACTTTAAACCTTTCTTTCAATCGGTTCGATATCCAGTCTGATTTTTAAAACATTGGATAATATAATATAATACTGCTAGAGACAAAGGGAAATACATATATATATACATACATACATATATATATACATACATACATATATATATATATATATATATATATATCTATATATAAAATCAAAATAGCGAACATGTTTGAGTCGAATCCTAATGGGAAAACCAAACTCTAAACTATCGTCATCATATTAAATTCGAAGTCCAAATTCTGAACCCAATCTTAGGTAATTGACTTGATGGACATTTAATGATACCTTTTTTTAGAATCTCATATATTTTAATAGTGAAAAGATTTTAACTTTATGCTTTCTGGACAACTTGGACCATGATTCTTCTTTTGAAGGAGCCATGTACAAATCTTCCTGTACTTTAAAAAAACAATTAAAGGATAAGAAACTTCCAAGTTTGGATAATTTCGCGGAGATTGTTAGTCAATCCTTCACATTTAATGCAACTTCCATATTTGAGAAACAAAATCTTTGAGTGATGATTTGTTTAGTATGTTTGTCAAACTGTTTGAATTTAATGTTTGTCTTCTTTTCTTTGTTGAATAAAGAGAGAGAGGGAGTGAGAAGATTTTGTGGGATTACATCATGTAATTTATTAAAGCAAGAGTGAGAGAGTTGAAGAAGAAAAACACTAGTGAGTGTGAGAGAGAGTTTAAATAGTTTGATTAAGTCCTCGATCAAATGGTCGTTTGGGGTCTGAACGAGCTTAAACTTTGAAAGCTTACTCTACATTAGTGTTTGTTCATATCTAATAATTATAATCTTAATCAAAGTTCTGATTTTCTGGCAATTTGTGGTCAAAGTTGGGTTGACTTTTGAGATCCTAAAAATCCAGCGTTGAGCAATTTTGATCAAGCTCACGATCGGATGGTGAAACGTGGTTCAATTGGGCTGAAACTTTGATAGCTAGTAAAGGACATGTTGATCTTGATATCCAATGATGGGTGTTGTTGTTTAAAGACTGTTTTGGCGATCTGCTTGGGCTGTTTTGGAGAGTGTGATTCCGGATGATCTAGTAAACTCTTCTGTTGTTGTTATTGATGTTTTTGTCGAGAACTGTCTTATTCTTGATTTATTGTTGCTGCCTTTAGTAGGATACTAGAGAGAACTTGTTGATGTACCCATTATTTGTTAATAGTGTAGATTTTTCCTGGACTTCGATCTCGTGATTTTTATTCCTTATATCGAGGAGGTTTTCCACGTAAATCATGGTGTTGATTTTATTGTGTGCTGCATTAGATTTTGTATTGCCTGATTATCTCCTAAAGGTTTACATAAGTAGGGAGAATTAATTTAAATCTAAGGTCGTGCATAACACTTTGTTATTGTATCGACTAATTGGCGGGTCGCTTCCGCTGCATCCACCAATATTTCTCCTATCAGATTGGTATCAGGGCTTCTAATTTCGGGTGCGTTTATTATCTTGTGGTAAACATGGAAGGTAATACAGGCAGGATGGTGAGTTTGAATGGCTCTAATCATCATGATTGGAGAGGTTAAATGGAGGATCCACCTTTTGTTAAAGGTTGTCATGATCCTATCTTTGCCACAAAAAAGCTGGAAGGAAAAAGTGATGCTGGATGAAATTTGCTCCATCGGCAAGTATGTGGTATTATTAGACAATGGGTAGATGACAATGTTTTTAACCTCATTGTTAATGAAACTCATGTACGCACATTGTGGATAAAGCTAGAAGAATTATATGCTAGTAAGACAGGGAGTAATAAAATGTACCTAATATAGCAACTGATGTATTTGAGATACCAAGATGGTACTCCGATTTGTGATTACATGAATACATATCAAAGGGTCATTAGCCAGTTGGCAAGTACAGACATCAAGTTTGAGGAAGAGGTGCAGGCTTTGATGTTTCTTGATTCTTTGTCAGATTCGTTGGAGACTTTTAGAAGCTCACTTACAAATTCAACCACAAGTTCTAGAACTTCCTTGACTATAGATTCAGTCAAGAGTGCAATCCTGAATGAAGAGATAAGAAGAAAGGTGCAAGGTTTCTCTTCACATTCAGAAGTCCATGTTATAGAAAATAAGGAGAGAGGTCAGATTAGAGTTCTAAAAAGTAGAGATAAAAGCATAAGCAAGTCACAAGGTAAATATTCTAATATTGAACGTTATCATTATGGCCAGAAAAGGGATGTTAAGAAATTTTGCAGGAAACTGAAAAGGGAGAACAAAAAGAACAAAGGTAAAGACAAGCAGAATGATGATGTTGGTGACAATAATGCACAGCGGGTCACAACCACTATTGAGGATCTTCTTTTGTATAATCGGGTAGACATAGTTAATGTTGTCAGCTAGGATTCTAGTTGGGTAATTGACATAGGTGCTACCATACATGCTACTTCACACAAGCGTTTCTTCTCTTCTTACAGATCCAGTGATTATGGTCCTTTAAGAATGGATAATGATGGTATTCTAAAGTTGTTGGTAGTAGTGATGTGTGTTTGCAGACTAGTAATAGCTCCAAGTTAGTTCTTAGAAATGTGTGACATGTTCCTGACATACAATTGAATTTTATCTCTATTGGTGAACTTGACGAAAATGACTTTGGAAGTTTCCAAGGATAACTTGATTGTAGCAAAAGGCCAGAAGTAGTCAAAATTGTACCTTATGTCAGCAAAGGTTTTCATGGACGATGTCAACGTAGTTCAGAGTAAGGAGACGATTGCTTTGTGGCATAGGAGGCTTGCTCACATAAGTGAGAAAGGTATATCTTTATTGGCCAAAAAAAATCTCTTGTTAGGCGTTGAAAAGGTAGAGCTCAAGAAGTGCAGCGATTGCTTAGCAGGCAAGAAAACTAGTCACCTTTAAGAGTCATCCTCCTTCAAGGAAGTCATAGGTATTAGAGTTGGTGCATTCTAATCCGTGTGGTCCTATGAAGATGTAGGAACTTGGTAGCGCTAGTTACTTTGTGACGTTCATTGATGATCATTCAAGGAAAGAAGTTGAAATGTGTCCAAACAGATAATGGGGGTGAATACATTGGCTCATTTGATGAACACTGCAAATCTCAGGGTATTAGACATGAGAAGACTCCTCAGTTAAATGACTTAGCTGAAAGAATGAATAGAACACTAGTCGAGACAATTAGATGTTTACTGTCACACGCCAAGCTGCCGCAATCATATTAGGGTGAGGCTTTACATACAGTTGTTCATGTTGCTAACCTCACACCTACTGTTCCTGTCCAGCTTGATGTACCGAACAAGGTTTGGTCAGGCAAAAGTGTTTCTTATGATCCTATCAGGGTGTTGGGTTGCAAGGCTTTTGTGCATATTCCCAAGGATGAGAGGTTTAAGCTTGACTCGAAGGCACGACAATGTGTGTTTGTTGGTTATGGTCAAGATGAGTTTGGCTATAAGTTTTGGGATCCAGTTGAGAAGAAACTCATTAGAAGTCGTGATGTTGTATTTATAGAAGATCAAACCATTGAAGATATTGATAGATCAAAGAAGACAATTTTAGATTCCAGTGATGGTGTGGCTGACTTAGATCCACTTTCTTTGATTACAGCCCTGCAAGAGGCAGAGGTTGATCTCCAACATAATATGTTTGATGAAGATGGTGTAGATGAGCCCGTACAAGTTAAAGCATATGGTGTTGATCATGTTCAACTATAAGCTCCAGTGGAAGTTTCACTTAGAAGATCTACCAAAGTTAGACATCTTACCACTTGGTATCCCATCCATAAGTATATGTTGCTGACTGATGGGGGAGAACCTGAGACTTATGAAATGGTTCTAGGAGGTGAGCACAAAAAGGAGTAGTTTGAGGCTATACAAGATGAGATGAGTTCCTTTCAGCAGAATCACACTTATGATATGGTAAAGTTACCTAAGGGAAAGAGAGCTTTGAAGAATAAGTGGGTCTTCACGGTTAAGCAAGAAAATCATGCTTTACGCCCATGATACAAAGCCAGACTAGTTGTGAAAAGGTTTAGTCAGAGAAAAGGTATTGACTTTGCTGAAATCTTTTCTCCGGTTATGAAAATGTCATCCATCAGAGTTGTTCATGGGTTATTAGCAAATCTTGATTTAGAGGTGAAGCAGATAGATGTGAAAACTGTATTTCTTCATGGAAACTTGGAAGAAGAAATTTACATAGAGCAGTCAAGGGTTTTAGGGTGTAAGGTAAAGAAACTATGTTTGTAGATTGAAGAAAAGTCTTTATGGTCTAAAACAGGCACCAAGGCAATGGTATAGAAAGTTTGAGTCTGTTATGAAGCAATAAGGCTACAAGAAGACTACTTCAGATCATTTTGTGTTTGTTCATAGATTCTCTGATAATGACTTTATTATTCTATTGCTCTGTGTTGATGATATGTTGATTGTTGACAAGAATATCTCTAAGATTAATGCGTTGAAGAAGCAATTGAGTAAGTCTTTTGCTATGAAAGAGTTGGGACCAACAAAATAGATCCTTGGTATACGAATTTCTCGAGACAAACCAATTAGAAGGTTATATTTGTCCCATGAGAAGCACATCGAGAATGTGCTTCAGAGATTCAACATGGACAAGGCTAAAGCAATAAGTACTTCAGTTGGTAATCAATTCAAGTTGAGTACCGAGCAAAGTCTGTCTACTGATGATGACAAGAAAGATATGGAGAAAGTTCCTTATACTTCAGCAGTGGGTAGTCCAATGTATGCTATGGTGTGTACAAGGCCAGACTTAACTCATGCAATAAGTACAATTAGCATATTCCTATCTAATCTAGGTAGAGAGCATTGGAAAGTTGTCCAGTGGATTATGAGATATCTCTGGGCACTTCCAACTTGTGTTTGAGTTTTGGAAGTGGGAAACTTGAATTGGTTAGTTATTCAGATTCGGATATGGCAGGAGACATTGATTCTCGAAAATCTACTTCAAGCTGCCCATTAATTTTACAGGGGAGCTGTAGCATGGCAATCGGGGCTACAAAAGTGTGTTGCATTATCTACCACTAAAGCTGAGTTTATTACAGCAATAGAAGCATCTAAGGAGTTACCGTGGATGAAGAAGTTTGTTCAAGAACTTGGCTTCAAGCGGGAGCGGTACATATTGCATTGTGATAACCAGAGTGCAATCCATCTTGGTAAGAATTCTACACATATCCATGTCAGATATCATTGGATTCGAGATGCATTGGAGTCCAAGGAGTTTGAACTTGAGAAGATTCACACTGACGATAATGGTTCTGATATGTTGACAAAGATGCTACCAAGAGGAAAGCTTGAGACATGCAGCTTGATTGCTGGGATGGCAATTCGTTCCAACTAGCCAACCAAACATGTCGAGAGGGGGAGATTTGTTAGTCAACCCTCCACATTTAATGTAGCTTCCATATTTGAAAAATCAAAATCTTTGAGTGATTATATGCTTAGTGTGTTTGTTAAATTGTTTGAATTTAATTTTGTTTTCTTTTTTCCTTTGTTGTATAAAGAGAGAGAGGGAGTGAGCAGATTTTGGGGATTGCATCATGTAATTTACTAAAGCAAGATTGAGAGAGTTGAAGAAGAAAAACACCAGTGAGTGTGAGAGAGAGTTTTAAACAATTTGATTTAAGTCCTCGGATAGTTGTTTGTGGTCTGATCAAGCTCAAACTTTGAAGGCTTACTCTACACTAGTGGTTGTTCTTAGTCAACGATCAGAATCTTGACTGGAGTTCTAATTTTCCAGTGATTCATGGTCAATTTTAGGTTGACTTTCGAGATCTTAAAAATCTAGCATTGAGCAGTTTTGATCAAGCTCATGATCAGATGGTGAAACATGGTTCAATTGAGTTGAAACCTTGACAATTGGTAGAGGACATATTGATCTTGATATCTAGCAGTGGGTTTATTGTTTGGAGACCATTTTGGTGATCTACTCGGGCTATTTTGGAGAGTGTGATTTTGGGTGATTTAGCAAACTCTCTTATTTCCTGAACTTCGATCCCGTTGTTTTTACTCCTCACATCGATGAGATTTTCCATGTAAATCACAATGTTGATTTTATTATGTGCTGCATTATATTATTTTATTGCCTGATTATTTCCTAAAGGTTTAGACAAGAAGGGAGAATTAATTTAAATTTAGGATCGTGCATAACACATTATTATTGTATTGATTAATCGGTGGATCGCTTCTGCTGCATTTATCCGTGTTTCTCCCATCAGAGATGAGTTCTAAAATGTTGTTACGTAGAAGATGAAAAGTGCATGGAAGAATAATTACCTAAATGTGATCTTAAAGTTGAACCTAATTTTCGAAAGTTACAATTTTTATAATGACAACTTGGCCAAATATATAGAATTTTAAAAAAGTAATAGTAGTTTTAATTTATAGAAGAATTAAAAGTTTTGCACACACCCAATTTAATCCCCTTTTAGGTTTTATTAAATGATGTTAAGAGTTAGAATCTCACATATTTGCATAAGGGAAAAACAACAAACTCAAATATTCGTTTATCCAAGAGGGCCAGAATACAAGTAAAGCTCCATTTATTGATCGAAACAACTACATAGTGTTCATAAAACTCCTGAGAGGATTAATGACAAAGACGACAAATCAATGATAAAGAACTCTTCTATGATGATAATGTATGGAGATGATGCGACTAGTTGAATCTTTGATAAGGGAACATTTGAACACAATGAAGTGTCCAATGTACATGACAAATAATGACGACTAAAGGCGATAGCAATGATGTAAAAATAATTGCTATAATTTAATTACATGTAAGATTGTATATAAATCCCACAATAATATAATGATACATTAAGGGGGTCGAAAGTATCCAATTAATGATTTAGTACTACAATAGTTCTTTTCAATTTGAGTTAATACTTTAAGTCTAACTCGAATCTCTTGATCTAAACTAAAAAAGCTACTAGTATAAATTTGAGCTTAATCAAACTTTAAATCAGTTTAAAAAGTTCGAACCTATTAAAATTGAGATTTAAAACTTTAGTGACTCAAATCGACCCTAACATGCACGAATATAAAACTAATAAGACAAATAATTACAGCCTTGTAAATTCAACAACATAACCAACCAAAGGTTGTTAATATGTACCGAGTCTCAGTTCACCAAATACGTTGTACATAAACTAAATACCTTTTAGCCAACCATTGAACAGTAATGGATAAATTTCAGATCTTGCTATAAATTAAGGAAATCCAAATGGAAATAAAAAACCAGTTTGATAAAGAGTCCCACAAGTCTTCTTTTGTGCTTTTTGTCAGTGACAAACACTTACAAAGGACAATTGTTTAGCTAGTCATATGATAACTGCATCTATGTATAAACCATGAAAACAGTTACAAAATGGATACAAATGATGCAATAGTTAAGTAATTTTAATTGATGCATCACCTATCACAAAAGTAAACATAATCAAGAAAACAATGGAATAAACCTAATTATAGAAGCCTTGAATGAAAGGTCAATAGTTATAAAAAGAGATAATCATGTTTATAATAAGAAATATAGGTAGCTCGCAAACCTTTAAAAAAATCTGTAAATAACATAAATTCTAATAAAAGAGAAACCAACTTCCATGTTGACATAAATGGTCTACTTACACATTTCTCATACATTAGAAAGAGTTCTATGAATAAATTGTTTCAAGCATGTCTATAATCAAGCTATCAAGCAATATGAAAGTAATTGTAAATTGTCATCAACATCATTTATAATTAACTGCTAATTTTTTTCAGAATGAAATCATCAACACTTCATAACTTTTTCTCTATATTTTAAAAAATTATATTCAATGGAATAATTTAATTTAATAAATATATGATTAATAACAAATTGATATACCTCCATTAGCAATTCATATTTTCATAAGTTATTTTTCATAATCATCCACAATATTAAAATACAATGCTTAAGATCATACCATAAAGAATTTTTAAAGACATAAAAGTAAGATACTTACATACCATAAAATTTATACATTACAAATTGTAATGTTGACCTTGAATTATTTTATTACATAGCCAACTTTTAGTAAATATCAAGAATTCTACGGATAAAGTCAATTATGATGAAAACTTATTATCCAACCTCTAATACTAGAAGTAAGCTACAAAAATTATTGTAGGTATTGGGATAACTAACAAACTTCATGCCATTGTCTACATAATCAAATATTGAGGTCCATTCAACTTCCACCATAACAATGTTGTTTGAAAAACATTAGCTTTGAAATAATTATCAAACAATGATCTATTATACAAAACCCTATCCCTTTTATCTCTTAGGAATTTCTTTAAACCAAGACTCTCTTGCTTGATGATAATATATCAATAGAAGTTGAACACGACACTAAACTATTGTTATCAAACTATCTACCCATTCTTAATTAATAATAAGAAAATAAACCATATCACAAAGTGATAAGATCCTATACTAAAGCTTGATTACAATACAAGTTCTAAAAATAATATTTAAATACAGTTAACTTGTACCTTGAATCTAAAATAGTAGCAATTGTCATCATATTTATTATCAAATTTCACCATCATCCTACTTGCCATATTTGAATCATCTCATTAGGAGAAGTGGGCAATTCAGATAATGCTAAAAAAAGTTACATATTTTATGCTAGAAATAACTTAGTGACACATCTACTTAGTGACAATGTTAAACACCTTTGATTTCTACAGATCCATTGAGAAGCAAAAGTGTTAAGAATTTTAGTGACATTGTAAACACTTTTGATTTCTGCAAATCCATTGAGAAACAAAAGTATTAAGAATTTCTTAGTCCTAACTTCATAAATACATCAATATACTTGATTGAAAAGTTAAGCATTTTGAATGCCAAATTCTACTTTATCGCATAATACATAACTTCTTTATATACGGCGCTAACGATTTAATAACTATCTTTGTAGCTCCATAATGTTTCAGTTTATGCTCTTACCTATTATCTGGATATACCAAGAAAGATGTACAGTCTAATGAGGTTACTATGAAATATTTACTCATGGGCGGAGCAAGCTCTTCTATTCTGGTTCATCCCCTATATGGATAATACACATTCCAGTTGACAGGGCCTAATTCGAATTGTTTTGTTCCGAAGCAAAGATATCCCCGAGGTGGTTCGTCCTATTCAGATAATTACGACCAAGAAGTACTGGATTCTCTGTCGGGTAGGCCCTGAAAGGAGAAGGAAGGCTGGAACGCCAACAGACGTCTATTATTGAATTCACCCGACCCGATAGTCCCCTTTTTTGGGGGAACATCTCAATCAATCTAATAGCGGTTGAATGGATAATTTGCTTTTACTTAGACATTTATACATATATTTTTTACATATATTATTTTATTCCACTTATATTTATATATTGGATTTTCCTATTATCCCTTTATCCCAATTATATTATTAATATATTATAAATTATAAATTATTAATATTATATATATAATATGTATATATATATATATTTCTATTCTATAGATTTTAAAATTAGATTTGAATATTCTATTTTCTATTTTAAATTTTATATACTTTATCCTCGTATTTTTCTTCCTACTGGTTTTTATTTTTATCTATTATTCTAATATTTTTATCTATTATTATAATATATATAAAGAGTATATTAAAATAATATATATAGAATATATATATAGAGAGAGTCTATATATAAAGAGTATATAAGAGTATATTTATATAAATTTATATAAATATAAATCCATAAATTAATATGTTGTCTCTGGATTGTTTTGTTGACAGCAAGGATTAGATCAAATGTAAATTTATAATAAAAACTAAACAAATGTTCTTTATAAATAACTAGAATTCTTATACTCTATAGTCTAACAATTATAGTATAAATCTCACTAGAATGTTAATGTTAACTTATTAAAATAGAATGAATTTCGATTTATTTATAATTTCAAATTGAGTAGAATTTGAATTTTTTAAATGAATATTAATTTAATTTAATTAATATTAATTATTCAAATTCCACCTATAGGGTTTATTACTTTTTTAATTTCTTCTCTAGCATAATGTGAGAGATTACCCTTTCATTTACTAGAAGTAGAAGAAGAATTAGTAGCAAGTTATCAAATCGAATATTCAGGTATCAAATTCTGATTTAAATTTATTAGTTTCTTCATTATTTGTAACAGTTCTTTACATAGGCGGTTGGAATATTTCTATTCCGTACATTGAGCTTTTTGAAATAAATAAAACGAAAATAAGTAGCGTTTTTGAAACAACAATTGGTATCTTTATTACGTTGATTAAAACCTATTTGTTCTTGTTCATTCCTATCACAACAAGATAGACTTTACCTAGACTATGAATGGACCAACTATTAAATGTCAGATGGAAATTTCTTTTACCTATTTCTCTCGGTAATTTATTATTAACAAAAAGAATGAGTAATTATCATACTTTTTAAAATTTCTCAACTTATTTAGGTGCTGCAATCTAGTACACAATAATATTCTAAATTACTTTGATCTTATATTAATAATGTCCAACCTATTGTTAACAATTAAATTCATAACATACACACAATGGTGCATATCCATGAACAAGCTCCCAACATATAACTTAGTATTAAATTTGTCAATCATAGTATCGATTGTCCTACAATTATCGATAATTTTGTGTAAATGTTCTAGTCTATTGAATAGTCATTCAATACTCTCATTAGTCTATTACTTAAATGAGGCACCAGAATATAAATGAACTTTCCATTTTGACATATAACGAAAGAAAAGAAAATTAATATAAAAATTTGTGAAAATATTTTTTAAACATTATTTATCTCTGGATGCAACTATATACACTCCAAGTGTTGTTAATACAATGCAATGTGATAGCCATAAAACACTTCTTTTGATTTCCAAATGTAATTGCTACTTGCTCATCATTAACCTACAAAATGCACAAAGTTGTACACTTTTGTGCAATACACATTTTAAAAGTATCTTTCTTGAAGGTTTGATTGGGAGGATCTTAAATTTTGGATTAAGTGAATGATGTGCATGAAATATGATTTATTTTCCTTAGTATTTGGTTGTCTTCCATCCAAATTACCTTTGATTTAATTAATTTTGTAAGTTGCTTGATGAATGATACAGCAAGAAATGATGAGTTTACGCGTTAAAACAAGAATAAAGTTTGCATTGCAAACTTGGCATTACAAATTCACCAGATACAATATACAAGACTTCTGACCCCTAAATGTCTCGCAATAATGAAGAATTCATGTTGAATGCCACCACACGAGATTAAGTTGAACTGTACACCTCTTCCTACCTAAACTCTTGTCCGTATACTTTTTTTTTTTTTTGGTTGATAAACTACATTATTGTTCAGCAGTCACTCTAGTTAATTTGCCTCGGACGAATATGTGATCACTGAATTAATTGCGTAGGTCCAAAAGCAGCACAAACCCGGAAAAGAAGATCAACGCCGGTCCTTCCACATTTAGTAAAGCTCAAATCCACGTCTAGGAAATCAATGAAGTTTGTTTCAACTCAAAGCTTGCTTGATCAACGTAGCCCTGCAATTCCTGCGCTGGATTTCCAAAAGAAACCAACTAATCCATGACCAAACAAATATCAATCGCAATGTTAGATCATTTTTCATAAATCACTATGAAAATATTAATTTGAGTTGAAACTACTACAGATGGAGAGCAAAGGTACCTGTTGCATATAGTCACCTTTCTTATTGGTTGTAAGAAAGATCTCAAACCATTTGCTAATGGGCATTTCCATGTCAAAATAAAGTTAGTTTTGGTAAAGCAAAAACATTGGTTGACCGCCCTCTCCTCCCAAGAGAAAAAGCAAGTCGAACCCACGTAATAAGAGGACCACAGTTCAGTGCCATGGGGGCATCAGCATCTTGTTTGATGTTCACATGAAATCGGTCAAAGGTTGGTTCTGGATATACAGTTCAGTAATGATCCTTCTCGCTTTTCTTTAACAGCATCATTATCTGAGTTAAGTATCCATGGCCGGGCTCAGTCCCACCCATCAGCCACTTAAGGGCCTCTGCTGCTGCATCTTTTTCTGCACTCTTCTTGTTGTTACAAGGCTGACCCATAACTTGCATTCCATTGAATTCCACAGTAGCTCGAAATTGATTATTTTTCAATTGCTTCGTCTTATAGATTGGTGCAGCATACCCTGCCCTGGTGAGTAATGTCTGGAGCTGGCTCTTAGAATTATCACCCCCAGGTCCACTCTCAGTTCTTGAAACTAGGGCTGGTTGCGTTTTCATAACAGATATCTTTGAGGACGTAAGGACCTGACGGCCAAATACAAATCTGCCATCACATGGATCGTGTGATATCAGCAGCCTTACTGCAGATAGGAGATCATGATGCACGTGTATATCCATCCTTGGATTTAGCAGCTGTCCATAACCATGACGATCAATTTCATATGCATCAATTCATCAACGATTCAGTTCTTGCAAACTTTTAAACAGATAAGCAATCACAATAGAACAATGTCGGGAATGTATGAATAGAAAGATTTGAAGAAAATATCCACAAAATAATCAAACAAATAGAAACAGTAGAGTTACGTTGATTCATACAAAACTAGCTTTCATGCAAGCTTCTGACCTTTGCTTGAACCAGCTCATCAAGTTCTCTCCTCAAGGTTTGATATAATTCAGCTATAGCTGGCTTCATGAAGAACTCAAGGTATCCTCCTAACATCTTCAAGTGCCCATCCTGAACAATCATTATGTATGTTTGATCATCGACTAAACTACAAGTATACGAAGTGAAAATCTAAGAGAAGAAAAAAGAGAGAGAGTGAAAGAAAGAGAGAAGAACTAACACCATCCCCATTCGATATACTTCCACCAAACAGAAGAAGTGTAGAATCAGAAACAGCAGTTGAATCCCGAAGGAAAACAGAATTCACTTTTATCTTCTCATTGAAGACCAACCAAGGATATGGAATTTTCACTTCTCGAGTATTAACGGAGTTCTGATGAGGAGACAAAGGGGTTTGAGAAAAAGACAACAGGCAGTTCAAACAACATAGCAAGAAAAGTTTTTACTCAATTTGGAAGCAAGAACACTCGTATGAAGCAAGGGTAAAAAGCTAGCCAACTTACAGAGTATAGAAGCACTTGACCATCTTCCATGGTTTTCAGAGAAAATGATTTCTCATTGTGCTGTCCATTCAAGTATGTCAGTAGTTAACGTAAAGAAAGTTGAATGTTTGCATGCATCTATTCAAAACCACCCTGACATAGAATGATTAATGAGATTATATAGACAGACTCTAGCAGACAGCGAAAAACAAGTCTCACCACAATAGAGCAGATTCCAGGATAGAGGCCATAACAAATAATTGCTCGGATGAGATTTTCGTCATAGCTCCAAGCATTGCAAGAGGTAGCATTAGCATCAACAAGGCCAATATCCTTGAGCAAGGAGAAGAATTCCTTTCGAAGAGAATCAATAGCTTTCATTGATTGTAAAGAAAGGAAATTTTTACAGCAGTACTCATATCCAGTAAGATCAATTTCGGCATCTTTCCAGCCCTCATAGGCCCGGAAAAGGGCAAGATGATCACTATAATCACGAGAAAACTGGGACCTAGCAGCATCTGCAAGCTGCACAGATGTAGAAAAATTCAGTTGAACAATGTTACAAATTTCAAATACATAGTTTGGGCCAAATCATCATACTATCATCACATCTTCATTCCTAGGACAGACCCTTATCTTCAGGGAGATAATTTCAAGGAAAAAGATAATAGGGAATTCCCTCTTGACAGCATTCACAAATCCAACATATCTGGTTCCAATTTAAGTCCTTCCTGAGTATAACTTCCTTTCATGCAGTAAAATTGACTAAACAAATTGCCAAACTCCCCAAGGACACCTGGAATCAAATCATCGATTGAAACGAAACCTGGAAACATCCAGGAAGGGTACTAAACATATTAAGATGGATTCAAATTTAATTAAAGAGGAAAAACTGAATATGGTTAGCGTTGAAGAAAATTGAGAACACAAATTCACCCCTAATATCTATCAAATAATAAAAATATTCACAGCTAATATACATCTCGACACTCCCCCTCAAGCTGAGTGTTAAGGATGTGCTAACGTGAAAGAGTAAATCATGGGATATAGCAGTTATCCCATGATTTACTCACAGATGGACTTTCCTATTATAACTGTAACTCCTAATTATATATATGATTAGCCTAACATAGTGAGGTTAAGACTTTTCCCAAAATATTACTGGTTAATTTCATTAACATGGTATCCGAGCCTAGTTCCCAAAATCCCTAATTCCCAATTTCTGTCCCAATGTGAAACCCTAACTCCCAAATTCACCCAAAACTCAAAATTTTCTTTTCAATTCAACTCAGATAGGATTGATACTTCGAGTTAAGGATTGGTTGGCTCTTCAAGTCTCCCAATTTGGGTAATTTGAGTCCCAATTTGGGCTCTTCAAGTCTCCTAATACTAAGAAGAAAGAATAGGCCCTTAAATCAGACAGGGCTCTAATACTATTAAGTAAATAAGTCAGAGAGAAACCAGTTTAAATAGTCCAACAAGGAATTTACCTCCCCTACAAGTAGATGTTTAACAAAAAGACAAACACTCGTATGTTTCAAAGCATTATTTCCAAGCAGAGAAAGATCTCAATTCATTAACCAAATTGAGAGGAAGTGCGTAAAAACTACAAGGCTAGGGCACAGAATATTTGTAAGATAACATGTCATTCTCTTAAATTTTGGAATTTCCTATAAGGAGTCAGAGTTGACCCTAGAGTATGTATACAGTTACAAATACTCAATAGTATATTCCAAAAAGGATAAGCACTTCCATTAACTTTTTGCTAGAGATTGGCCCAATTAGTATTCCATACATAAATTCAAGTAATTAGCTGACTGATCTAATAAGGCATTTTCCAATCTCATATTTGAGGAGATTGAAATCAAGCTGAAGATACAATACTTCAACTCCCTAAAATCACTCATCCATTGAACCTGTCTTGTTCGAAGATACCTTTTACAATCTCGTAAAATTCTTAGTTTTCTTTAGTTAATACTTTAGAAATCCCTAAGATTAGTTACCAGCTTCTATAAGAGGTGGTCTTTAAAAATATAGGCAATATTTATAGATTTTGTAGGAGTTCACCTATCAAATATAGGCTTCCATCTATGTACGACAAATGTGGATCATCAATAAGAGTAAAGCATTCTTTCTTCAATATAAAAGACTGAACTTACATCCTTCTTGTCCAATGGTGTTAAAAAAGGATCTTTCGCGCTAAGACCTGCAACAACAGTCAATATTGGATCCAAGCAATTGAAGATAGCACCTAAAATAAGCATCTTTCCCAGTTTAGGCTCCACCGGAAGCATAGATAAATATCGCCCTATCAACCAACAATAAGCATGATTATGGGATCACCTATCAAACAACAATAAGCATGGTTAATTGCGGCCCTACCAAGAACAGTCAAATTTTCATTCTGATCTAAAGCTCCCATAACTTTCAAGTAATCAATAGCATTCTGAACCTGCAAAACATTAGGGTAAAACACAATGGTGAATGAGTTGAGCAAGGTGAAGTAACTTCATAAAAAAAGTTATATAGTCACGACGTTGACAACATCATCTCCTTTTCATGTCCTAAACAACGAGGGAGAAGATATTAATCATAACTATGGGATTAGGTTAGATATTACTATGGGATGTTAGAGAGTTGGGATTGGGGGAGTATAAATAAGACAAGCCACAAATGGTGTTACCGCTAACAATTCAGGTGATTGCAAAGCCCTAGAAAGAAACTCTGATATGCTTCCAAGCTTTAGACTTTTGATCTGCAGACAAAGGGACTGCAAAGGTGTCCTCAATATTTCCGGTAATTGATATTCTACAAAAGCATTGTATACAGATCTAGGATACAGATGGTAACATTCTCCTGGCTGAACACGACCAGCTCTCCCCCTTCTCTGCATTATACATTTAAGTCGAAATGAATATAGAATATATATGTGAAAGAGTCCAAATATAAAAAGCTTCTGAAATGAGGTTTTTTACCATTCAAGCAGGAGATAGACAGAACAAGGCATATAAATGGATCACAAAGAAACATATCATTCTAATTCCTACATGATTGCCAAATCTATGTCAGATAGAAAGTAATTGGCATGCCAACCTCAAATGAGACAAATAATTCATCTTTCTTGTCTTAAACTTGGACCAAAACTCTTATTTGGTTTAAGCAAAAATCTTTAAGCATTAAGAACATAATTATTCAATTTATTTTCGATTGTTACGATAAATAAATCACTCAAAATGATTGATTTCTTGTAAACATAGACTCTCATGATGATAGATTATACAGGATCAAATTAAAAGAAAATAAAACATGAAATACCCAAATGTTGCTTTAGGTCAACAAAACTTTTGGCCAAGGAAATATCTATGATTACATTTAAAAAAAAATTATTTATTTATTGGGCCAAGATAATAATATCACCAAATAGGAGATTAAGTAAATTATTTTTGAACTTTTGAATGAGTTTGAGAACATATTTGAGGTTATAACAAAATTATTTGCCCTTTCCCTTTAGAATATCTCGAAATGACAAAGATCAGTACATAAAACAAATAAAGTAGCAAGGCTACTGGACATCCCTCAAGCTGATCTAAAATCTCTTCTAACTAACTTAAATTACTAAAGCCTCAACCCTGTTTAGAAGAAAGTAAAAGCAAATATGAAATTGTGCAACCGGTGAGGTTATTACAATATGCTTCAGTGAGATTCAAGTCCACATAAAAAAATAATCAAACCAAAATTTGCATGTTTGGATGAAGCACCAAATACATTTCATGACAGTTTGAATTTATAAAATTTGTAGACGTGCTTGCCTTTCTACCATAATAATCCCTCGTGAGAATGTCACACAAGTAGCATCTAGAAACATGTGGGAGGCAAATGCAATTACACACCATCAGAAATAATCATCTCAGATATCAAATTTCCAAGTAGAAGAAAAACTTACCTGCTGGGCAGAGGCTTTGGAAATCCAAGAAGGAAGCAAGCAAGGAGTGTTATTAAGAGCATCATATGAAGTCTCTTTTGCCTTCCCACAGTCAAGAACAAAAACAACATCGTTGATTGTGATACTTGTCTCAGCAATGTTGGTAGCTAGCACTATCTTCCTCACACCACAATCGGGTACATCAAATATTAACCTCTGCATACATTCCAAAGAAATTTGCTTAGAAGCTACATACTGAACGTTTTTTTTTTTTTTGTTAAATTACATACTGAACGTTGGTAATCAAGAATGAGGATTTTTATCAAAATGTCCATACATGAATGTTTTATCAAAGCAACTTCAAATATGAAATTACCTGCTCTGAGCTGGCCATAGAACCATGGCACATAAGCAACAACACTCGACTTGGATCTCCCAACATAGGATTTGCTTGTAGCTTATCCTTTAATGAGCTCATGTCATCCCAACCAGTCATGAAAACGAGCACAGCACCAGGCCCCTTCTTTTCACATATATGGCATAAAAGAAACTCTATGATATTGAAACCAATGCAATCAGGATTCCAGTATGCCAGGGACTCCAGAGTCTGGGAACTATACTCCTTAAAGTCAGCTGCTCTCAATGCATCCTATTGCATGCTTCCCAAATCAAAAACTTCCTCAACACAACAAAAATGAATTTAAAAATTGTAGAAGAGGAAATAAACTGCATTTGCAAAATAGCAAATGTAGCTGCAGAAAAGGTCATGGACCTCAACAACGGAAGCAATCTGACTCTTCCGCTTTCTTGAAGCTTGTCTGCTCATTCTCCACATCTTTTCTTGACCGTAATCATCAATTTGGTTGTATGGAGTCAATCTGTACCTTGTCATTTCCAGAATATCTTCCAGGAAATGAGTTTGTACAGGGTAAGTAAAACCCTGTGTGATACAATTCAGAAAAGACAAAAGCAGTAAAAAGTTAAGACCCTTGAGTTGCATTTCTTTGACCAAGGAAGAAGAAGTAAAAGTGTATAACAATTAGGTAGATTACGTCTTGAAACTTGTACATGCTCTTGTATAAGTAAGCATCTATAGCCCATAACAAGACCAACCAACGAGATCACACATACAAAAATGAATAAGATCAAGGTAATAAGATACTTTATAAAACAAAGATTATTATTCCTAGAACTAGTGGAATGCAAAAATACAGAAAAAAAGTGTAACTTCCATATATTTTTTAGGAGTACAATAGTATCTATACTAGAAAGAATTCTACACAAATCAAATATCCTAATTATTTCCTAATTTATTTACTTTGACTAAATCTCCCCTAATTTCTCTCCCAATTTGTTAGGAACAGATTTCCTCCAAATTAGCAACTCCTTGATTCTGCTGCCATTGATTTCTCCTTCTCAACACATGTCTTCCATAGCTAGCTTGCTTACTAGGAGATCAGACTATTTCTTCTGTAGTCCCTTGGTGAGTATATATAAGGAACACAAATTAAGCCACTCTTAAGTTTCTCTTTCATAAATGCTTGTCCACTTTGATGTGCTTGGTTCTGTCATGTTGAACTGGGTTGTGTGCAATCGAAATAGCAGCCTTATTGTCACAATAGACTTTCATAGAAAGTGACACAGGAATCTTCAGATCTTGTAATAACCTCTTGATCCACATTCCTTCACAAATCACAAGTGTGAAAGACCTAAACTCAGCTTCAACATTACTTTGTGTTACTAAATTCTATTTCTTAATCCGCTAGGTGACCAGATTTCCTCCCAACAAAAGTACAATATCCTGATGTTGATCTTCCATCAGAAATGCTATCTGCCCAATCAGCATTTGCATAGATTTCAACCTGTATATTGTCACATTTTTTAAACCTCAAGCCTCTTCTAGGTGTCCCTTTCAGATACCTTAGTATTTTGTAGGCAGCTTTAAAGTGTCCTTGACCTGGTGAGTGCATAAACTGACTTATCATGCTTACAACCAAGGTTAAGTCAGGTCGAGTGTGTGATAGTTATATCAATCTTCCCACCAGTCACTGTAAATTTTACCTATCAATCACATCTTCATCCTTAGCAGGACTGAGTTTTAGGTTAGCTTCAATTGGAGTTTCAGCCACCTTGCATCCCAATAACCCAGTTTCTCCAAGTAAATCAAGGATATACTTCCTCTGATTCACAAATATTCCTTCCTTTGATCTTGCAAATTCCATTCCAAGAAAATATTTCGATGCTCCCAGGTCTTTAATTTCAAACTCCTTTGCTAACTTCCTTTTCAACCTTGCAAGTTTTTCATAGTCATCTCCAGTTAAGATTATATCATCCACATAGACAATTAGAATTGCAATTGTTTCATTTTAGAATGCTTATAAAATGGAGTGTGATCTGCTTGACTTTGATGAAAGCCATAGCTTTTCAATGCCTTCCCAAACCTTCCAAACCATGCCCGTGGAGATTGTTTCAGGTCATATATAAAGACTTCTTGAGTGTACATGCTCTATTTTGGCCAACAATTTTTTCAAAACTTGGTGGTGTACACAACAAATTTTTCACATCCAGTTGATGTAAGGTCCAATTGAAGTTAACTGCAAGAGAGAATAAAACTCTAATAGAGTTAATTTTAGCTACCGAGGCAAAAGTCTCTTGGTAATCAATACCATAGGTTTGAGTAAACCCCTTAGCAACAAGTCTCGCTTTGTATCTTTCTACACTTTCCTTAGCCTTGCACTTCACCGTAAACACCCATTTACAGCCAATTGTTCTTTGGTCTCTAGGTAACTCTACAGCTTCCCATGTCCCATTTTTCACAAGAGCACGGATCTCCTCCATTACTACTAATTTCCATTTTGGATCATCAATTTCTTCCTGAATGTTTCTAAGAACAAACAGATTAGAGATTTTTGACTTAAAAGCCCTATGACTCTAAGATAGTTTATCATATGAGAGATATTTTGCAATAGGATGGCTAGTACAAGACCGGTGTTAGCATTCCTCCAAGTGTTCAGCCTGCTAGTATTAGTAGTGTTAGTATACAGCCCACTAAGCCCATCCAGACCTACATCCGTGGGGGTAAGATGGGGAAAGGGGGCAAATGCCACATAGGCAGGTTGTTAGGAGTTAGTTATGGAGAGAGATTGTGAAGAAATGTAGGGAATATAGAGGAATTTGATAGAAAGAGGGGGGATTATCATTCATATTCTGGAAATATAGATATTGTATTGGCCTGGAAGCTATCTTGCAGGAGGTCTACTACTGTTGTATCCTACTTCTATGTAAATAATACAAACTCTACTGATATTCCTATCAATTCGGGCTTTCACTGAGAGAACCAAGTAGGGAGAGATTGTATGCAAACTAGAATGGAGGCTAAAGCATCTGCGGTAGAGGCATCTCTTAGGAGGCAGGAATCACCCCTCTCAGCTTAAGAGGGAATGGTTAAATCACACGACACCACCTTGAAGGACCTACAAACGCAGCTCAGTACTCTAATGGCTAGCGTTGAGACACTGGCCAAATCTCAAAATCTGTTACAGTCGGAGTTGAGAGATGGATTGCAGACGTTGGCGAAGAACCCGCAGAAACAGAACGTGAATAAAGAAGAGGTACCAACGGTGTTTGTCCACCATGCAAACGCGTCTTCGTCAGCTGGCAATGATACACCGGCGCACCCCGCACACTCGGGAGGTGGTGATAGACCCGCTGGGGGCTCACAGGGGTACGGTAACCATCGACCGAATGAGTACGCTTCTTCAGTTGCTACCGAACGTGCATGGGAGGAATATAGGAACGCAACCCATCGGATCGACCTTCCCACGTTCCATCGTGACGACCCATTTGCATGGGTCACACGAGCTGAATCTTACTTCATGATTCACGAGATTCCTCCAGAGCTACGCTTGCGGATGGTCCAGATTTGCATAGAGGGAGTGACGCTATGCTAGTTTATGAATCTTCGGGAGCTCAAACCACGCATGACGTGGGAGAGGTTCAAACGTTCTTTATTCGAACGTTAAGAGGGTAAGGACGAGGGTGATCCAATAGAATAGTTGAATTCGATCTCCCAGCACGGTTCGGTGGATGAATATATTGATGAATTTGAAAGAGTTGCGTCGAAGATTGGTCACTTTCTAGAAGAATGGTACATGAGTTGTTTTTTGGGTGGCTTACGTGAAGAAGTGAAGAACAAAGTTTGAACCCATGACCCCCCTACCAGAGTTCGACTAATTTCTATAGCAAGGAAGGTGGAGAGGGAGTTAGTGGGTGAAGGTGTGATATGGCCAGGAGAAGGAAAAATAAGACCCGGAAGCTTTCATTCAAATTTTGGGTCTCGACTATGTAATAATATCACTCACCGTCCAGCTCAGCCATTCCATGCTACGGGTAATACCAAGAATGAAGCAAAAGAGTTACCCAACAAAAACCGACACACCACTACTGAAGGCCATCGACCAGGGAACTCGAAATGGAGGGGGATGAGGAACTTGACCTACAAACAACTGATGGAGAGAAGGCCTAAGGGATTGTGTTTTAAATGTGGGCAAACTTATGGTCCACTCCACCAATGCCCCGATAAAGAATATAGACTGATTATTTGGGAGGGTGATGAATCAATAGCTGGAGCTAATAACCAAGAAGTATTGGTGGAAGAGGAACAGCAAGGAGATTGGGAATTAGTGTGTAATTCGGTGGAATTCAGGGAATCGGGAAAAGATCAGTCCTCACCTCCGAAGTCAATGATCTTAATAGGTAAGCTACAAGAAATGCCTATTGTCATTATGGTGGATAGTGGGGCTAGCCATAACTTTGTGTCCAGAAGGTTGGTTCAGGTTATGGGAATTGTTGTTACTTCAACTTGAACCTTCGGTGTTAGGCTGGGAGATGGACATCGATCCTTCTCACAAGGTGTTTGTAAGGAGATTAAACTGGAGCTTAATGGAGAGGAGTTTAGTGTCAATCCTTATGTATTTGATACAGGGGGACCTGACTTAATCTTGGGTGTTGCATGGTTAGAAACACTAGGGGTGGTGAAGGTTGATTGGAAGAGAATGTACATGTCATTTGATCGAAAGGGAATAGAGGTTATCCTATAGGGACTCAATATGCATACTTCTTCTCCTCATGCACTGCAACAGATCTTGAAACATCGGGAATTGGAAGTAGAGGGGCTGTTGCGGTCCTTAAGTATCGGGAGAACTCTAACTGATGAGATGGGAACCTTGAATGAGGGTCAAAGGAACAATTTGGGGGCTATTTTATTCAAGTATGGGTCGGTTTTCCAAGAAATAAAGGAACTACCACCTAGAAGGGAACATGACCATGCAATTAACTTGAAGGAAGGGGCAGAACCCGTGAACATCCGTCCATATAGATATGCACATCATCATAAGGATGAGATTGAGTAGCAGATTCAGAACTTGCTAGATACTGGAATTATAAGGCCAAGTATCAGTCCTTTTTTTAGTCCGGTTATTCTTGTCAAAAAGAAGGACACATCATAACGGATGTGCATTGATTACCAAGCTTTAAATAAGCTCACGGTTCAAGACAAATTTCCTATTCCAGTTGTGGATGAGCTGATGGAGGAGTTACATGGGGCTAGATATTTTTCTAAGGTGGATTTAAGGTCAAGTTTTCATCAAATCAGAGTTAGGGAGGACATTTATAAGACACCGGAAACATGAGGGACATTATGAGTACCTAGTGATACCTTTTGGTCTCATGAATGCCCCAGCTACATTCCAATCCACCATGAACTCAATTTTTAAACCTCTATTATGAAAGTCCGTCCTCGTTTTCTTTGACGATATTCTGATTTACAATGCAGATTGGAATCAGCACCTGGAGCATTTAACTTGTCTGTTGCAATTGCTCAGGGATAATTAGCTAATGGCAAATCAAAAGAAGTTCATTTTTGGACAGCAATCGGTAGAGTACCTTGGCCACATTATATCCTATAAAGAGATAGAATGGATCCTTCAAAGATTAAGAGCATTTTGGATTGGCCCATTCCGAAGAATGTTAAAGGAGAGAGGGGGTTCCTAGGACTTATCGGATACTACCGTAAATTTGTCAAAGATTATGGGAAAATTGCCAAATCTCTTACCCCCCGTTTGGTTACTGTCCCCGTGAGTGGGGACAGTGGACAGGGACAAAAAAATCCTGCCCCCTATATGTTTGGTTGACGTCTCCCTCCTTTTTGTCCCTGACTCCGGAGGACAGGGACACTGA
>JAOQMR010000003.1:14480919-14493718 GCA_027563865.1 Erythroxylum pelleterianum | reverse complement strand
ACATCTGTCCTGGAGACGGAGACAAGATTCTCTGTTCTGTCCACCATCAACCAAACAGCTCTCTGTCCCCAGTTTCTATTCCGTCCCGTCCTGTTCCGTCTCGTCCCGTTCCGTCTCTAGTTACCAGAGACGCTAACCAAACGCAGCGTTATGGAACTCACAAAGCAAGACAATTTTAGCTGGGGAAATGCAGCTCATGAAGCATTTGAAGAGTTGAAACAGAAGACGACCTCAGCCCCAGTCCTAGCCTTACCCGATTTCTCCAAAGAGTTTTCCCTTGAGTGTGATGCTTTAGGAAGAGGGTTAGGTGCAGTCCTCATCCAAGAAGGTCATCCATTGGCATTTCTCAGCAAAGCCTTGGCTGAATCAACCTACTCCAAATCAGTGTATGAGAAAGACGTGATGGCAATGGTGATGGCTATCCAACATTGGAAACACTTTCTAATTGGAAGGCATTTATAGAAGTTTGAAGCATTTATTGGATCAACGCATTCCTTCTATAGATCAACAATGTTAGCAAGCAAAGTTGTTGGGGCTGGATTTCGAGCTCATCTATAAATCGGGGAAGCAAAATGGGACAACAGATGCTCTATCAAGGGTTGAAGATGATAAATTACTGTTCTCAGCAATTTCAGCTCCATTTTGGCTTGATATGGATGTAGTAAGACAGGAGCTCAGGGAGGATTCCAAGCTAAACTCGCTTATGACGACACTCAAAGAAGATCCTACTTCTAAACCTGATTTCCACATCAGGGAAGGTTTACTGTTGTACAAAAACAGATTGGTCTTCTCATCAACTTCAGTGTTAATTCCTCAATTTCTACATGAGTATCATGCACCTTCGGGAGGACATTCTGGTTTCCTCAAGACTTACAAAAGGTTAGCTTCTGGACTATTTTGGCTGGGAATGAAATCCTCCATTCAACAGTTTGTGCGAATGTGTAATCTGTCAGAAAAATAAATATATGGCAATGTCTCCAATTGGTTTATTGCAGCCCTTACCTATTCCTCAATTGATTTGGGAGGAAGTTTCAATGGATTTCATCACAGGGCTTCCCAAGTCTCACGGTTATGAAGTTATATTTGTGGTAATTGATTGTTTATCTAAGTACGCCCATTTTTCACTCCTCAAACATGGCTGAAACATTTATCCGAGAGGTAGTGAGACTACATGGAGTTCCTAACTCCATCCTTAGTGATCGAGACCCACTCTTCACTAGCAATTTTTGGAAGGAGTTGTTCAAGTTACAAGGGACAGCATTGAAGATGAGTTCCTCTTACCATCCACAAACAAATGGACAAACCGAAGTGATTAATAGGTGCCTAGAAACCTATCTTCGTTGCTTCACCTCCGAGCAACCTAAAAACTAGTCTATTTGGTTAGCATGGGCTGAGTATTGGTATAATAACAACTACCACATTTTGACAAGGCGAACTCCTTTTGAGGTTGTCTATGACCGTCTTCCACCTACCATATTGCACTTCTCTCAAGGTGAAACTCAAGTGGAATCCGTAACTTTAGCCTTGGTTGATAGAGATGAAGCTTTACGTCAACTCAAACACAACTTAGTGAGAGCACAGTCGGTGATGAAGAAATCAGCAAATAGTCACCAAAGGGAGGTACATTTTCAGGTAGGTGACTTAGTCTTTGTGAAGCTACGACCACAGAGACAGCTTACGGTGGCAAGGAGAATCTGTCCAAAGTTATCAGCGAGATATTATGGACCTTTCAAGATCATTGGGAAGGTGGGACAGGTTGCCTATAGACTACAACTCCCTTCTTCATCCAAGGTCCATCCGGTTTTCCACGTTTCTCAACTGAAGAAAGCCTTGGGCAACCATTCGGTGGAGCACAGCCTACCTCAAAGACTGGAAATGGACCAGCGAGATTTGGCTGAACCTGAAGCGATTTTAGCTTCTCGCTTGTACTTGGGAGCATTATCCAGTGCCTTGTTCGTTGGCGAGACAAACCAGCAGAAGAAGCAACTTGGGAAGATGCCAAATTCATCAAAGGACAATTCCCTTCCATTCACCTTGAGGACAAGGTACCTCTTGAGGAGGAGGGAACTATTAGCATTCCAGGGGTAAGATGGGGAAGGGGGCAAATGCCACATAGGCAGGTTGTTAGGAGTTAGTTATGGAGAGAGATTGTGAAGGAATGTAGGGAATATAGAGGAATCTGATAGAGAGAGGAGGGATTATCATTCATATTCTGGAAATATAGATATTGTATTGGCCTGGAAGCTATCTTCCAGGAGGTCTACTGCTGTTGTATCCTACTTCTACGTAAATAATACAATCTCTACTGATATTCCTATCAACCGGTACCTATTTTGAGTGCCATGGGAATGTCAAGATCATAGCGAGTATCAAGAATAGGAACAATATTGGATGGTAGAGGGTTTAAAGGACCTTGCACGTCTACAGGCTCATCATTCGGGATGCCTGATTGATGTTGTCCCTTGAGAACAATAGGCTCTCTACCATTTTGATGATTCTTCCTCCTTGTGTGAACTCTAAACTTTACATTCATGTCCTTTAAAATCATCTAGTAGTATTTCTCCTCTTGTTGAATTTTCAGCATTTTCTAGCTCTATAATATTAGGAACAACTAGCTTTTGTAGATTTTCAGGGGAGTCTACAGTTTTAGGCAAGGGAGTGGGATTAACTTCCCAAAAATTTTCTTCGATTTGTTTCTCCCCCTGAGAAAATTTTCCTTAAGGTTGATTTTCAAGGAAGGAGACATCCATAGTGACAGATTTTTCGAGTTCTAGGATTAAAACATTTATACCCTTGTTTGTTTGGGGCATAGCCAGACACATTTTTCCACCCTGGGATCTAGTGTGGACCGCCCCTAGTAGGTAAATGGACATAAGCAATACACCCAAAAACTCCTAGTGGTAAATTGGAATAGATTCAAGCTTCAGGAAAAAATTTTAAAACACTCAAGGGGTGGTGTACCATAGTTAAGAACTAGAGTAGGCATCCTATTTATCAACTAGGCTTACGTTAAAATAGCTCCCACTTAAAGAAATTTGGGAACATTTTTAGAGACATAATGGCACGAGACACTTCTAGCAAATGTTTGTTTTCCTTTTAGCATTTCAACAATCCCATTTTGTTAAGGAGTATCAACACAAGTAGATTGATGTTGAATACCCTTTTGCTTTAAAAAATCGTCAAGAATCTTATTAAAATATTAAGTGCCATTTTTAGTGTGGAGAATGCCAATTTTTTGTTGAAATTCGTTTTCAATCATTGTATAAAATTTTTTAAATAAGATTTCAACTTTTGATTTTACACTTATCAAGTAAACCCAACATAGACGAGTATGATCATCAATAATTTCACAAACCATTTTCTTCCTTAAACCATGTTAATCTACAAAGGACCCCAAACATCATTATGGATAAGATAAAATGGTTTTGAAGGTTTATAAGGTTGTGAGGGATAAAAGGACTTATGACTTTTTGACAAAAATGCAACTTCACAATGAAATGTTAAACAATCCAATCCTCGAAATAACATAGGAAAAGTCTTTTCAAATACAGAAAACTAAGATGTTCTAACCTATAGTGCCAAAGCATAATTTGATCCTTGATAGAAAGAGAACTAATACTACTCAAGCTCCAAGATTTTTTACCCTTGGAATCTTCATCATCAAAATAGTAGAGGCCATCTATCATCCTAGCACTGCCAATCATCCTCCTCGAACTCTAGTCCTAAAACACACAATGAGAGTCAGAGAAAATAACCCAGCAGTTAGAATCTTTAGACAATTTACTAACAGATAGGAGATGACAAGTTTAGGTACATGGAGAATAGATTTAAGGGACAAGGTAGTAGATAAGGTTACCAAACCTTTACTGACAATAGGAGAATATGATTTATCTGCTATATGGACTTTTTCATAACTAGAGCAAGGGTTATAAGTATGAAACAAATTTGAAAGACTTGTCATATGATCCGAGGCTCCTTAATCAATGATCCAAGGAGCAGAAAAAAAAATGACTTACTAGGGCATTAGGATTACTACCTGAATATGCCAAAGAAGTATTAAGTGCACCCGACAATCCAGAATTAGATTTCAGCAACTTTAGGATGTGATCTAGTTGCTCTTTGCTGAAAGGGGCAAACTCGGCTTCATGAGCAAAGGCTGACCGACGCCTGCTCTCATTTTTCTCCTTCCAATTTGTTGGTTTTCCATGCAACTTCCAACATGGTTTCACATGTGTGCTTTGGCTTATTGCAATAGTCACACCAAAAACAGGGTTTTTGCTCCAATTTCCCCTGGACCATTCGGCTAGCACAAACCTTTGCAGCAAGGTCAGAATTCTCCATTGTTCTATCAGGTTTTTTCTTCCCTAACATAACAAGCCCGCGGCCTTCTTCCCTCTGAACTTCAGAAAACACTTCTCCAATGGAAGGAAGGGGCTGTCTACCAATAATTTTGCCTCCAACTTCATCAAATTCAACATTTAGTCCAATAAGAAATTTAAATATACGATTATCCTCCACCTTTTTCTTATAGTGGTGGTAATCTTTTGACGATTTTGACTCATAAGCATCACTGAATAAGTCTAAATTCTGACACAAACGTTTCAAAGTATTAAAGTATTTGGTAACACTTTTCCTCACCTTGGCAGGTTTCTCCAAGTTTCAGTGTCAACTTAAACACTTGAGACTGATTGCCCAAGTCTGAATACATGAGATTGATGTTGTCCCATAGCTCCTTGGTAGTGTGGTAACACATATAATTGGAGTTGATTTCCACCTCCATAGAATTTACCAACCAAGTCATCACCATGGAATTTTTAGCATCCCAAGTGGAGTAACCTGGATCCTCAGGGGCAAGTTCGCTCTTTTCTTCTGTCAAGTAGCCAATTTTCCCTCTCCCTCGAATAAATATCCACACTGATTGAGACTAGCGCAAAAAATTCTCTCCATTGAGCCGTATAGTTGTAATTTGGATAGAAGGAGAATCTAAAGTAGGTAGATAGACGGTATTGGTTCTTTTGGTGGGGCTGTGAATTTCAGAAGAGTTTGGTTGATTGGTAGAGATGGTGGTGGATTCTGATATGTAATCAGACATGATTATGGACAATTAGGGCTGACAAATGGCTAGGGTTTAATTTCTGCCTACAGCTCTGATACCATGTGGAAGAAAGTGCGATTTCAATATATTTTCCTCTGTTTAAGTTACATATAAATAAGAGTACAATAGTATCTATACTAGGAAAGAATTCTATACAAATCAAATATCCTAATTTATTTACTTTGACTAAATCTCCCCTAATTCTCTCCCAATCTGTTAGGAACAGATTTCCTCCTAATTAGCAGCCCCTTGATTCTGTTGCCGCTAATTTCTCCTTCCCAACAAAAAAAATATTTTTCCCCTTAAAAGTACTTTTGGAATCATTACAAACTTAAAATGATTACATTCAAATAGTAGTCAAACACATGAAAATGACTAGAGTTTGTAATTACTCATAGCTTGGCATTGAGAAATGTAAAGCAATGAAATTGCAACTAGTTTCTACATAAGAAGACGACACAAAGTGAATAATAATCATTTGATGTTGGAAACAAAAATCTATTTGGAGTCAAAAAAAATCCGTCAATAGAATCTGTCATCTGGTTGAAATGCTTGCAATACTAGAGTCCATGTGCAATGCAAAAAGATGAGAATAAAAAGCAAAAGTATTCTAGGTGTGATGCAATTTAAACTACTCAACTGGAAGTAATGGAATTAGGAGAAGGTATTCTTTTTCCAATAGAAAAGAAATTATATAGGGCAAAGCAACAAGCCTTCTATATTGGAAGACGCCAAAAAACAAACCAAGCCTTCAATACTTCTAAGTATTTCATATAGTCCATAACAAATTGGAAAAGTTGGCAAAGAAAAGGACAATTGAACCAAAAGCATGGAATTGTTATTTTAGCTCTATATTGAATTTTACATTAAAAGAATGTTAGGGCTTCAAAAAATCAGCACTCCAAATCTCATCCCCACTCCCTAAAAAGGAAAGAAAATATTGATAAGGAAGTAAAACAAGAGCAACAAACAAGCAATAGTCTCTATCTGAAAATGAAAAAAAAACACAAATCATAGGCTTTTAACTTACTGGAATACGAAGTATGGGAGCTCCATCAAAATAGGATGAGAAAAGTTCTGCATCGAGTGTTGCACTCATTAGAATCACCCTCAATTCTGGTCGATGAGGAAGAATTTCTTTAAGAACAATAAGAAGAAAATCTGCCATCAAAACATTAACTATGAGAAAATCTATTTCCAACATTCCCAATCAAAAAATAAAAGGAACAATCATTACCTTCACTCATTCCACGTTCATGAATCTCATCCACAATAACATGAGTTACACCTTTCAAATTTTTATCAAAGAGCAACCTTCTTAACAAGATTCCAGTAGTGCAAAAAAGAAGGTGGGTCTCCCTTCCCTTGATACCCTCAAGTCTAACCTTATATCCAACCTATTAGGCAAGCCAATACACAAATACAATTCAATTTTGTAGAAAATGTAAAAATATCCAGGAGTGGATGTTGTGCCAAAGCACAGACATAAATGCTCAATAAAAACTTACACATTGACCCAATTTTTCCCCCCTTTCCAAAGCAACTCTTTCAGAAACTGTCATGGCTGATATTCGTCTTGGTTGTGTACATATAATACTACAAACAGCTCCACAAATGGATTCTATCTCAGATTCTAATATGAATTGTGGAATTTGGGTTGTCTTGCCACATCCAGTTTCGCCTGAGATGATAAGAACCTGTAAAAGGTAAAAATCTGGACATTAAAAACCACAAAGTATCATAAAGGCAATCAAAAACAGGTAAAATGGCACCTTTATGCACATGATCCTGCCACCAATTCACATCTAAAATTACAACATAATGTCCACAAGCAAAAGGGATGCCTGTGTCACAAAAGTTCAAGTACAAGCATATGATTTAAAAAGGGTAACATGTCAAAAAAGTACATGGTTGCCTTCATGAATTTGGGCCGACAAATACATTGTAGAAGCATATAAAACACGAAGGACCTCATGATCATGTTGATCGAACACCACAAAAACAACCAAGTTGGAGTAAAAAGATGTACAAGTATCCCTGATTCAATTCATTTGTTTATTGTTCTAGCAAAGTTCTACAACTATATATGGTAGGTCCACTTATCCTAGCCTCTATTCCTCCAAATATCCCTTGAGAAAGTTACTGTTGTCACTACACCAAAAAGCATATATGTTGCTACCACAAGAAATCAAAACTTAAGTTCTCTAAAATGGGCAGTACTAGAGTGTTTTTAAAATTTTAGCATGAATTTTGATGTATACATTATTACATAAGACAACATTTTGTAATGTATCAACAGATAGAAGCTTTGCTATATTTAGTATCCCCTTTCTATGTCAGTCATATCCAGCTGATGAAATGCATTATTCTAAGCTGGAGCAAATCATTAGTTCTACTTAATGGACAAAAGAAAAACTATATATATCTATAATATGAATCATTTTTAACATTTGTTTTTCTTATCTTACGAATTTTCCATACTATGTAACTCATTTGAGCCATTTACCTTGATATAAGGTACAATCTTGTTCTACAAACCCTTTTCTTTTTTCTTCTGAAACTCACTATTGCAAGCTTATAAAGTTATCATTTAAGTATAATTACAACAACTCCCATTGTTGTTACAATGAATGCAACATAACAATGTTAGTAACAAAGAATAATATCAATTAAAAGGTTTAATAAGAAAATAGTGGACAGAGCATATCATTTGCAGAAGACACATTAATAGTATGTGTAAGAGCTACTTGTATGTGATGATATCTTTTTGGAAAGTTTGAAATAATTCGAGCCGCTATATTATAAGGAGTCCTATCATATTGTCCTAAGAAGTAATCTTTTCTATTATAATTCGAAGAATATAATAATTTGAGAGGATCCTCTTAAAAGATACTCATATTTGCGTGTATATAAATATACGCACATACACACACACATATATATATAATTCGTAAAATTAGGAAATATGACTGATATTAGGCTACTAGAATATTAACTTTCATGTTTGTATTTCAGCTTGGAATGCCCGAATTTCAGATATTGTATGGCTGAATTTTTAGTGCTTGATTACTGGAAATTTAGGCTTGGATTTCAAGGTTTAAGATGGTGGAAGTTAGAGTTTGGGTTTCTAGAACTGTAGGTTAGAATTTCTAGAATTAGTGATGAACACAAATAATGAAGCGTAGGCATCTAACAATCACTCCTGGGGTCTATGAATCACTTTTAGAAAAAAGCATCATACTTTCTAATTGAAAACTCAAATTTGTAGAAAAAATTCAGGATATGTTGTTATAAAGAGCTGAGTATACACATATTTCTAGAAAAGTTCTTAAAACCCTTATTATAATAGCAAAGGGTTCCTAACAAATTTATATCCTATATTGTAATAAAAATTCTATAAGTCCTAAATAAGAAGGATAACATATCTAAACTAGAATAACATATTTAACTTACGACTACTTCCTATCTAATAAAGAAACCTAACATAATCCAAATTTTAATTGTTTTCTTTGTTGTCAACTCAATTCTAAACTTTTATCCTACCAAATCAAAGCTTGTGGTTGGCTAATTTTTTTCGTTAATTTTTTTAGACTTTAAACTCTTCTGCATCAATTTTCGCCAGTTTGCCTGAAGTTGCCCTCAACTTAGAATGTGACAAATACTGATCGTATAATTCTGGATTCAACTTCTAAAATTTAGATTTTAAAATTCAAGTAGTGTCAGAAATTGGTCATCCTTCCTATTTACAATAGCATTGGATCAACAAACTGATGGGGTATGATTCTCGGGTGGAGTATAAGGCTATCATAATGAATAAAGCTACAAATGTCTTATCTAGAAGAGACAAGGACTCTCCATAACTTATGACAGTCTCTTTCCCTCAAGTTGAAATCTTTAATGTCATTCGGCAAGAAACAATAGCTTCCCAACAATTGTTACAACTGCAACAACGCATTCAACAAGGGGTGCTGGGATCAAATTAGCTTGTACGAGATGGGCTAATTCTCTTCAAAGGAAAGGTACATCTCCTACCCACCTCTTTATTTATCCCCACCGTTATTTCGACTATCCACGATGTGACACATGAAGGTGGGCAAAAGACCCTACAACAACTTCAACATGATTTTTATTAAAAGGTTATGAAGCTCGTTCCATTAGAATTTGCGCATACTTGTTTAGTGTGTCAGTACCACAAATGGCAAAATATGCAACTACAAGACTACTTCAACCTCTCTAGTTCAACAACAGATTTGGCTAATATCTCCATGGACTTTATGGAGGGGCTACCCAAGGGTTAGGGTAAATTAGTTCTTATAGTGGTGGTTGATAGACTTTCAAAGTATTCTCACTTTTTACCTTTGGCTCATCTATTTACTGCTATATTTGTCACTATTGTTTTCTCTGCAGTGGTGTTTAGACTTAATGACCTAACTAAATCAATAGTCTCAGAACGAGAAAAGTGTTTCCTTAGTATGCTATGGAAGGAGTTATTCCGCTTTAGTGGTTCCAAGCTAGCCTTACCATCCTTCGTATGATGATCAAACACAAGTTGTCAATCACACCATAGAGATGTAATTATAGTGCCTCACTAGTGATCGTCCACGGTTGTGGGTTGACTAGGTACCCTGGGCTGAGTACTATTACAACCCCTCTTACAACACTACTCATGGCACGACCCTTTCTAAGTTGGTCTATGCCAAGGAGCCTCAATTGCTCTCTTATTTAGCAGGTTTTGCACGAAATAAAGTAATTGATAAAGCTCTCTAAGAGAGGGTTGTCATACTCCAAGCTACTCGTGATAGGCTCTCACAAGCCCAAAAAAAGGATGAAGAACACTTATGATTTGAGGCATAAAGAGTTGAGTTTTGCAATTAGAGATTGGGTATGGCTGCGACTTCAACCATACCGTCATTTAACAGTAGCCAAATGGAAGCATCACAGACTTCTCCCAAAGTAATTTGGCCCTTTCAAGGTCATGGCCAAAGCAGGACATGTTGCTTACAAGCTTAAGTTGTCTACGGAAAGTAGAATATATGATATGTTCCATATGTCTCTCCTACAAAAATATAAAGGACCCCAACTAGTTGTTGTAAGAGAGTTATCACCAGTGTGCAAGAACAAAGCCTTACCAACTCCTCAGGCTATTTTACACAGTAGGTTCAACCAAAGCAAAGGGAGTTGTCAATGCAATGGGCAGGGTTTCCTCAAGAAAATGTAACATGGGAACCAATTGAACACTTCCAAGAAGCTTATCCAAAGTTTGAGCTTGAGGAAAAGCTCAAAGTCGAAAGGCAAAGTGACAATGTGGATGCTTTTATTGGACAACAATATCAAAGAAGGAAGGCAGCAGATGCAGCCTAGCTTACCTAATTAGAGATTTATCTTGTTTCCTTTAATTATTATAAACTTTCTATTCATTATAATCCTTTAATTAGTCAAGATACTATAATCTATTATCTCTTTCCTTTATTAGTTAAGATCCTATATTTTAGGATCTCTTTCTCTTGTTATTAGCAACCTTTAAAAAAGGGTCTCAATATTCAAAAAAGGTAAGCAATTATTCTCTCAGCAAGTTAACATTAGAGGGGGCTCTATCAAGAACAAGTATGCTTCTCCAAATTCATAAGTCCAAAGAAAGATTCTTCCAGGTCTAAACCTATGATTAGATATCATGCTAAGGCTAACAACAAAATCCTCACCATCACCACATCCCATTCATTGATTTCAACTTATTGACAATGTTGATCAACATGTTCTTTATAAGTCAAGTTGTTTGTCATTATCTTTCGTCGTACCTCATCAAAGATGTCCATCATGTGTTATGCAAAACCTTCACCTGCAACAATAACTCATGTTGTCCTTGGTAAAGCAACCAAATCTGTGGGGTTCCTTGGTTAAACTTCCAAAAATATCTGAAAACGCTTTTACTAGTTGACCTATTTATAGAACTATTACATACAAATTTTTATTCACTACCTCTATTCACATTATCTCCAACGAAATATCATAACAAGTCCCCCCAAACTTTTATTCACTACCTCTATTTGTCCTACAATTTGAGGATGGAAAGAACTTAAAAATTGAAGCTTAGTGTTTGACCTATTTATAGAACTATTATATACAAATTATGCCATAGGAAGAATTAAGTCTCAATTATTCACATTGTCTCCAACCAAACATCTTAACAAGTCCCCCAAACTTTTATTCACCACCTCTATTTGTCCAACAGTTTAGGGATGGAATGAGCTTAAAAATTGAAGCTTAGTGTTTAATGAATCAAGATTCCAAAACTAACTCATAAACTTCACATTACAATCAGAGCCGGTAGTTGAACGTAATTCATGGAGATGTACCTCTTTAAAAAAAAGCTTAGCAATGTGGGTAACATACTAAGTCTTGACCACTATACTCGCAAGTAGTTTCATAACAAAACCACATGGCTTCTCTACCACTTAAGCAGTAAGAACATACATATTGTTGCTTCTTGTAGTCAAGTCCACTATTTTTAATTCATTACTGAATTTTGACTTTGCAAGTACACTCATAGCTTCTCATTTATTCCTATGTTGTGTTAATCTCACATCTTCATTCAAATCTACTTCTTCATCACTCACTGCAATAATCTTCATTAACAATAGCAAGGATATCATCAAGTTTTGAGCAAACAAGCTCCGAAACTGAAAGTAGTTGCCAGTTAATCTTTTCATCTCCCTATTCTGTTATTTTAGCATGCTATCATATTCTTTCAGCCTAATGGCCTGCTATTTCAATCTTTTATTCATGTGCTTTGATTTGCTGTTCAAGGGTTTCAATCTATTGTTCAAGCATTCCAGCTTGCTACTTCAGAGTTTCAACTTGTTGCTCAGTTGTTTCAACTTTAGGTTATGCCAAAGAATTCACTTGTTTTGTTTTTCTTTATCTTTAACGCTTTGGTCATCTCCCACTGTCAAATTCTCCATATATGGTCATCTTTCTTAACTCTCCATGTTATCAAGCATTTCAAAACCTTCTACATGAAGGCTTGAAGATTCTAATTGATCAGTTGAAGGAGAGGTGTTGAAACTTCCTCTAAGGTAGTACTTCTTAAATTTGAGGAATCACAATCAAAATATGATTCAGCAAAGATTTTACCTTGCATTAGGTGTTGTTGATCAATATCAATTCCTTCATCTTGCATATTATCATCTTCTCCATGTTTAGCATCAAGTGTAGGTTGTTGGTTTGCATAATTTTTTCTTGTGGGAGTTTTCATTTATACAAAACGCATGTTAAGGCTGTCCAACCTCTCCAAAAACTATTGAACATACTTCCTTATGGGAGTTGATACATGTAATTTGGCTTTTGGAGGACATTGTGATCGAAGATCTTTGATGTCCAATTTTTTCATAATTCTCAATACCATTTCACCTCACTCTTGGTCACTAAGTATTTTTCTATACACCCTTGCACTACATGTCGCCATTGTGAAGCAAGGTTCTAATACCAAATTGATGCAGGACAAATAGAAAAAGTATAAACTACTAGGTAAAACTAGCAAAATTAAGAATTATGGCTGATATTAGGATGCTGGAATATCAAATTTTAGGCATAGTAGTTAACCACGGATAGTGGCGTGGAGCGACCGACTCCGAAAACGCTATAGCGGAATAGCGGATAGCGGAGCGGCCGCTATTTCTACACACACATATAAGCTTTCTACACACA
>JAOQMR010000003.1:14431157-14449962 GCA_027563865.1 Erythroxylum pelleterianum | reverse complement strand
TCTAATAAGGGTTCAATGAATGAACCATTCGGGGTAATAGACACGCTTAAGGTTTCGTGTTTTCGCAAAAAGGTTGGGCTCCGGAAGCGGGGTCCAACAATTAAGGCAGTTATAAATGTGCATAATAGAAAATTAATTATAAGGGTAGAGGAATGAAGAAGTAATTTAAAGATATTTGAAGTCATGAGACATCCCCTTAATAAAGATGGTACTTAATTTTATATAGATGGGATTGATACTAAAACTTCCAATATTAGGTAAGAAATAATCACACATGATCTATTGGAGACTTGTTTAACACTAGGAGAAGAAAAGGAGATAAACAATCCTATTTAATGGAGCATAAACTAATGAGCCTATGATTAGGAATTGGGTAAGAATTATGAACTAAATGACTCATAAAGAAACACTTTTTCTAAGGCAACCTATTGATTAAGGTTTTTTGCTTCAATATGATAGTTTTAAGCATCTTTAGCAATAAATTTTAATAGGGCAAAAGATATAGACCTCTTATGTAGTTTAAGAAACTTTAGAAAAACTCCATATTATTTAAAATTCTTTAAAAACCCTAATCAATTTAGGTCAAGTTTAATTAGTTTGGTTAGGTTTAAGAGTAACGTTAGATCGTCATATAAGTAGCATTTAATTAGTCTATGTGTGATATTCATACTACATGTATTTAATAGTTATTTTTTAATTGAAATATAGGAGAATGAGTCTTTTTAGAAAACGAAAAAAAAAACAAAAAGGAGTTTTTCTTTTAGAATTTTAAAGATTAAGGGGTTCTTCTAAAGTTTCCTACACTAAAGGGGAGCTTTATGTCTTTTTATCCTTTTTCATATGTTTTTACTTTATATCGGTGTTTATTACTTATGATTTGATTAAAAAGATGTTATAAACTTATGTATTCAAATATGTTTTGATATTCTTCAATTTTTAATCATTATTATTTTACTTGGGAGGAGATTTGACGGAGTTTAACAAGCTAAATTGGTAACATAGTATCCTACATATTTCTATGTTATAAAACACCCCGAGATGCTCTAGAGAGAGAGCTGACAGCAAAGGATCTTTTATTGATTAAGGAGTACCAATTATCCTAGTTTTTTTATTTTCCTTATTTTCTAACTTTTCATTGTTCTTATATGTTTTGTACATTGAGTATATAATACCCACGTTTAAGGGGAGAAAATTAATTACTTATATGCATTGCTTGCTATGCTTGTCAATTTCTCTATCATTAGCTTAATAAGTAATAATACTTGGAAGAATTTTTTAACTTTAAAAGAACATTGATTAATATAGTTTGTTATACATTTGATTTGTTATTATGGTTTGATTTGTTTAGGTAAATATTCTTGAGGATTAATAATTAAGTTAATTTTATTTTTCTCATTAATTATAAAAATGAATAATTGATTTGTATTAAGATAATTTTATATAATTTCAACCTGCAATTAGTTAAAAATGAAAATTTTAAAACATTTTCAGTATCTAACAAAAAAAAGTGTGAAAAAGTCGATATAAAATAAATTTACCTTGTTAGCTTCTAACTAAGTAAAAAGGTTGAGATTAAAGAATAGTTCTAGTAGCCATTTGAAATGGATAACTAATTGAGTAATCAAAAGTATTCATGATAAAGTACTTAATTTCATGTTAAAAGGTTAGGAAAATTTTCAAACAAGCCTCTAAATGCTCTCTTGTTAATTTAAATTTAGTGTTTTATTTTTCTATCAATAAGGCTTATTGATGTGCGTCGAACACACCAAAAAATAAAAGCTAACTTTGCACATTAGATTTGAAGTTATGGTTAGTAGGGATCGTTTCCACAGAGAGTGTATAGTAGCTTTTGTGATTAAAGAAACAATGTTTAGGATATAAGGAGGGGTTTGGTCGGATTCAATTAAGAAAATAAAGTAAAATTGAACTGATGAAAACAAATCAAATCAAACTGTGAAAAATGATAAGATTGACAAGTGAGTTTAGAATCTAGTTCTCGGTTCAATCTCAGCCTACATATGAATGAGCATAATTAATATTCATATTGTTCTCATACCTCTTTTAGAAACTATTAACCGTAAGTTAACAATAAGCTTTGTTAATTCTAGTTTTACCTTAGGTCATATCAAATCAAAATAAGCTCTTTAATTAGATCTAGCCATTTAATAACCTAGAATAAGCTATCTAGATTTAGTATGACAACTACATTATGAACTAGGAAAATAGATTAGTTTAAGAAACAACCACATAAGCTCGAGGCATTTAACCTACGCTTTGTTATTCCTAATGATTCATAACCATTAGTTTACCACAAATGAATTAGAGAGACAATGATTATGTATTGTGTTCTATATTCTGACATTGGGTTCATACATAAACAATTTATTGAAAGAGTTTAAATCGTCCATACATGAATACCCAAAACATTAAAGAAAGAATATCACAAACAATTTCTAAAGAGAGAGAACAACATTATAAGATAAAGAGACACCCAAATTTGTTCTTCGATAGCGATTCCCCCTTGAACAGGAAGGAAGAAGGGTAGCTCACCATATATCTCAAAGAGGAAAGTATTATGCACTCTTTTGTGCTTAAACCATTCTTAACTCGTTTGGTTGCTTGAATTTCCTTTTATAGCAAAGATTAGGGCTTTTGGGACATACATGGTTAGTTACATTGGCATGTATCTAACTCCGTAAAATTTCCCTCAAAATCACGTTTTCACATGAACTTGGTGAGCTACACGGTCGTGTAGCTCACTTACATGGTCATGTAAGTACACACATGATTATGTATGTTACAGGAAGTTCTAAAATGATCCTACAAATTATATGCATAGATGGTGATATGAACAGTAAGAGTTGCATAGATTACTAATAAAAAGGCCATGAAAATGTTCTTGGTTAAAGTCAAATCTAATAAAAGAATTTATAGAATAAGTTATTGCACTCCCAGGAGTTCTAATTAAATATATATTCAATCAATCATCTTAAGAATAAGAGATATATTTCTTAAGAAAAATATGGTTATAAGTTTGAAATTTCTACCAATCCAAGAAATTATAGTTAATAATTGAATTAAAATAAATTTAAGCATCAATTAATTACTCATGCTTGTTTACTACTTTAGTTTGTTATTTCATATTAGTAATTGTAGTTTAGTTAATCATATCTTTTAATTCAATCATCCATTTTTTAATATAAAATAATATATATTTTCTACTAGTACTTATATTTCTTGTAGGAATTATAGTCATATTTGTTAGAATAAACCATAAAATGGTAGGTGCATTGCTAGTTAATTTTTAGTATTGCTAGAAAAGTAAACACCAGTTACCTTGACTACAAGGAGGGGGTACCTCCATCTCCCTTTATTTGACAGTTAATCAAAAAAGTGTTCAAGATGTTTGTAGACATCTAGTTCATAAGTTGTTGAATGAACAACTTTCATAAATGCAACCACTTTCTAGCTAACACACTAAATCAAACTTTAGTAGTAAAAAAACTTAGTAGCTTAATGGCTTTATTAGTTCCATATCACGATCGTTTCCAATATAATTCTATTCTTAACTTAAGATGCTTTAAGTTTTGTTTTAGGCTAAAGTTTAATATACAAAAAATAAAAGTAGGCCCTTAGAATCTAATCATTCAAATAGACGGGGGAAACTACCAACTTCAGTATAAGGACATACGATCAGTTTTCTAGTTCTTCTTTGATTTAAATAATGGAAAATTCTGACATCCAATTTAATGCCATCATCCTTCTTCATCTTCAACCTTCACCTTCCTACTCCTGAGCATTAATCCTCCTCATCATCACCACTTATGTAACTTCCCCTGTAAGGTGAATCCTGAATCTCAACCACAAACCCAAGGCCAAAACTGACCTTCCACAATAGCTACCTTTCCTACCTTGCATCCATTTCCTTATTAAACCATATCTTTTTTCTGACACCTTTCTTCCTAAAACTGAACCAAACCTCTTTCATTAAACTTCTTCACAATGACCAACACTTCAGTACCTTCCACTTCGGACTTTCCAATTCTAACCTCCTCCATTCCCAAACCCTCATCACCAATTCCAGCCTCCTTTATATCCAAACCTTCATCCACAATTCCGACAACTCAGACAACTCCATCTCCAATGACTATTCCTAGATCCTGAAAGTAAGTTGTATGAGAAGAATCCCCTTCAACAAGTTGTATGAGAAGAATCCCCTTCAACACTATCTTACTCACCTCCTAAGGATATGGACGTAAGGCTAGTGGTTTGCCCAAACAATGAAGTCCTTAAAGAAGGAGCTAGGCTTGGGAATCAACAATGGATGGTTTCTTCTTTGGAAAAAGGTCATCTTTCCCTCTAGTCTCCTAGTGGGCAAACAAGTAATGGAAGTTGAGATGATTGATAAATGTGCTTCTCTCTGAAGAGAACTTGATCCTCTTCACCTTCAGCTCCATTGCAGAAACCCAAAAATAATGAAGGAAGGACCTTGGCACATCGGAAGCCACCCAATCTTCCTACAAACTTGGTAGCCACACTTGAACCTTGAGACTCTAAAAGTCCATAGTATCCCACTCTGGATTAACTTCCATAATATCCCTCTTGATATTGGACAACCCAAGGGCTTGGAGATCTAGCTAGCTACATTGGAAGGTCGTTGTGCATGGATGAACACACAGCCAAGAAGAAGCGAGTCGGTTATGCTCGGATTTGCATCATTGTGAATATTACCCAGGAATTCCATGAAGAAATGGGAAGATACAATAAAAATTTCATACCAATGGAAACTACCTTCGAATAGCCAAAACAAAATCTGGAAAGTAACAGGAAAGGTGTTTAAAATAGAAGTTACCAAGAACTTATGGAATTACCTAAAATGGAAACTCTGGAAAACACCATGTTGCAAAAGGAGGTTGATACTACACCGCCTGAAAAGGAGGAAAGATAAAACAATGAGGCAATGCAAATTCTTCCGCTGCCTCAAATACAAAAAGACAAGGAACACAATTTAGAAAGTAATGCAGAACAACAAGATTCACAAGTATTGATTGCAACACATGACATTCAAACTGAATCGAATAATGAAAAGATATTCCCAACCACAAACTCGGTAACTACACAAAACGATGAAGGAGATTTAGAGGTAAGTAGCAGTAACCCTATCCAATCTGAAACCACAGTTACTGCAAAAGGTTCTAGTGCTCTTAAAGAAAATGTAGCAAATAGTGAATTTCAAACAGTGGAGACAAGGAGGTCAAAGCAGGTTAAAGGGAAGGGAAACAAAAGCCAAACCTTTTAATTTATGTCTATAATTGCATGGAATGTACATGGAATAAATTGTCCTAGAAAATAACTAGCTCTAAGGGACTTTGTTTTGAGGGAGAAGCCTCTCATATTCAGATTAGTAGAAACCAAGGTCTGACTAGAAAATTTAGCAAAAATTAACATTTTTGGATCCCACTGGAACATGATTACCAATCATCAACATCATACGTTAAGTAGAATTATAATATGCAGGGAGGATGAACTAAAGGTGGATGTATTAAACTCAAATGAACAAGCTCTGTATTTGGAAATATTCTTCTTACAGAAGCACATCAAGATAAACATCTCTTTCATCTATGTAAGCAACTTCTGATTCCAAAGAAGAGATCTATGGAACACCCTGAATTCAATCAGCAACACTATCTCTAGTCCTTGGCTAATATGCAAAGATTTTAACTCCATATTATACCCCTCATAGGCACAAGGAAACTGCTTCCTAAAGAATTATTCAGTTGAGTTGTAAGACACGGTAGAGGAGCTAGGGGTGACAGATCTTAAGTATAGCATTCATACTTTTACCTAGTCCAACAAGCAAAATTCTACTTGGCACATCAGGAAAAAGTTAGATAAAGGACTAGTAAATGATATTTGGCTTAGAACCTTCCCAGACAGCCTTACTACATTCAAAGACCCCCTTCTTCTCAGATCATACCCCCTTTATAATGGATAACATATTCCAAAAAGTTAGCAAGCATTATCACTTCAGAATCAACAACTTCCTAGAGCATGTTCTAGGGTTTGTGGAGGCATGCATAAGAGGTGTAATATATAATTGTCAAGGAACTAAGCAGTTTTGTTGTGTCCAGAAACTGAAAGTTATCAAATAGTAAATGAAGATCCTAAATTATCTACAAAGGCCTACCATTTCCTCAATAAATTCCTTAAAGAATGGAACTTTAAGATATCCAAGCAAGGCTTGCAGCATATCCTACTGATTCGAGTCCACTTGTTAGAGAAAAGAATGTGTTATCACAATTCTTAAATGCTACTCATGACTACAACTCTCTCTTGTAGCAAAGAGCTAGAGTACATAGGCTAAAAGATGGTGACAATTGTAATAGATTCTTTTTTAACTCCATTCTTGTAAGGAAAAACAACAACAAAATTCTTTCTATAACTTCCAAAAAGGGTGCTAATCTAAAGGCACAACAAGATATTCAAAAAGAGGTAGTAAGGTTCTTTAAAGAACTACTAGGAACTCACAACTCTTTAAATGCTACGTTAGATGTTCTTAGATACCTATCCCTCAAACATATCACAACAACAGATTCGGAACTCCTCATAAAACCAGTTGAAAGTTCAGAGATAGAAGTTATAGTTTTTACCATAGATGGCTCCAAAGCTCCTAGCCCTGATGGTCTAAATGGATACTTCTTCCAGAAGGCTTGGAAGGAGATACGTCTGTTTGTTATAGAGGCAGTCAAGGAATTCTTTTCTAAGGGGGTCCTATTTAAAGAGATTAACAGAACCTTTATATGTTTGATTTCAAATGCTCCAATCCTACACATTTTGGAGAATTTAGACCTATTGCATGTACTAATTTCCTCTATAAGATCATATCCAAGATACTTGCTTAAGACTGATAAAAACCCTAGCTCTGCTAATCAGTGACAACCAAGGCGCTTTTATGCAGGATAGACATATAGGAGACAACATTCTAATTGTACAAGAGCTTCTAAAAGGCTACTTTAGATCAAATTACTCTCCAAATTACACAATCAATGTTGATTTCCATAAAGTTTTTGATAGTGTGAGCTGGGATTTCCTATGGACTCTACTGATGGCTCACGAATTTCCAATGGTGTTTATAAAATGGATTAAAGAGTGTATCTCAACCTCCTCATTGTCTATCCTAATCAATGGCACTCCTACCCCACTCTTTAAGGCAGCAAGGGGACTTAGACAAGGGGACCCTTTGTCCCCCTACTTGTTCTCTTAACTCCTTTATCAAGCATGAAGTCCTAAAAAACACAAAATTAAGATACCATGCTAAATGCAAGAAAATCAAGTTGACTAACCTCTGCTTTGTAGATGATCTAGTTTTATTTTGCAATGCCTCGATGGACTCCATACAAAGTTATATGGCAACACTTATCAAATTCAGAAACTTCTCTGAACTACAATTCAATCTAACAAAGAGTCATTTCCTTCTTTCTAAAAAAGCTATTGATTTGGGCCTTACTTATCTCAATCTACTGGAATGGTTCTTGAAGCGACTTCTTTTATATCTTGGACTACCTATCTTATTAAAAGACTCTCATATGCGGAATGCACCCATTATTAGAGAAAATACAAAGAAGATCAGTTTGTGGATTAAGAAGTCTTTGTCATATGCAAGGAAGGTTTAACTCATCAAATCGGTGCAAAAATTTGATATATGTTTAAATTTTGATTCATATGGTATGCTACACTTAGTGATTAATGTCTTAGAAATGCTTAAGATACTCACTTTAATTCATATATGATTTTAGGTACAATTTGGAAGCAAATAAATTAAAATGAGTTGAAAGTACTGCATTTAGGTTATTTTTTGAAGATCAATTTTTACTTGCCTTCATGGAGCAAGAAGAAGAAAATTAAAATACAAGAAAAATGGAACACAAAGAAGAAAAATTTAAAAGCAAGCAGCTGGAAAAAGAGACAAAAATGACAGTGCAAGATGAAGAAAACGCAGTGCAGGATGACAGCACCAAGGAACAAAACTACAGTGGGAGAAGTGAGAAATATAGACCATGCATTTTAGTAAACGCAAACAGCGTCTACGTTTCATGCAAACAGTATGCATGAAACGCAGACGTTTAGCCAAGAGAGGGAGCAAGGGTTTTATGAGGGTTTTGGGAGTGAACAGTATCTGTGGACCAAAAACCCTCAATAAAATTATCCGATCAAGGGAATAGAGGGTACAATAGGCGTGAATAGAGGAGGGTTGTGGTGCAGCTTAACTGCGGCTTAGATGGAGAAGAGCTACGGCTTGGTGGCTGTGAGAAGAGAAGTGAGTGAACAGTGTCCTAAGAGAAAAAACCTCTAACTTAAATGGTCACATCGTGGAATAATGAAAAGCTATAGTGAGAGAATAGTTGCGGCAGAAGGTGGCGTAGAGAGAGGGGTGAGCATATAGAGAAGAAGACTCATGGTTGGAGCATGAAAATAAAGATGAAAGGCTAGTTTTTTGATGTCGGTTCAACAGGAATATCGACTCCAAGTCACGGTTAAGCTATTTTTATCATTTTAAGGTTGTAATTTTTTTGAATTGTTGCGTTGTTGGTATTGACTTGATTGGTTTGGGGATGAATGATCTTAATATGTTTTTTTTGAATGTTTTATTTCGAACCTATTGCTAAAACATTGAATGTAATTCGTAATCGTTACTTTTGATGTTTGTGAGTAGCATTTAATGATCTTTAATCATTAAGAACAACATAACTTAGGTTAGATAACCTGAACGTGTGAGGTTAATGCCTATATTGATCGGTTTTCAATTCATAATACGGCTGCCAAATTGAATCTAGAGATCGTATCCTAGGTTATTTGGTAGTTAGGTTTAATTAATGATCGTATCTTGATTGAATACAACCTAAGGAAAAACTGAGATTTGTAAAGCGTTCTATTAGTCTAAGATCAATAGTCCAAAAAGAGTTGTAAAAATGATAGAATGATGGAAGTTTAGCCCGATAAGAACCGGACCTTACTTATCCTTGACACTTTTCTCATTTTTGATTGTCTGTTTTAATTGTTTTCGATAGTTTACTTTTACTTTAATTTCTAAATTGCTTAAAATCCAAAAACCCCCCATATACTTTCCTTACATTAATTAATTTCGTTATGGAAATTAACCGAACATTCCTTGTGGATTCGATCCCGACTCACCATAACTACAAATTTTAGTGTGCAGAGTTAGGTAAATTTTGTAGTGCAATCGACACGCGCTGTCAAACTCCCTCCACAATTACTCACTTCTTCCTCTCTCAAGGTATCATCAAATCCATTGAAAGAATTCTCAAGATGTAACATCCCAGATCACCCGCTTACAGATATTGTCCGCTTTGAGCCTTGGCCCAGTCAAGCCCTAACGATTTTACTTTTCCCGAGGCCTTCCCAGAAGGTCACCCATCCTAAAACTACTCTCACCCAAGCACATTTAACCTCAGAGTTCCGATGGAATCTGGTCCATTAGGATATGGAAAACGCGTCCGTAAGGGAGACGTATGCGTACCCTTATAAGACATACTTTGTTCCCCTCTTCAACCGATGTGGGATCTCACAATCTCCACCCCCCTTAGGGCCCAGCCCTCTTGAGGGTCCAGCCTAGCTGGCACAAAGATTCAGATACCTGCTCTGATACCACCTGTAACATCCCAGATCACCCACTTATAGATATTGTCCGCTTTGGGCCTTGGCCCAGCCAAGCCCTCACGGTTTTGCTTTTCTTGAGGCCTTTCCCAGGAGGTCACCCATCTTAGAACTACTCTACCCAAGCACATTTAACTTTGGAGTTCCGATGGGATCGGGTCCATTAGGCCATGGAAAACGTGTCTGTAAAGGAGAGGTATCCGTACCCTTATAAGGTGTACTTCGTTCCCCTCTCCAACTGATATGGGATGTCACACAAGAACTTCCTATGGAATCACCCAAATGGGATCAAAGTTTTAGCTAAAGTGAAATGGGAGAATATCTGCTCTCCTAAAGATGAAGGAGGGTTAAACATAACCCCCATCAAAACCAAAAATCAAATCCTAATCTTGAAAAGACTATGGTAGATCCTCATAGATAAAAAGCTCTCTTTGGGTGAAATGGATACACTCATATTTCCTCAAGGATAGAAGTCTATGGAGCTCTCTTTGACTTAAGTTTGGTATGACAATTGGACTTGTGGAGGACTTCTCATTCAACACTGTGACGTTCTAAACAGTCCACAAACAGCCTCATTCAAACTTAAACTCAACCAAATGATCACAGATGACAACTAGAACTTCCCACAAAACCTAAGACATCTTCAACCTTCATACCTTCCCCAATTCTCAGGATACCTTTTAATAACGTTCCCAACCCATCCTTAAACTTATAAACAAAGCTATGAAAGATCTCCTTAGAAGTAGGAAACAAAAGGTGGAATGGCACAACGTTGTTTGAAGCAAGGTACTAACCCTAAGGATTTCTTTCATACTATGGCTAGTAGTCCTAAATAGGTTGAGCACTGCTAATAGAATTCACTATCTGCAAATGGACAGAACTTGCCCACTATGCAAGATCCATATGGAAACAAGAGATCGTCTCTTCTTCACAAGTCCTTATAACATATATGGATGGTAATCTATAACCAACAGGTGTTTATGGCTAAACCCGGGGAACACTATCTTAGAGGTGATACAAAAATTCACAAACCGTATAATTCCTCCAGACACTAGCAGACATATCTGAGTTCTATCCCTAGGTCTCTGTTTATATGGACTATGGAAGCAAAGAAATCTAAGATGGTTTGAAGGAACCAACACCCCTAAAGAGGTCCTCACTTCTGAGATCCTCTATGAAATCAGAGAACTCATTCTACTTTACAATCTCAATCAGACATGCAACACAAACATCCTACATTCACTGAATGTCTAAATAGAAGCTATGGTCGGAATATATTCATAAGTATGAAAGAGAAGCAAAAAACATACAGTACTATAGAGAAGTAACAAAGAAATTAAAATACCTAATCGACTAAACCAGTGTCGTAGCAACCTCCAGATCACTAAGAGACCTTTGCCATTTGACAGAATTCCAAAAAGAGAGAACAATGCCTCATGAAGATGAAGAAACCATCTGATGCCCTAATTCAGAAGCTCGTGATACTCTAACTGCGAGGCAGATATTTCAATACCACTTAAAGCTACCAAACAAGAATGACACGTATTACCCTAACGTACGTTGTCATTTGATTAGATTTTCATGTTCCCACAGTGTTGTCTTGCTTTTTCTTTAATTGTTAGAGTAAAATTGTGTATCTCCTTCTCGTAATTTTATTAAATGCTTTTTATTTTAAAAAAGATTATTAACCAATAATCTAAATAAAATTGGACTAATTATTATAATCAAGTACATTTTTAAGTCTTTAAATTTCACTTAATAATTAAAAAATCCTTTGATTAACTTAATTATAGTTCAATATTCTTTTTCTTATGATGATCGAATATAGCCATTAAAGATTAAATTGTCTTTTATTACCAACTATTTACTAATAATTCTTTTTTTCCTTTTTATTGTCTTTATATTTTCATAGTAACTTTTAAAATGCCTCTTTCCTTATTTCTCTCACATTCTCTTTCTCTTTATTTATGCCCCTTCCTTTATGTTTCTTATGGTTTTTTTTCTCCCTGCCTTTACTACTAATAACTCTCTTTTTTATCTCTCTCTATCCCTTTATTTACCTCTCTTTTTTTATATAACTTTTAAACACTTTCTTTATTTTTGCTTTCTATCTCTCTCTTCCTCTCTTTCTCTTTTATTTCTCTCTCTCTTTCTAGTTTTCTTACTCTCTTACTCTCTATTCCTCTTTTAGTCTTTCTTTCTCCCTTTATTTTCTCTCTCTATCTCTCCCCCTCTCTCTCATCCATATGACATTGTGTAAGTCCCCAAAATATACCCTGGTTGAAATAATAAATGTTTATGGAAGTACACATGTGATAGGAGTTAGAATTGTGCTATGATTAGAATATGAAATACATATTACTTGAATTTTTGATCAAGTGGACTATAGTTAGTAAATTGGAATGAATTGATACCATTAGAGAATTAAAGTATTTAAATGTATATTTGGACTAGGAAAATTATCAAATGACAAGTTAAGTTGGTACATGGAAATTAGAATGATTAAGCCTAGGAATTAGTGACATTTGGCATAGCTAATACATTGACATTTGACATCATTGAATGTGTGATATTTGGCAACATAATATGAGGACAAGTGGCCTAGTTAAAGTGTTATAAATGGTAGCTGAAATGGTGGGCAAGTGGGCTTCATGCCTTGGTGTTAAGCTTCATCACCAGCTAGTGACACCTAGCTGGTGATGAAGCATGTTTCTGTTGGAGTAATTCCAGATTTCTTCATTCTTGTTTTTCTCTCCACCAAAACCTCTCATCTTCTCCCAATTTATGGACTTCTGCTAGAGTTTGGATCATTATCACTAGGAAGCTTTGTAAGTTATTCCATTAAGAAGTAAGTCTTGTGATTCTATGTATTATTATATAGTTGATGCTGAAAGTTGCACATTAAACTTAGGTATGTGCTAGTTGTTTGGAAGCTTGGTTTAGCTGGATTCTTGGAGTTGAATTTGAAGTTTAGAGAGGTAAGGGAATACTAAACTTGGTATCATGTTAGAACATGTATTTTTTATGTTTGAAGTGGATACATGTTGGATACTTGTGTACTAAATTAAGAAAGAATTGAGGTTAGAAACTTGATACATGTTGGATACTTGTTAGAAGGAGTGGTTCCATTGAATAGGTATCGGTATTTTAGACATATCTTAACCTGTAGGTATCCAAATAAGATTATTTTAAATTAAGATTAAAATAGATACATATATTTACAACTTTCACGAAGGAATCGAATTTGATTTCTGTCACTAAGGGTTTCGAAATTTGGCTTAAAGTTGAGTTGTGATTGTTGTCCATGGTTGAGAATAGTCAGTAGTATTTTAGGTATAAATCTCGGAATAATGAACCAAATTGCATTAACTTTATTTCTTTTGAAACTTACATTTGTTTAGAATAATATATTGTCTAAAAACATCATTTTCTAGGTTAGAATGGCCATACAAAACTAATCCAAAAACCTGTCCTGTGAAAACAGTTGTTTGGATGTTTCAAGTCACTTATCCCATAATTGTGGGAAATGACTAGGAAGGTGAAAAAACAAATTTGTGCAATTGATGAATCATATAAGGTTAAGTTAATTTATTTGGTATAATAGGACTTAAATGGACTTGTTTAAGGTGTGTTATGAACTTAAATTGGTATTCAATTTAATTGAGTAACACTTAATTTAATTATGCATTATCAATTGAGATGATAATATAAAGAATGCATGGTTTAATAATGATGAATACAATATTGAATTGTTGTGTGTTCATGAATGAATGAGTTCCAAAGGCTTATGTATTATGATTTGGATATGAATGTTTGTGAATTGGGAATTTTTGCGATGATATTGTGTTAATTTCCAAACCATCAAGTGTCCGGGGAGTTTGATATTTGGGATTGTGTTGGAAGTGCTTTTTATTTGTGTGAATATACATAATTTGTGATGACTCAATACCTTTATTGATGCATTGTTGCACATATTGGTAATTGTATGACATGTTAGTTTGCTTGGAAATCAATGAATATGTCAAGTTTAACAAAATGGAATAAAATGGTATGTGTTGCAATAAGTTCCTCACATGAGAATTCTGAAATGATCCTGTTTTGTTTTAAAACTGCTAAGTCCTAGTCGTGGGTAAATAGGCATGCCTAGAAGGGTCTGCAGCTGCTCCTGTGACATTTTAGTGTCTCCTATTACTGACACTTCGGTGTTTCTTGTTATTGAGACATAATTCTCTCCTGTTCTATGATGCCGATCATGGTATCTCCTATATTAGTCCCTTTACCCACTTCTGTATAAAGGATTAACATACTAACTTGTTTTTTGTTCTGTTATATGCTCAGTTCTGATATAAATACGCTTTGATCTAAAACATCTAAGTTCTGTTCTGAAATAAGCAAATTGTGTTTTGTTACACACAAGTTTTGTTCTAATATTATAATATTCAACTTTGAAATTTGTGAGATTTGCTCAGAAGCAAATGTGTAACCTATTATAATATGTTATATTTTGTTCTGAGATTCATGATATTTTGGTTCAGTTTGAAAATGGATAAGTAAACAATGCTTATAATCTAATGTGATTTTGAATATGTGAATGTCTAGATGACTGTTTGAAACAGTTGTCAACTTATATCCTGTTTAGTTTATTTCCCACTAAGCTTTATGCTTAGCACGGTGGTTTTGCCCCATGTAAGTTCAGATAGGAGGGTTTGAAGATTAGGACAATAACAATCACAATGACCAACGAAGAATGTGTTTTTTTGGGAATGTATGTTTTAGTTGTATGTAATAATATGGGACATGATGTATTTTGTTAAAAGTTTGTAAATATTGTAATACAAAGTGTATTTGAACTTAAGATATGTAATGTTTTGTTTAAGGGTTTGTAATGTAATAACTTTAATTTAGGATGGTGTTGTAATTGAAGCATGTATTCAGATAAATTCAGCGTGCTAGTTAAATTCTATTTAAAGTTGCATATGTATGGAAACGTAATGATTGGTTGTTTAAATTTTTGGAAATGCTTTGTATTGTTTTAATATGTTTAAGTCCTGTCTTAGGTAAGACATCCACATATCCTTCTAGGGGGCATGTGGGTGTTACATATTGGATGCTCAAAAGTTATGTAACTTATCTAAATAAGTGAGGCAACTATGCCTTCAAGGTAAGGGAACTCGCTTAAAAGTTATATACTTAAAAGTGATGCATCAAATATAGTTATCTAAGGTAATTGTATGTTTGAGATGAGGTAGCTACCATAATAGAGTGAGGAAACTACCTTAATGAAGTTTAACAAACTTGCTTAAAACAATTACGCTTAAGAGTGTTGTAACTTATCTAAGTAGGTAAGGCAATAATGACTTCAAAGTGATACAATTATCCTTATAAAATGAGAGAACTTATCTGAAACAAAGATGTCCAATAAGACAATTATGCCTCTAAGGAGGAGCAACTAGCTTAGGCAAATTAGGTAACTCACTTAAAGCACAAAAGTATATAAAAATAAGAGAGAGAAAAGAGAAGAAAAATAATAAAAAGAGACAAAAGTAAAAGAAAAAGAAAGAGAAAGATAGGGAAAGAGAAAGATAGGGTGAAAGAGAGGAACAAATTGAGAGAAGAAAATAGAAGATGAAACAAACGAAGGAAAGATAAATAGAAAAAGAGAAACAAAAGAAAAGGGTAAAATATAGAAAAGAGAAAATATATGAAAAGAAAGAAATCCAAAAAAAGGATAAACATAAAGGAACAAAGAAAGAAAAAAAAAGAAAAAGTGAAAAATATGTAAAAAAAAAAAAGATAATTAGGGATGAAAGATGTTATTAACTCAAAGAAAAAAGTATGTAAATAAGTGATTTAAATATCATGTGAAAATTAGGGACTTTAGTAATTGTCCCAAATTATTTAGGGTCTATATATTTGGTTTTATTGAGTCATATTATGCTTAATTTGTGGTTCAAATATCATGTGAAAATTAGGGACTTTAGTAATTGTCCCAAATTATTTAGGGTCTATATATTTGGTTTTATTGAGTCATATTATGCTTAATTTGCTCTTTAGTTGTTTTTGAGTCTTATTAAACTTAATTCAACTTTTATTACAAACATATATATAAATATACAATATATATATTAAAATATTTTTAAAGCAATTTATTGATAATAAATTTACTCTTAACTATAAATAGACCTTACATCTTTCCTTTTTTGAAAAATAAATGTATCGATCACTTTATATTTGTTTAAATGGTTCTTTACATTCTATTATAAAGAAGCTGACATTAGAATACTTAAAGAGGGACCTTGGCATGTGCAAAACAAGCCAATGTTGCTATAGCTTTGAAGATCTGGATTGAAAATTGATGAAAATAATATGGAAAATATACAAATTTGGTTGTGTATATATGGTGTACCATTGGATTATTGGACCAAAAGTGGATTAAGCTATCTTGCTATCTTCATTGGCAAACCAATTTGCATGGTCCAAGCCACTGCAGAGACATCCAAAATCAATTTTGCCAGGTTATATGTTCTATAAAATTTTATGGTTTTTTGGTCAGAAAGTATCCCAATTGTAAGGATAAATGAAAACCTTGAGATGATTAAAGATACTCTCAAAGTAATCTATGCTTGGAAACCCAAGCAACTAAATGTTAGAAAAAGAATGGAGATCTATAGGTGAAAATTTCAGTGCTAGATTTGCACAAGAGCTTAATGAAATTGAAGAAGAGAAGTAGGAAATCAATGTTTAAATAGTTGAAATGAATGTCAGTAGCTTGGAAGGTACATGTCATAACATTGAGGCTAATCCTGGATCTGGTGAAAAGCATTTGCTTAAAGAATGTATAGAGAATGAAAATGTATTTGAAGCACCATTTCCTAAAAAGGGGTTGAGTTAAGGAATAAGAGTGCAAATAGAGATGAGTAGGTAATTACATCCATTAATAGTGAGAAGGAATTTGAACATGTATCAAGGAGAAGATCTAGCAAAAGGAAAAAGCCTCTAGCTTCAAATTCTGATACATGAATGTCATCACTTGAAATATAAGAGTAGCTAATGCTCCTTTCAAGAAATTTTTGCTCAATAATCTTATCTTAAAGCATAAACCAAACATGTTTTGTTTACTAAAATCAAGAATAAAAGAGGATAAATGTGATATATTGGAGATGTTATTTTCCAACTGGAGGCAAGTCACAAACCATCCTCTTCATCCTACTAGGAGGATCCTGTTATACTTCAATCATCAAATTGTAAATGTAACAATCTTAGGAATGTCTAATTAGGCTATACATATTGATGCATCATGCAACACCACAACTAAAGATAATGTAATCTCCTTTATTTAAGCAAACATCAATGTATTTCAAAATAATTAATTATCGAATCAATTTAGAAGAGGTATTTATAGTAATTAGAAGCCATGGCTATTGACTGAAGATTTCAATATTATCCTGAATTTTAAAAAAGTTCATAGTGTACATGCTTCTAAACAAACTTGTTCAGAGTTCAAGCAATATATTACAGGTATCTATGTGTCTGATATTGGAAGCAGTTTCATTAGGAAAAAACTGGATAGATTTGTGGAAAATCTAAAATGGATTTGGCAATTCCCTAGCTCATCCTTAATTTTCACTACAAACAGTCTCTTTGATCACTCAATGTGAATAATGCAAAGTCAAACACAAGCTTTAAATAGCATAAAAGCTTTCAGATTCAACAATTTCTTAACCTCTTTAGCAGGCTTTAATGAAATCATATCTCCATTGAAGTTCAGGTCACCAAGCAGTTTGTTTACATAACAAAAATGAAACTCATCATAATGTCCCTAAAGTAGTTGTATAAGGAGAATATTGGAAAAACTCATCATTTTTTAACAACAGTTAAATAGGCATTTAAAATTATACAAGAAAAACTGTATAGAAATCCTGAGTCTAGTGAAATTCAATGAAATAATAAGACTGCAATGTGTAACCTATCAAGAGCCTTATTATATGATCATTCTCTGATGAAGAAAATATCAATTGTGTAGTTGCTTAAAGAGGGTGATAAAAATTCTACTTTCTACCACAAATATGTGTTAACAAGGAAATGCTCTAATAGAATTGTCAGTGTGATTAAAGATAATCAAAGCATATCATAACAGTATGAGTTAGTTGAAGAAGCTTATAATTACTGCAATTCAATCATGAAAGCACCAACTAATCCTCTCACTACATAGTTGAACTACTTAAGGAGATCATGTTAGAAACCATAACTCCTGAAGATGTTGAATCATTGTTTAAGCCTATCACTAGTAAGGAGATTGATGAAGTGGTAAAGTTAATCACTCCATATAAAGCTCCTAGTCTAGTGGATTTTAATATGATGTTCTTCAATAATACCTAAAATTTAACTAGGAGTATGGTTCACAAAGTTGTTTTAGAATTCTTCAATTGCAGGAAATTACTAAAAGAGATTATTAGAAATTTCATAACTCTAATTCCAAAAGCGAAAGAGATGAAACACTTCAGTAACTACAGACTAATTCCTTTTTCCAATTCCATTAATAAAATAATCTCCAAGGTTATATGTAACACCCCACTCTCGCAAGACACGTACCTGAAATCTATGGTGATATCCGAGTACGTACCCCGCAAGGGTGGCATGCTAAAACGATCATTCAGTCAAAATTTATTACAAAACTTTTGTTTCTTTAAAATAGGGTACACGTAAGCGGAAATCACTAATCCAATCGGGCCCATGTCCTTTAAAAGCATTTCTATTTACAAGTTACAAATACTACAAACATTAGTATTCAGCAATAATTTGGGCCTATTTCAGATACAAAACACTTGAAATCATAAAGTCATTTCATTACCAAATCATTTACATACACTTTGTACAATTTTTGCGGAACATAATTCAAATATAAAATCATTGAAGACATATGCAGGTGCAAACTGATCCCGAACCCTAATCCATGTCAGACCTTAATGGATGAACTCTAATTGATCTAATTGGGTAACTCTCCTAAACCTGGAAAACCACTTTGTAATTTTTGATGAGTTTTGCGAACTCCTTGAGTGAACCATCATTGATGATTTCACCGGATCATAAACACACATCACATATATTACAGATATTCATTCAGAACATA
>JAOQMR010000003.1:14405820-14431057 GCA_027563865.1 Erythroxylum pelleterianum | reverse complement strand
TTTGACTTTTGGAGAGAGAATGTTTGACTTGAGAGTTGACTTTTTAATTTTGGGAGACTTTGAGAAAATGATCTTCTAGAAACTTATAGCCTCGGTCGAGAGCTTTTCGTGGATTTAAAGTTTGAAATTTCATGGTTTTAATGGTATAGTTTTGCCTCTCATGTTATAATTGGTGATCTTTGATAAAAAGAAAGAGTAAAGATGAGTTTAGATTGTATATGGATTGGTATCGTGGTATGATTAGAAATCAATTAGAATCATAAGATTGTGATGTGGCCCTTTGAGTTGGAATTGGGCTGTGCCATTGAATATGGAAGATTGAAGTGATCTTATGCAGGTTTGGAGCTTGGATGGATAGATTAGGATTTTGGCTAGATGCATTTTTAGGGGAGGTGTTGGCTCCCTAACAATCCATTATGCAAAATCCTTCCTTTCTTATTTTAAAAGATCATTAAAAGGGCTAAAAGCCCAAGCTACCATTCTTCTTCATTTACATGTCATGTAAGAGGCTCTTTTTCTTTTAAAAGATATCTCAAAGGCTAAAAGCCCATTTCATATACTTTAAACCTTAAAACATATATAACTTCCTAATTTACTCTTTCAATTCAACTTATATTGTAATTCTAACAATTTATAAAAATTCCAATGAAATCTAATCCCTCCATTTCATATTTCTTAACATAAGCAATTAAAATTCCTCAAATGATTCGCATAAATAACACATTATAACTGCTGATGATGCATTCAAGTTAGAAAGGAGTGAAAAGGAATGAATAAGATGAGATGAAAAAGAAAAAAAAATTTATACCCCCTTCAAAGTAATATCCGCGCGCGCGCTTTCATGATACAGAGTATAAGCAAGCAAGAGGTTGGGTTCCGGAAACGGGATCGAACAATGGCAATGTCCGACTGGCGTCCAATGTGCTCCTCTAAAATATACAAAACACATTCACAAATATCACATTTTTGCATAAATACACAAGTGTCTCTTTTATGCACATCAATGTATAGAATGTATGCACAATGCATGTTCAGTGACAATCTCGGGGGTACAATATTACGATTCTTATCAAAAAATCATTCAGATATCAAAGCCCTCATTAATACTATGTAAATTTGCAATTGGATTAAACAAAACAATGTCAAACAATTTCATAACTTCCTTTACCACTTCAGATTTTTCCTCTAATACACATACGGGTCAACTTTCCATATTAAATATGATAAAGTAAATGACCAAATTAGACAAAACTTCCTTCTGTAAAGTTGTTCTCCTATTTCTTAACTTTCTAATGACACCAAAATCACTCAATTTGGTTCAGTAATTTGGAAGATATGCCTCAAACATTATCGGGTTGTCCATGTCCAAAAACAGTGTACTATGTACAAATTCCATCCAAAAATTCAATATCTTAGAGAAAGAATCAAAATTATACTTCTTGAGACAATTTGTAGGCCTATATCTCTAGTTTACTCCAAATCAAAAATCATCTCATTTGGAATCCTATAGATCCTGATATAATCAAAATACTGAAGTGTGTTCAAAAAAATAATCCTATTTCACTGTTCCAACAAATTCCATACTTTGACTTGATCAATCTTTCTCAATTCAATTCAGAATGCTACAAAATTTTGTTCAGAGATAGGAAAATGTGTTAGAAATCCATTGGTTTAAGTCCCATGTCATTTGGAGGTCAGGAGAAGAAGTTATAGTCAAAAAAAGAAAGGTTGTTTAGGTGAGTCAACTCTTTGGTCAAACCAGCAAAGTCGCCGTCGTGCTTAAGCAAGCATTACTATGCTTTTCAACCAATTACAGCAATGTCACTCTCGTGCTTAAGCATTAGGGTGACTTTCCAACCCACCAAGCAATGTCACCATCGTGCTTAAGCACTATGGCGACTTCTACTCAAATACAAATTTCCTCTTCTTCCTCTCTTCCATTTTCTCCAGCTCTTTCCAAAACAAAATTTTGGGTCATTTTTACCCGATCATTTTGACAATGAAAACAAAAGATTTAGGCCAAACTTTCTTCTAAACAATTATTCCTTTATGTCTTAACTTTCAAATAAAACCAGTTTCATGCAATTTGGTTCGAGATTCTGCAAGTTATGCTAAAAACACTACATACTGTTCCAACCCACGACAGAATCCATAAACTCAACTTCCAAACTCCATAACTCTTGATCCAAAACTCCAAAATTTACAAACTTTATATCAATGGAAAGATAAAAGACAGATCTACAACTTCCATGAAGAACATTTTATCAAAATCTCTCTAGATCAGTACAGAAAAATCACAGAAGTTCCAGATCGAAAATCTAACTCTCCACTGTTCTTCCTCTCTCTCTCTACTGTAACTTTTTCATAAACTCAGTCTCCATCAATTAATTCCAAAACTCACTTCATCACTATCTTAAAACCCATTGTTCCTCAAACATGCAAAAGCAACATATCCATATTCTCTCATTTAATTCTTTCATCACCACCGAAAGTACATTTCTCAACCACACATGCATATAGTTCTTTACTCGGTAAAACATCATTTAAATCACTTACTTGAGTTAACTCTTCCAGCAATGAGAATGAATCAAACGTATAGAATGGAGAATAAACAAACAGTGTTTTCGGTGAAGAAACAAACAACAGAGGAAATGAGAGAGTTGCAGAAATGGGTTTTACTGAACAATGAAATATGTGGCTTTTAGCATGTCTCCCATCTGTCACTGTTTAATACTGCCACATGGCACTCAACCAAGTCTGCCACTTATCACAATTTAACCAGTCCACGTGTCACCCTATAATAGGCCAATAAATCAATTTTTTAAAAAAATTTCACCAAAAATACCAAAATATCCTAAATAATACTGAAATTGCCAAAACACATTTTACTCATATTTAACAACTCTATCGTACCCAAAAAATGCCAATGAATGCATGTACAATCATATGAATGTGCAAAAATGTGCATGTCACAATTAATTATGCATGATGTGCATTTTTCCTAATTTCACAGAAATTATCATAATTCACAATTTTAGCCCTAACATGGGTAATGGATGTTACATTATAGCTAATATATCAAAGAAGATTTTGATAAAGTATGTGGATGAAACACAAGGGGCATATATACCTGGCATATCAATGAGTGACAACATTCTTTTGATGCAGGAGTTTATGAAAGGTTACTGTAAAAGAAGGGGGTAGAAATTGCACCTTGAAGATTAATTTAAGGAAAGCCTATGACAATATAAAGTGGAAAGTTCTTATTAACATTATGAAAGTAATGGCTTTTCCTAAAATATTTATTAAGCAAATTTCTCAGTGCATCACCACTCCATCTTTCAACGTGCTTATAAATGGGGAACCTTTAAGGAGTTTTAGAAGCAACAAAGGTATAAGGCAAGGAGATCCTTATAATGGGGAACCTTCAAGGAGTTTTAGAAGCAGCAAAGGTATAAGGCAAGGAGATCCTTCATCTCCTTACCTATTCTCTCTTATTATGGAGGTTTTTTTAGAAAACTTAGGAGGGTGGTGGAGAGAACAAAGTAGTTCAGATATTATTCTAAGTGTAAGAGGCTAAGAATAACAAATATGGTCTTTTTTATAATTTATTAACGCTATCCCAAGTATATAAAGTATCATTCGTGGCTTTGATGACTACAAGTAAAATGTTTTCTAAAATATCTAGACTTGAAGTAAACTTTGGAAAAAGCTCTTGGTACATCTCTAACAAAGTTATGGATCAGGAAGCACTAATACTTAAAGTTACAAGTTTTAGCATGCATGAATTGCCATTTGTATATCTAGGAGTTCCTATTGCTACTTCTAAGTCAACTTATGGCTATTACAAATTGTTAATTGATAAAATAGAGGCTAGGCTATCAGGCTGGAATTTGAAAGTTTTATCCTTAGCTAGGAGACCACAACTTATCTCTTATGTACGCAATGCACTAACTATATATTGGGTAGCTCATATGTATTACCCCAAGGATGTTATCAAGATAATTGATGCTATTCTCAAAATGTTTTTTTTTTGTTCTAGAAACAAAATAGATAAACACTACAATCCCATCAAATGGTCAAAAGTATGCTCTCTGAAAAAGCATGGTTGGTTGAATTTGCTGCTTTTGAGGATTTATAATTTGGTTATGCTTACTAAAAAAATTGTGGATGATCATTGAAAACAAGCAATCCCTATGGGTTAAGTGGATCGATGCTTATTACATCAAAGGGAGAAATATATAGAAAGTCAATATACTTGAATTTGCCTCAAACACAACTAAAATAATCTTTAACTCAAAGCAAAGTCAAACCATATGTGATCAAATTATTGGGAAATGGTATCAATACATACTTTTGCTATGACAGATGGTTAACCACTAAAGTATTTGAGGATATGGATGAGCTTAATTCGATCAAAAATATCATTTGGGATGATCAATTTATTACTTATGCTCTAGCACACAAAATTAAAATTTTATCAAGGATTCGAGATTCTGGTTTGTATAACCATGTCAATAGTAGTGAGCTCAAGGAAAACAAAGTAGATGTCAAATAGTGGAATTTGTCTAAAAATGGTAAATTCAACAATTTAACTTGTAAAAAGTTATTTTAAGAGCAGAGAAATGTGGTAGTAGGGCATAAAGTTGTCTTATGCAAGTGTATGATACCTAGAGTTTCAATCACAATGTGAAAAGCAATCAAGAACAAGTTACCTACAATTTATAGATTAACTAAATTTATGGCTATTCCAAACATATGCGTTATTTAAGTAAGAACGAAAAAGTATTACTCATTTATTCTTTGGATGTTAGTTCACTCAGCCTTTGTGGAAGGACATAACTCAAAGATGATTATTAGGAGATGAACCAGATGAGTGGTATTAGATTGTAGATATGAACCAGATGAGTGGTATCAGATTGTAGCTTGGTGATCAGATTTAAACATGCATGATAAAACAAAGCAATGGTGCCTTTTCATGCTATGTCATAGCTAATAAAAACTATATGGGATGAAAGGAATATAAGAATATTCAAGGACAATGAAAAACAACTATCAAGGATATACAGGGAAACAATCAAAGCAATCAAGTTACGTTTTATTACCTTTGAAGATAAAATGCAGATTAGCTCTAGTCTTATGTCAGCATAGGATTAATGATTAACATATACACTCGTGTTTGATCCTTTATAATACCATTAAGGTGGTTTATCAACCCATTCATTTAATAGGATAGTTTATGCTTGTGATAAGGTGTCGTTAGGGCTTATAAATTAACCCTAAAAGCTAGCACAAGTAGTATAGGCAAGTGGGGATCGTTCCCACGGAGAATTATAAAGTATGAATCCCAACTCAATTCAAACAAATCAATATGTTTAATAATCAAGCTATAGTGGACAAAATTAAAGCAAGGGAATAATCTAACTAAATGCAATCTATACAAGTTATTTAAACTATATGAATGATAAAATAATGTCCTATATATAAAACCAAAGAAATCTAACAAGAATAGACCTATGTATTTCACGGCAAAGCAATTTAACGGTAAGATCATATTGAAATTAACTCTATTTTGACAAGTTTGGTTGGGGCAAATCATAAGAGAACAAGATCAGAACTTTAACCTAGTTATTAGAGCTAATTTACGTGACCAAATTACTCCTAAAAGCTATGTGGATGCTTGTGCTATTATGTAACCAACTAATCTAAAGGATGCAACTAAGGTCAGATTCGAAAACAAAGGGAAATCTTAAAGATAATGTGATTTAATCTACTCTAATATGCAAACTACGCGTCCTATTAATACTATTACTTTAATTATTCAAACAATTAAATTGAAAGCAAAATTAACCTAATATTTAAGACTAATAAATAAATTAAAGAACAAACAGACTCGAAGCTACGAAAGAACAAAGAACAAACACATACGAATTTGGGGGGTGGGGTGGGTTTGGATCAAAAATTTAAGGAAAATTAATTAAGAAAACAACTAAATCTTAAAGTAAATTAATGTTAAAGGATTCGACAGAATTCAGAATTTGAAAGATAAAAGAAGTCAACTTTAGTAAGTTTCCAATTGCAAGAGAGTTCACCAATAAACACCTAATTAATTCAATCATGGAACATAAAAGATAATCTATCTGTAATTTATGTGTCACAATGGATCAACCAATTCAAATGCCAAGTTTCTTAACTTCTAAGTAAACTAATCTTTAAACACAAATTCATACATCATAATTTCTAATCAACATAAACTTATGCAAGAGCAATTCAAACATTGGCTAAAGATCTTAAATTTAAATCATGATAACTTCTATCTATAATTCAAACCAAAGTTTATAATCAAACAAATTAGATTTAATAACTTCTATCTAAATTTAATAAGTTTTTGCTACTACCAATTAATCAATTCGGCAACTTCAACCTCAAACAATCAACTTAGCATTCAAATCATATAAATAAGATCAAATTTATGACTTTAATCCAGCACACAAGATTCGACAATTAAAATCAGATTATAAACTCATAGTCATCACACAATCTTACATAGAATAATTAAGCAAAAGTTCTCGTGAATCAAATTAGGGTTTAGAGGTTATTACCTCTTACAATTGAAAAAAAAATCTAACTAGAAAAATTCATAGTGTATTCGGCAAGATCAATAATAAGAGAAACCTAATTCTAAGAGAAAAAGATTAAGACAAAGAAGCTATAGGTCACGTCCTAGCACAAGAAGAAAGAGAATGTGAACCACCGTTTAATGAGCTAATAGGAGCCTATATATAGAGGTATAGGTCGGTATACACATCCTTGAGGGAGTCGAACTTGTAATCTTTGCCAAACTCATATTTCACTACTCTGGCAGATTCTCAGGGGCAAATTCGACAATGTATAACTCTCAAACGAAAAATAATTTACTACTCAAAATTTCAGTACAAATAGCCCATTGATTTGAGTTTATTCACACAAAATTTCAGCCCAATCCAACGGTTAGATCTTCAAATATAAGCCTAAGATTGTCGAAAGGTCCGTCTGGAAATCCACTGCTCTGTGGAAAAGAAATCCAATCCGAATTCAACTTGATATCTAGCCCAATTTATATTGGTCTTGAGGAGGTGGAAGAGAGATCAGACTTCAAGGTGGATTTGGAAACTTCAAGGATGGTGGAGGAAGCTTCCAAACACATGTACGCATGAGTTGGCGGTGTAGGCTTTCATCCGTGGCGTCTAAGGTGGAAAAGAGGGTGATATGGCATGGTGAGGTGGCTGACCACGTGGATGACATCATCATATGACCAATGGAGGCTGCCACGTCATCAAATCTTCTAGAATCTTTCAAAAGGTTGTTGTCGAAATTCTGTACTTGTTGACGAAACCGATTGGGTTGACGAAATCCATTTTGCGCTGCCGATAGGAAATCCTTGTGGAACTAGATTTCTAGTCAAAGTAGGATTCCTAATCCTAGTAGGATTAGGATTACTCATCATCCATAATTTTCGTCATCGATTTTACTTTTCGCTAAGAATCGTCAAAATAGGAAATCCTAGTCAGAGTAGGATTCCTGGTACAATTAGGATTCCTAGTCCTCGTAGAATTATGATTTCTACAACTTTGACCATTCTTGCTCATTTCGACCTCCTCGTTCCAAATATGAACTCTATTTGCACTAATTCTACCTTGTTTAGCTCATATTCTTCATTTCATGTCCAAAAGTACCTGTAGAGCACAAAGTAAGATAAGTGAATCATTTTGTACAAAAAAAGGGAACAAATACTAAGTGTTAAGGTACTAAAAAGATAAGAAACTGTGAGTGTATCAGCTTGAAACAATTTTTATTGCCTTTTATTACTTAATCTAATTTACAGCTAAAAACAAACATCAACTCTTTTCTAAATAAAAGATTTCTCTAATTATTTTAAGCGTGGAAATCAAAAAATGTCCTAATTATTTGTAAGAATTTATTGGGATGAAAGAGAAAATCCTTTTTTTCTTCTCTCTAACCTTTCTTAGTCAATCATTTTTTGAATTTTCACTTTTGCTCACCTAACTTATGATAATGTTCTTGCCTCTTCTTCTAAGTGTTCTTTTTCCTTTTCAAGTTTGAAACAAAATATGGATTCTCTCTCCAGGAATCAACTAACTTCACCATCTAATTAGAGTTCACCCCTTTACTCTTTCCTAACCTTCCTATTACCTCTTAAAGCTCCCTCTTTTACTCTAAATCTTCTTAGAGAACAACTTCATATTCCGTTGCCTTCTTTTGGTATTGGTATCTCAGTCCAGCCTCACCTCATAAGCTCCTCCTAAAAAAAGAACATGATGTCAAGTTTTAGGAGATTATACACCTTTCGCCAAACTTACATTCATCCTTCAGCTTTCCTCGGCTTCTTTACATCTTATGTCTCATTCATTTAGATTTTCCTAAACCTGGAGTTACTTATTTAATTAAAACGTTAGTTGGTTTCTTTACTAATAAGGGCCTCCTTACCTAAAGATACAAACTTGGGCATAAATTAGATGGCAAAAATATATACTCTCTCAAGTCTTTATAATAAAAGAGGATTATTTCCTCTTTAACTTACTGGATGAAGATATCATAAAAAGAGTATTAAAGACTATGACATTGTTTTAGAAAGCCTTTTTCTTTAGATCTAGAAACTAAGGTTTTCTGTAGCTAGATAGTCTAAAACCATTCTTTTATGGGTTAATTTCATAACATTACCTTATAATATTGGTAAAAACAAGTTAGTTAGCTTCAGGTACTACTCTATTTGTTGGTTCACAACTTTAACTTCCTCCAACTAAAGCTTTAAACAATCAATTAACGGACCCCTTAAGGCTCCTTCTAGCTCTTTTATAGCTTTAGACTCTAAAAATTCTTCAAGTCTACATAAAAACACATCCTTCAACTTAATCAGGAGATATTTATATGGGAAAAAGAAGAACTTCATTTTTGTCCTAACCCTCTTGATGTCTTTTCTAGTTTGGAATGTCAAAAGTTTAGATAAACCAAATAAATAATAAGTTTTTTATAATGTTTTCCTTTAGGAAGCCTCTTTTTCTTAGTCTCTTAGAGAATAAAATAAATCTCCCATCCTCTAAAGGTCTCTAGTTTATTAACAAGAGCTGAAAACTTCTCTTTAATTGTAGTTACCATTACAATGGGAGAATAATTGTTGCTTTTGACCTAAGTTGCATTTCTATAACCACTTCTACTTACTATGTTCAATACATATTTGTTTCTTGATTCCTTACACATAGCCATAGGCTTGTTAATCTCATAATAGTTTATATCTATAATCTAGCCTCACAGAGATTAAAGCTTTGGAATGATATCGTAGTTTTAGCTAGATTAGTCTATAACCATTGGTTAGTAGTTGGAAATTTTAATAATATTTGTTCGCTAATGATGTTGATGGTTTCCTTATCAACAAACCAAAATCAAATAATTTCATAAAGTTCCTTATCAAGTGGGGTTGGAAGATATATTAGCAATCACTATACTTGGAGTAACAAACAAGCAGGTACTCCTTTCCAAAGGAAAAAAACAACTTGATAAAGGGTTAGTGAGTGCACCTTAGCTTGCTTGGTACCCTAAAATTCATTCAACTTCTTGGCTTATATGATTAATCATCACTCACCTATTAATTTGCACTTAATTTACCAACAATCCCTAAAAAAGGTGTCCATTTACATTTAATAGTCACTTGGCACATCATCCTCTCTATTTAGAATTAGTTATCCACCAATGTCTATGGTTATGAGTCCTTTAAATGCATCACCAAACTCAAAGCTATTAAAGTTGAGCTTAAAACTCTTCATAAAGCAATAGATACTAGAAAGACTTTAAAAGATGTAAGAGAGACATTAGAGGTAGCTTAGAATTAACTCTTAGGAATACTAAGTGACTTGGTTCTAGTATTCAGGGAGAAGCTATATCTCAATAAAAATGTATTAGCCTTGGACATTCATAATTCTTATTAAAGCAAAGGTCAATAATCATATGGCTGAAAGAAGGGGATGGAAACTTAAGTTTTTCCTATCTCATTCTAAAGTAGGAAAAACACAAAATAAATCTCTTCACTAATGAATAAGTAGGTAATTATAATATATAATCATAATAAGATACAAATAACTTATATTTAAGTTCTATAAGGATTCCTAGGAAGTTCCTACACTTCTTCCACACCTCAGGTCAGATCTTTCATTACTATTTTCATTTTAAAGCATAAAGCAAAAGCTCTTCAAGGCCCTTTCTATACTAATGAGCAAAGGCAAGTAGTTTTCAGTATGAATCTCCACGTGGTACCAAGCTTTAATGGGTTTAATGGCTATTTCTTTCAATAAGATTGGAACCAAGTTGGTGGATATGTGACCAAGGTTGTCTTGAAATTTTTTGAGTTTGGGAAACTCCTTAAGGAGCTTAATAGGACATTTATTTTTCTCTTTTCAAAAACCCCTAATATGTTTGAGTTAAAAGACTTTAGGTCATTTCGTGCTACAATTATATTTATAAAGTTATTTCCAATATAATATCATTTAAAGTCCATTCTTCATACATTTATAAATCCAAGTTCTGGTGCAATCATCCAAGGCAGGAACATTAGAGATAACATTCTCCTTACTCAAGAAACTTTAAGGAAATACCATAAAGATACTAAGCTAATGAGTTGGCTTTTGGTTTCTCAAGCAAATTCATCAGCTTGATTAAGTAGTATGTCACTATAGTCTCTTTTAATTTCCATATCAATGGTTAGCCATCTTAGAGCTTTAAGGGTTGAAAAGGACTTAAGCAAAGAGATCCCTTGTCTCCTTACCTTTTTAGCAATTTTATGGAGGTCTTAATCAAACTTAAAAGGGAAAATATCAAGACATCTAGCAACTTCTAGTGCCACACCAAATGCAAATAACTTTAACCCTTTAACCTCACATTTACTAATGACATTCTTATGTTTTATAGAGCTAAAAGGGACTTAACAAATTCCCTACTCAACTCGTTTCACTCATTTTATTCTTTCTAAAGTTTATGCATTTACAAGAATAAGAGCAACTTCTTTTCCTTTATAGGGATGGACAATTTAGCAACATCACCCATGAAAGCCACAAGTTATCAACTGGTAAAGCCTCCATGTAGAAAATTCAATGATCATATATAATGACTACCAACCTTTCGTGGAAGCCATATTGAGAAGAGTTAACTGTTAGAACATCAAATTTTTATCTTTTTTTCTAGTAGGTTGCAATTAACAAAGTCAATTTTTTAAAGCTTATGGGTGCATTGGTGTGCGCATCCCTTGCTTTCTATCAACTGACCAAAGCGATAGAGAGATTGATAAAGAAGTACTTGTGAAGTGGAAGGCTTTTTATTAACAACAAAGAGAAAATTAAGCGGTTGGAGATTTATAAACCAAAGAACTAAGCTAGTTTATGGTCAAAAGCATTAAGATCTATAAGCAAAATGCATCTTGCCATGAGACTTTGGAAGATATGTTAATCATGAATCCTTTTAGGTCAAATAGATTCATTCCCACTTCCTCAAGGAGAAAATTTTCTAGATCATCGAACCAAAACCATATTCCTCATAAACCATGATCCAAATGTTGAAACTAAGGGATACCCTATCTCCATGCATCAATCATATAATAGCGAATGGAGAGGAGACATGATTTTGCTATGATTTTTGGCATCCTCTTGGTCCTCTTCATAAAACCATAATGGCTTCTTATTTTATGCATCAAATTCCAGCAAGCTCCAAAAACAATAAATTCATTTCAGGTACGTAAATAGAAAATGACTCAAAGATGTTTACGACCTCATTTATATGCTGCATCTATACCATTTAGAAGGAGAGAAATAACATAATACATAAAGGGATAAAGCTTGATAGACACTCATTCACTACGAAAACTTACTGTTGGATAAGAGAAGTGATTTTGATAAAATCAAGAATTGAAAATTGCTAAAATCTAATAAAATAAATCTATGGCCTAGGAATTTTTCTATTAAAGCTCTACACTTTTTTTGATATAGGCTAACTTGGTATTTTTCCTGGAACATAACTCACATTGTGCTTGTTTAAGAGCTAAGTTAGAATTACTTCGTAAATATTGTTTTATGTTATACATACGTACATACATAATATCTAAAAAGATAGTTGGATGGTTCCTCTTCACTTTCAAGGCTTTGATTATCCCACTTCAAAAATTTGTTTGTCTATTCTCCTAACTCTTTCCAAGTTGAGAAAATAAAGTGGACTAGTCATAACTTGGGTACCTTGATAAGCAAAACTTGTTTAAATCTTTTCAAAAATTCCCTACCTATAATCACCTCATCATCATCATCATCATCACCCAGTCCGAAATCTAGCAATGAAGCGGGGTCTGGGAAGGTCCGATAGTACGTAGTCTTACCCCTACATAATAGAGAGACTGTTTCTGGTAGACCCACATGCAAATGAGAAAATATAAGGATAATGCAGGGTACAAAAACAATACGTTAAAAAAACATAAGATAATAAAAAACCAATAATGGGGAATACCTAATGGAGGCCAGACTTGTGAGAGCCTAAAAGCCTACAAAGTCCAACCCTTTTTGACACTTAGTAAGTAATGGACCTACCTTAGAGACCCTGCCGGACTGGCCCCCTACTATCCCCCCGCACCTACCATGCAATCTGCACAACGTGACATGACATCGCCTAGTAACTGTAACGATTAATCCTTTACCTTTATCTGATCCTGCGAAACTTTTCTATTTCTAGCGATGACCTCAGTAAGGGCCAACTCTGACATATCGTCCTTGATCACTTCCCAAGGCCGACCTCTCCTCCTCTTATATTCACTAAGTGTTATTCCCTTACATCTCTATATCGGAGCATCGGAGGGCCTCCTCTGCATATGCCTATACCACTTAAGCCTATTCTCTCTCAACTTGTCGACAAAGCTGCCTACCTGTAGTCTATCTCTCACCACCCGGTTTCGGACCTTATCTCTCCTAGTAATGCCACATACCCACCTAAGCATACGCATTTTTGCTACCAACAACTGTCTTATATGCCTACATTTGGTAGGCTAACACTCTGCTCTATATAACATGGTTGGACGAATCACCGTTTTATAGAACTTCCCCTTGAGTTTAACTTAGTTTAGAGTTCTTCTAATCTTCCTAAGGCAACTTTCGCTCTCAAGTTAGTTATTAAAAGGAGACTAAGCACTAAAGATAGACTCTTCTATGGCTCCCTTTCCAACTCATGATGCATTTTTTTAGTAACTAATATGATACAATTAGTTGTTCTTCCTTTGCAGCTTTATTAAGTAAGCCCTCAAGGGGTGTGGTTCGATGGTTGAGAGCGGGGCTTGGCTTCGGTTAGGTCCCAGGTTCGATTGCATGCTAGCCCCTCTTGCAAGAGCCTAGGGCAGCTAGGATTTTAGTTGTAGGTGGAGAACTAGTTGAGCCCTCGATGATGAGGTGCGCCGCTTGGCCCACCTATGGGGTAGTGCGCCAGTTGGGCCCCCGAAGAGGTGTGCCCGCTTGGCCCGCCTATAGGGTTTCCTCGAATCCAAAAAAAGAAATTTATTAAGTAAACAAGGCTTCCTATTCTTCAACTCTACAAACTTCACTACCAATCTTCTGCTTAGAATCAGCTAATCAATTAGGCTTCCTTGATCAAGTAAAGAAGTTTTGAAGATCACAAACTATTTTTTGTAGCTTTATATGGCCTAGTTTAGGTTATTTAGCATGAGAGCGGTAATAGAAGTTTCAAGGGTAAGTGTTAAGACTCCAGTTCCTTTTTTTATAGCAACACTTTAATTTGGATAACAGAAATATTGGTGACACGACTAAACACCAACAAAATTAGGTCAGAAGTAGCTCGAGGATGGAATTTCTAATTATCACCAATCGCAAGAAGATAATATGATTCTAGATCCAATGCATGGTTGGACTATAAAAGCACAATTTTGGCCTAGGGGCAACCATTATGAAGATCAATTAGGGACGATATTGACTCATTAACTTGCTACTAGAGCTCTTGGAGATGTTTACAAAGAATAAGATATAGGGGACAACAATGCTCTAATGTATAAATTTAGTACCTTAGAGCACTAAATAGGCTTAATCTTGTTTGTAACTTGGAGAGTTCTTATTGGTTTTATTCTAGGATACTTGCAAGATTGATCATTCCTGACTTTGTTTATAATGAACCTCTAATTCTTTTTTGCATCTTAATTTTGTTTCATTCTTTAAAAAAAAGTGTTATTGAATGAATTGTTTAATGCTTATAACAAAATAAAAGTTTAACAAATTTCATTAATCAAGAATGTATTACATAAAGTTTTTTGGCAAAATAAGACTAGCTTTAAAAGTAAGGCAGAGCTATATTTATAATTTTAATGAAATTATTGCTTAAATTTTATAAAAGTAATTTGTATTATAAGTCTATAAAATTTACTCTCACTAAAATTTATGTCTTATAATTTACTCTCATTAGACTTTTTTTTAACTCTAACTTATCAAAAGATATATTCAAACTTGAGAATTATTTAGATAAATAATTATTTTTTTAATTTTTATTTAGTATCTAATTATTATTATTATTATTATTAATAAAAGTATTATTATAATATAATTATGTTTTATTTAAAAATAAAAATAAAAATAAAAACTAAAAGAAAAGAAGAATAAAAAAGAAGGGTGGAACAAGTCATATAAATAGGTGATTAAGTTTAAGTTTGCTTTTGAAAAATCAGTACATAAAGTAAAACTGTGGCAGTTTATCAGCGGACCGAAATATCCCAAAAGAAAAAGAGTAACATAGTCTGGGCACAACGAGAGCCAATCATTTGGCCGGTTTCAATAAAAAGATAACGGCCGTTTTGAGGTGTGTTCGAAAGGAGCAGCAATGGGAAGTGCGAGTACTGCTTTAATCCCCCATCTTCAGCTGCATGATGGCCTCTACAAACGCTTCTACTCTATAAGGAGCCAACAACAGCAACGTCACTTCACTTCTTTACGACTAAACACGATTAGAGGAGGCTTCATATTCGGTGTTTCTCGGAGCACGAGAAGCTTCCAGAAAGTACTTCGTTTTGCCGCCGTCGATGATGACATCGACGAGAAGCAGCAAGAATCGAGTACTAGTGGCGTTGCTGCTACTGCCCCCGCGGTTGAAGATAGTTCTGGTAAGTTTGACTCTTAACTGCTTTTCTAAACCGTCTCCTCGTGTTTTTTTTTTTAATTTCTGTTTTTATTGGATTTTAAGTGTCATGGGTATTGCGGTAAAACTTCTGTGACAAAATTTTCTTTAAATTTGTTTACGTTAGTTGGACAAATTTTAAACCTGAAAGATTCGTTATCTGTATTTCAGTAATCTTCCAAATGCAGACTTTTGTTTCAGTTTTTCATGGAGAGTATTTATTGACTTGAGAAAAGAGAACGATTGGATTAAGAATAAGGAAACCAGGTTGCAATTTTCTTGACGAGAAGATGGAAACGAAGACAATGATTTCATTCAGGGTAGCTGCGTAGATTTTCATAGTTTAATCAATACTGTCATTGATCTGAAATATGCCGTTTTAGTGTAGAGAGTCGGAGAAAGTATTTTCCTTGAAGATCATAGACTCATTGATTCTTCCTCAACTAAATTGCTAAGTTAAACACAGGATGAGAAACTATCGGACAGCCTTGGGATGCACTCTTGTTTGGATGTTCTCAATGCTATAAAATTGTTTGCTACAAGAATGGGATTAGCTATTGATGGGCATATCAAAAATAACATTTGGATTCTAAATAGTGGAGGTATGATGTTATGGGATGCTTGCTTGGATTTCTGGCACTAAATGTGGGTCTAACAAAAATCTAACTACTATAGCAGTGGATTTGATCAGTAGATGATGGCCTTAGTGAGAGGAAAAGGCATATGTTGTGGAACATTTTGATTTGATGTTGAACTGAATTTGCTTTTTATTGAGTTGGAGTCTTTAACTACTTTTTGAAATAAGTTATAGGTTGATAGTAAATAGAGGTTATGTAGGTGGACAAATGTCATATTTGCTGAATTTGTCAGCGCATTGATCTAATGCTTTGCACAGGTTTTGTTCATAACAGTTTTACTATGAACGTAAGTAAAGAAATTGGATTTTTTGATTGGTAAGTATCATTAATTTCTCTGTTCTTTGATGATTAAATTATAGCAATGTTGAACTTTGTCATTAAGGTGTGCATGTGGACTAAGTGTGCACCCAATTGAGGCCATAGCTTTTCTTGAAAATGAAGTCGTGAACTTAAGGTAACATATGAGTGAAAAGGACCACCAATTTTCTGCTTTGATTAATATCGGAAATATAGGAATGTTGAACCAAGTGTTGACATCTTCATGACTAGATTCATAAAAATGGCCAACACAAATGATTGGTGAGACTGTATGATCCATGGACTCCCATTACCAATTTGGCTTTCCAATACAAAACAATTATACAGAAATTTAGCTGATGTAGTAGCCAATGATAGAAGGAAGTGAACATTATTACAAAATGCTAACTTTCATCGATTTCATAGGGCTTAGATACAGGCTCTAAGTTCTGCTTTGACCATTGCGTGGGGTCATTGCATTTTCGGTAATAAAAGCATGTTAACGGTTTGCCTTATCTTGAGAATATGCACATTCCGTTGGGTTGCGAACTACTAGATTTATCTTCATTTTAAGAAAACAAGTAGGTTCATTGTATACAAAAGACCATCTTGTACTGTTGAAACAAAAATCAACAACCAAGGGCCAGACTTGGTTGTTGATTTTCAAGCAAATAGAGTAGGATTGCCATTTGTATACATTGAACCCACATGTTTTGTTAGAATGAAGATAAATCTAGTAGTTAGCAACCTCAACAGGACATGCATATCATCAAGGTAAGGCCAAGCTGTAATTGTGCTCTGATTACTGACAATCTAGTGGCTTTATGTAACCTTGGCTGTTGTGAGGTGAGGATCAATGTCTATTCTTTAATGATGTGTATAATCTTGACAGCTTCTTGGAGCCAGTATCTTTGGATAATTCTTGCTGTTTGATTCATATTAACATTTTAGCTAGAAGCAACATGCCTTTCCGAATAAAAATTGGTCATAAAATGATCTAATGTCTTCTTTCATAGTGCATCATGGGTTCATTTTAGGGTAATGCATCTATTTGCACTTCTAGCAATTCCATAATAATAATAACATCAATGAGATCAGAATAATATGTTCCCTTGGCGTGACCAAAATCTAGATGTCAAACTATTTCTTGTATGCTGAAATTATTCTCTCTAAAACAAAATACCTACGTGTCTCTGCTACGGATTCATTCGTGGGTCAAACAGATGAACGACGCAGAAAGACTACTGCCTAAGATACTACTGATTCCATGTGAATAAGGAATCCTAGGTGGTCTAATTTTAGTTATTTCCAATTCTGTTATGTTACTTCCTTATTTTATGGCAGTAGGAGTTTTATTAGGAAAGGGAGTCTATTAAGGAATCTGAATCCTTGCTTAGTTAGGAATTCTAGTTAGCAGTAGGAGTTTTATTAGGAAAGGGAGTCTATTAAAGAATCTGAATCCTTGTTTAGTTAGGAATTCTAGTTCTTTTACTCTTCATTATTGTAAGGAGATTTCCCTATAAATAGGGAGTTATTCAGCAATAATACTCAAGCAGAATTTATTAGAAAAAAAAAAAACCCAAGAGATCGGAAACCCTCTCTCTCTCAACGAGTTTCAAGGTTGCAGCTCCCTTCGACGAGCTGCGTTGGATTACCAATTATAGGTACATCCAGGAGGAAGAACAAGGGTAAAACCCCTTTGTTGGAAGAAGAATCTCCGGTTCATCGTCCGGTGACTCGATCACAGACTCGGGACCGTAACAGTCTCTTTTATATTTTAAGGTCCAAAATTAGACAACAATTTATCCACGTATGTCTCTTTGTGTTTACTATGCCTATACATGTAAGTGTATGGATGAATTTACCAGTATGTGTGTATGGATGAATTTGCCAGTACGAGTGTATATCTATGCATTTACAGATTGATAAATGAATGGATTTAAAAGAAATCTATAATTTCCATAGCTGTTCAGTAGGTTTTATTGTTTGTTTCCTTGTCTAGGTCTTGATCGCATTTTCTTTTACTAGTGCTCTTAGCTAACACCAATTTCTTGATTGACATGAAGATGTGAGTAATGGACCACAAGAAAAATTGGGTCAGGAGACTGAAGGAAGTGCACTTTATAATTTTCTTTATCCTAGTAAAGAGCTGCTTCCGGATGATCAAGAAATGAGTATATTTGATCATCTTGAAGAGCTGCGCCAGAGGTTATTTGTGTCAGTTTTGGCTGTTGGAGCTTCCATATTAGGGTGCTTTGCGTTTTCAAAAGAACTGGTTTTGGTTCTTGAAGCTCCTGTCAAAGCACAGGGTGTACGGTTTCTGCAACTAGCTCCTGGAGAGTTCTTCTTTACAACTTTAAAGGTTAGGCTCAATGAAATATCTTCTGCTTATCAAAAACATGCATGTCAAAATTCAACTGCTGTTTGTGATGGAGAAATTGCATGAGGTGCGTTATGTGACCAAATTAGAGAAACTGCATGAGGTGCATTATGTGACCAAATTACAACTTTTTCTTTCCATAATCTTCTTTATGGTTTTGGACTATTAGTTCAGCTAACTAGAGGTAGATTAATGGGATCAACTGAGAAGTTATAGGAATTTATACTTCAATAATCATGAAAAGGTATATGGGGATTGCTAGTTTTGCTCCTTTTCTTATTGTTCTTTTCAGTGAATTGCATCTTACCTTCTTGTTTGTAATGATTTGCTTTTCCAACCATACATTTACACCCAGCTCATTGCATATTCATGACTCTAGAAAATTGATGATCTGCCTAGAACAAGAAATGGTTCAAAGGAATCATAAGCTAAGATATATGTGACATGCATTTGTGGTTATCTGGAAATCTTATTTCCTAACATGTTAACAAATGTAAGTTCAAGTTTTCTAGAAATTGGACTTGCTTTAACCAAACATTTTTCGTCAGGAAAATAAAACCAATGACTTTTTCTTTTGGGTAATAACTAAATTCTTTGCACCTCCATCTGGCTCCTTTTGATGTAAATTTGCTTGAAAAGATACAGTTTTAGAAGAAAATGTCAGGATACAAGATCTCTGAGGTAGCCATTAGGAAAAAGAACATCAGAAAAATTACAAAAAGGGATGGAAAGAAATTATTTGGAGCATGTGCTATGTAGAAATGAAATGCAATGTTTTGTCAGTCATACTGTGGAGCATGACTGCATGTGTTTTTCCGATCTAGTGTTCAATTTCTTTGGAGGGAATTTCTTAGCTTTAACAAATGTGTTATTAATGTTTTATTGAATGACCAAGTTCCTCATCATGTGCAAACATTCTCATTCCTTAATGGTTACTTGTGTAAAGGTGAAAAGCAAGGTATTCAATTAATGTGCTGCCTTGCTGATCTGTAGGTATCAGGATATTGCGGCCTTCTTTTGGGAAGCCCAGTTATTGTATACGAGATTATTGCCTTTGTTCTTCCTGGTTTGACAAAAGCAGAAAGGAGATTCTTAGGGCCAATTGTTTTAGGTTCTTCAGTGCTTTTTTATGCTGGTGTTATCTTCTCCTACCTGGTTCTTACGCCAGCAGCATTAAATTTCTTTGTCAGTTATGCTGAAGGAGCTGTGGAATCTTTGTGGTCCATTGATCAATACTTTGAGTTTGTGCTTGTTCTCATGTTCAGCACAGGCTTGTCTTTCCAGGTAAATTTTTAATGCATCCTTACTATTTAAATTTCAATATTACCACTTACTTTACTGTGTGAACAAAGAAAATGCTTGGCATAAGAACTACAGGTTCCAATCTATCCTTTTCTGTAAATTCTATCCAGATGGGCGAGAACAGTAGGAAATCCCAATTTACATTTCATTTTTGTTATACCTTTTTTGGTAATCAATTTTAGTCATTCCTTGTTAAATAAAAAAAAAAAGGGGATCCAGGGGCCATTTCAGTTTAAATTAAAAGACAAAAATTAGAACAATTTTGGTAGTGAATCAATGGAAAAACTTGTTCAGCAGTTCTTCTGAATATGAATATAGTTTATCTCAGGTTGGTTGGTTTAGATTATTACCTCAAAATGGGAAAATAGGATTAATTAACATTGTATAGTTCAAAATAAGGGTTTAAATAAAAGAATTTATATGCAAATGGCCAAGTAATTCATCATGAAAAAACAAAATGATTTTGAAACAAGCTCTTAATCAGGCCACTATGAAGCAAGGTCGTTACCAAATCATGAACTGAGCTCTTGATTCATTTTATTAAATCTCATCTGGGTTTGAGGATTTATGACTTGGTCTACATGTATTAATTAGGACCTGTAACAATTTTTTAAGTTCCATTTATATCATACGTATGTACACGTTTAATCTTTGATTTGTTATGACAATACCTTGCTTTAGGTGGAAATTTTTATAGCATGATAAAACCCTGATTTTAATTGATGCGAGATGTGATTAAATCAACCGTTCTACAGGTTCCAGTAATACAGTTTCTACTTGGGCAACTTAACCTGGTGTCTGGAGACCAGATGCTGTCGATCTGGAGATACGTGGTTGTAGGTGCTGTTGTTGCAGCTGCTGTACTTACACCATCAACCGATCCTCTGACCCAGGTGCTTCTAGCAGCACCACTTCTGGGTCTTTACTTGGGTGGTGCTTGGGTGGTCAAGCTTACTGGTCGATAATCATTCTCTCTACCCAAGAAATTCTAATGGGTCTGTACTTGGAGTGTAAGAATAGCCTCTGTACAGTGCAACTAATAACGTTGAAAAGTTGTCAAGAATATGCTTTTCTATGTACGAAAAGAGAGTGATTTGTTGAGTCGGTTGAATTCGAAAATCCACTTGATTGGCAACATATTATTCAATGGAATTCAGCAATAAAGCATGAGAATGAAGTAAGCAGATGGTGTTGCCCTTTCCTATTTAGTCCTAGCTATTTGGGATGAAAGAAACAACCGAATTTTCATAAATACAAGCCAAAGCTATGAGCAATTCCGTCGGGAAGTCATCCACGGGATCAGATTTCACACACCACCACCTTCAACAACAAATTCCAAATGGCTGCATCAATTATGAATTCCTGGAACTTGTAATAGTTATAGCAATTTTCAGTTTAGTCTCAAGGTTCCTAGTTAATCAGTAAGGTTTTATGAAATTTGGTGTATTTGTCCTTCCATAGCCTACGTAGCCTTTGTGTAATACCTTGATTTTACCTTGTCCGCCTTTAAGGCTTAATTCAATTTTAATTTTGCCAAAAAAGAAACTTGTTTCATGGGCTTAGGTAGCTGCTCAGTGTGTTCTACTGAAAACGGCTGGATTTTTGCAACGTTTTTTTGCTTTAAATGGATTTATGCAACACCCAAGAGCATATACATTAATGGTCGGGCTTGGGCTAAAATTTTGAACCTAGGCTTGTCAGGTTCGTTTAAATCTAATTTGATCTTGTAAACTTGAAAAGACATGGATTTTTATTATAGTTTCACTTATTATTATCTTCACTTAATTTAGTGGAAGATTTTTAGAAATTTTAATATCATCAAAAAAATTTAAGTAATTTAGAAAAATATGTTTTAAAAAATTAGAAAACTATATGTGAATGTTTAAAATTTAAAAATGATTTATATGATAGTGACATAATATTACATTAATAACGTTTGAACTTTATGCAATTGCATCCTGAAGAAAATAATGTTTAAGAAATATATTTTAATATTAATTTTCTTCTACTTTGATGCATTTGATATTTAGTAACTTTAGAATATTGTAATAAATACAATGCTGTATTTGACAATGTTAAGAGTATGTTATAGGTTACGACCTTACTGATAAATAAGAAGAATTTTTCATATTCATTATTGTGCATAATTTGGCTCTAACTTAAATATTAAAAAAGAATTCAGAATCGAGTAAAGCTTAGACTTTATGGTCCTACTTGACCCAAGCTAATATGGCTTAGAATGACACCATGTTGTTTAAATAATAAAATGATATCATTTGTTTGTTAAAAGATAAGAAACAAAATATTGTCTTCTCCCTCCCTCATCACTCTGTTTCTCTCTCTATCTCATAATCTCTAATTTATCTTTAAAATCTGTCAAGACATAATTTACCTTCAACATCGCTCATGCTCATCTCTTGTTGTGGTTTTGTGCCGATAATGCATTGGAGTAGAAGTTGGATGTTGTTTCCATTTATTTTTTCATAATTTAACATTGGTATTTGTTTGGTTGTTATAGGGGTATGGATGTGACAATTTTGACTTGCATTACATTTTGCTGCCTTAATTTGGTGTTTACAAAGTTTATATTACAATGGTGGATTATGCTAGGACTTTTATAAAAAATATAAAGAACTTATTATTTATAAAGATTAATGTTTTCCCAAGCCATGAATTGAATCTAATCCACTTGGAATTCAACACAATTTTCATATGTCATCTCTACTTACCAGTTTCAAAACCTTAAAAAAAAAAAGGACTCTTAAACCATGCACAACTCTCTACGAAGAAGTCACAAAATCCTATAATTCATAACAACTGTATAATCTTAGAGATCTTTGGTCTTCTTTCTTAGAAAGCTTTTCGATCTTGTCTCAGCCTAAGTCCAAAGCTTAGTAAGACTTGATTTGAGCCTAAAACTCGATCAGGTTCAGGTCTAAGCCTAATTAAGCTTTGAGTAAAGCTTGAGCCAAAATAAAAAATTTGGCTAAGTGTAGTATGATGGAGTGTAACATTTAAAAGGTTTACTTAAGAAATTTGAGGAAAAGATAAGATAATTACACATTTCTTACATTAGAAAGTTATGAATGGATTGTCTTGTTGGATTTTAGAATCAGAAACTAACTAAAATAAAGTAGAATAGAAAAGAGATAATGCAAGACACAATTTATTGATCGGATATATTTTACATTGAAGTTAATATTTAGGCAATGAAAGGTAAAGATTAACCAAACAATAAAAAAGTTTAAAAGTTTAAATCCTAGTAGATAACAACTTTATCTTAACAAATAAAATTTTATCTTCTCACAAAGAATAGATTTTATCTTTACTACTCTATCTTAGTGCTCCTAAATTTTATCTTTAAATAAAGACCGCATTTTTAACTTTGAATCATTCTCCAACATTCCCTCTTGATTCAAAGTTATAAGACTTTTTGAATTTGTTGATGTACTTCCCAGCATCCTTCAATGGTTAGAGCACATCTCTCCACAGTTCTTTACTTTGGAGCACTTCTCTCCAATGTTCTCATTAGAGCACTTCTCTCTATTATTTAACATGAGCACTTCTCTCATCACTTATTCTATAGAGCACATCTCTCTATGATGCATCTTGGTACACTTCCCACCAACTAGAAGAGATTGTTTTCTTCAATCACTTGCACTATATTTGCTTGTTCTTCATTATTAAACTTGCAATCCTTTTTCATAAGGCATCGAGACGTCCTTTTATGCCTACAATCTTTCTCTTCATGACCAAACTTCTCATAATGGCCATATTGAGGAATATTTCCTTTCTTTTTTTATGACGAAACCTTTGTCAGATAGGCTCCCTCTACCATCTTTTCACTTTCTTGGTCTCTCATTGCCCTTCTTTGGTCTTGAGCTTGTAAAGCATTAATCACTCATAGGTCCCTTAAAATCTTTGAGAGCTCTTATACCATGTTGGATTTTAGAATCAGAAACTAACTAAAATAAAGTATAATAGAAAAGAGATAATGCAAGAAGCAATTTATTGATAGGATATATTTTACATTGAAGTTAATATAAAGGCAATGAAAGGTAAAGATTAACAAAACAAATAAAAAATTTAAAAGTTTAAATCCTAATAGATAACAAGTTTATATTAATAGATAAAATTTTATCTTCTAACAAATAATAGATCTTATCTTTACTACTTTATCTTAGTACTCCTAAATTTTATCTTTAAATAAAGACCACATTTTTAACTTTGAATCATTCTCCAACATGTCTAATATAGAAAACTTTTACATTAAAATTCTTGATTTTACTATTAATTATATAGATGTATTTATTAGGTTAAGACAATATGATTCTCTATAAACTTGTTTGCTGATATATTTGCAATGAGATTTGGAAAATTAATTTTGTAAAAAATTAAAGGTGCTTAATATTGTCATTGAGTTATTTTTGAATATAAATTGTCCAATTAATCACATTTGTTTCTCTAACGTGTATGAGATCAAACTAACATTATTTTATTAGGTAATTTTTCTAATGATTCAAATAATAAAAATAAGCTAATGAAAATTTTAACAATTATTCGGATGTGATTGATAATCAAGACAATTATTTTTATTTTGGATATAAGGTACATGATTCTTATAATTGAATATTATTTTTTAGATCTTTTTGGTAACCGAGCTTCAATATAGGTTAATATCATTAAATTATTATGATATGAATTGTTTTTGACTGCTAATTAAAAACAAGTAAAGAGTTTTATCACAACAATTTTATGTTACAAACATCCTCTATCAGTATCAGTACGGTTGTGAGTGCTCTCACCCTTGGCGATTTTTCTCCAAGGCACCGTACACCTACGACAAGCAACGTTCATCTCCTAGATTTGATTTTGCGTCGATTTAGCATGTTGTAACAGAAAGAGGTTCCATTCAAGATCTAGTCCAGGGTTACACCCTAAAAGGCTTCCCGATCCGGAGATATGGGAAAGAAAAAAACATAAAGGGCAAGACATTATAGCCTACTACATAATGGGTTTATAAACAGTGAGTCCTCAAGGCAATGACAAGGAAGAAGTGCACGAGGTTAGCACGTCAAACCTCCCCATGATGAAAATAGATAATGTGAAGCATAATGCAGGGGACAACAGGTCTCTAGAGTAAATCGAGAGAGTGCGATGAGAGATTTACCAAAAGATAGGTATTTGGGAAATGTAAAGGCGATAGCAGTGAATATGGCTTCGGGTGTAAACAGAGCTGGGAAAACACGAACAATCTAGCAAGGCAGGTCTGAGAATAAGAGCAGTCGGGGTTTCAAAACAGGGAAGGTAAGATTTTGAATAATGAGAAAAAAGAGGGTACTGGTGCTGTGTGATATGGAGAATTTAGAGTTCTAGAAATAGAAGATATTAAGAAGAAGAAGAAGGATACTGTAGATAATACTTTTCT
>JAOQMR010000003.1:14378439-14402553 GCA_027563865.1 Erythroxylum pelleterianum | reverse complement strand
ATTAATTAAAATATTGTAATTAATTAAAATATAATTCATTTTGTAATTAATTAATTACAATATTTTTTACAAACCAACCACTATCAATGGTAATGGTAATCATTCCTTTATCTTAACCAACCATCATATTTATAATGGTTATATCCATTCTCATTCCTCCCTGTATTCATTCTCATTCTCATTCTCATTCCTTCTTATGAACCAAGCGCCCCCTAAAAGGATTTCTTTTTATCTTACTTTACTTAGACAGTATCTTATGTGTGGCTATAAGCTTTTTGCATTTGGTCATTTGGTGACTATTTCGGTTTACGGATCAATGTTTTAAAAATTAGAATGGTTATTGAATCTATTAAAGGAAATGTTTAAAGTTTAATTGGTGTTTAATTATTATAAAATTGGTCTATAATAAATAAAAAGTAAAAATTATGAGTAAGTAAGAATAAAATATTTTATTGAAATAAAAAATATATCAATGTATATTATTATATAATTAAATAATAATAAATAAATTTAAAGCTAATATAAAACTTAAAATAACAATAAAAACAAAATTGTATTTCTGAAAGAGGTTGTATCTCATTATCGTCAAAAGTTTATTATAATCAAGATCAGGCGATAGTTATTCTTCTTTGACCAAAAATCAGTATATTTAATATAATCAATATCAACTAAATCATATGTTCTCCTCTTACTAAGGCTCTGAACACATAATAGAAAAATTATAAAGTTAATAATAAAAATAAATTAATGAAACAAAAACAAAAAAGTATAAAATATCTATTCTTCATTCTCAAATTATAAGTAATGTAAACAAGGTCATTAAGTCTTTGATGTTCCAAACGATTTCATTTCTTTGTATAGATACATTAAAAAAGGCTCCAAATATGTTCACAACCTGATGCAAAAGCTGTTTGATTGAGTAATCTAATAGTGAGTTTTCTCAATGTTGAAACATTTTCACCGAATAATCTCCACCACTAATCTGTATTTTAAATCAATAGTTATGAAAAATAAAAATATATATTATTAATAAGTAAAGAATGACTTAAAAGTATAAAAACTTACCAGGATACATTTTTTTCATCATAAATTCTCTTTTTGTTGATGTTCTAACAAAATTCTCTAGATCTTCACGATATAATTTCATTTCATTTCTCGCTTGTGATTGCTCATCAATAGAGAAAATACATTTGCATTCAATCACATTAAACGGTTCGCCCATTATATTATTTGTACAGGTGCCTCCTCTATATAAGCAATAAGGATTGAGAAAATAAGTTGCTAAGTGGATCATTTGAGTAGGATGCTTATCTCATTGCCGGTCAATAATATCTATATAAGGCTTGTACAATTCCTCCTTCCCATTAAAATGATTTATAATTTTTTGTGAGCTCTATACATATCATCATATATATACCCCAAAGATGGCTTCTCATCTGAGTCAATAATCCTTAACAACTTTATAAGTGGAGCTACAATCTTCACAATGATAAAACAAGCATTTTAAAATTTATTATTTGGAATAATAGCATAAACTTCTGTTCCTTTTTCACTATTTGATAACTTATAACTTGAAAAATGTTTACTTTTCACTAAATTTTGACGTAGTTGCTTATGTTTCTAAATACTTTTCAAAGTAATAAATGTTGTTGCAAACTCGGTAGCAACAAGAAGCTCAATCTCAACCCAATCTTCTTGCTTTCTTAACTGTGAAAAAATGTGATATGATTATACACAAATACAATGAGTAGCACATGAAGACCAATAAATGTGCCCATATTTTGATTGTAATAAATACCCAACTGATATATAATTGGCTATATTATTTGTAACAAAATGCACAGCATTCTTTGGTTTAACCTATTCGATATTTTATAAAATAATTCAAACAAAGCATTAGCATTTTTTATCATATCAAAAGCATCAACGAACTTGATAAAAGTTATTCCAATATTACAATAAACTAATAAATTAATCAAGGTTCTTTGTCATTGATCAGTCAACTCATTTGCCATAAAAATGTCTTTTGTTGATTCCCAACTAAACTTATATGTATCTATAATTAACTGACATTCCTTTTTTAAATTTTGAAGCAAAGGCGCATGCATCTCATAATAAGAGGGTACCTTAAATCCTGGATCTATTGTTGTTGTAGCATTTATTGCTTCTTGAAAATATGGTGAACTTAAAATATTTAAAGGAATATATGAATGATAAAACCATCTAGCTCATGCTCTTTTACATCGCAGTATAACATCCTCATTAACTAAAACACGTTTCAAACTAGATTGAGAACTAGGAGTAGTTCTTAGAGGAAAAATAAGAATCTATATCAATAGTAGCTTTCCTTTTTTCCTTTTTCATTTATCTAATATTTGTGGTCCTTTATCATCTCTAAAAGATATATTATGGGCCTCTTTATTTTCCTTTTTACTTGTTGTTGTAAGTACTTTCGAATCATCTCATGCACATCGAATTGCACTTTTTTACAAAAAGCTATATTATCCTTAACACAAGCATGATATTCCCATCAGATGCTTGAGAAGAAGAAAAATAATTTCGTGATGGATCAAAATTACTACAAGTAAAGGATACTATATTCATCGAATCTCTTTCTAATGATTCTATATTCTCCATTATAACTTTAACTTGAAAATGTGAGAAAAATAATTGTTAGTTTTATACAAAACAAATCAAAATAATAATTAAAACAAAAATAAGTCACAAAATAACGAACCAAAGAGGAAAAATGAAACGAAAAGAGAAAAGAGAAAAGTCTAAAAATGAAAATACTCTTTAACTTTGGCTTCTTGATTCTTATGTCTTTTATATCTAATATGATATTTGACTTCAATCACCACAACCAACAACATAAATAACAATAAAAAGGAGAATTAACTTGTGATCTTGACACAATGATTCAAAGTATATATAGAAGAAACAGAAAAGATGTTGAAAAAGAACTGAAAACATTAAAAAATCAATTCAAACAGGAAATAGAAATTGAAATCTTTTTGAAGATTGAATAACTATAAAAATCACTCAAAAGTTGAAGCGTGATTAAATTTCGGTGCTCTTTTCTAAAGATACTTCTTTAAAACTTAATTGATCAATACTCAATTACTAATTAATAATATTTTAGTGTCCTTCTTTGGATATACTTCTTTAAAGTTTAAATATCACCATTTAACATAATCTTAAATTATCATGAACAAAATTACTTATCTATACTAAATTACTAATTAATAACTATCTTAGTGTCTTCTTTAAATATACTTCTTTAAAGTTTAAGTATCTCTCTTTAACACATTCTTAAATTATCCTAAACAATAAGTTTGAGCTTGTGATGTAATTTTATGATCCTTAAATGTATAAAAGAAGAGAATAAAATATTCTTATTATTTCATAACAAAAAATTAAATTAATCAACAATTCTAAATTAAACATCTTTAATGATTTGTGATTTTTTTGAAAGTTAGACAATTATGTAGTCTTTGTATTAGACAATAATATAGCATTTGTAACGTAATTACATTAAAAATGGTTAAAAAATTAAGTGTTTAAATGATATATCAATTATTCTGTTATTATTTTTGGATCTATCGTTTTTGGGTAAACTCAATTCACGAAATAGTTTAAAAAATTGGAATAACTATTTGCAGTTTACATAACAATCTCATAGTTGGGGCATAATCATAAATTCTTACAACCAATTAATTAAAGATAATTCTTTGAAATCTGAACACGTGTATAATCAAAAGAGAAGTTGATTTATCGTAGAATTTTCTTCGTTACTGTTTCTTCCCAAACTCATTTCATCTTCTTTCATGCCTTTCTAGAAACCAAGAGCTTCCAAGAATCGGTTCGAGAGTCCTGATATTATGTATTCATCTCATCTCATCTTCTTCTAGCTTCCAAGAATCGGTTAGTTATGTGTTGAAGAAGATAGTGTAGCGTGATGGATTTATCTGTAAGCAGTAAATATTAGAAATTTAAAAGTAAAATTTTTAAAAGAGATAGAAAGATGAAATGGGTTAATATATAAAATTATTGTCTTAAGATTTTCATTTGAAAGTTGATGTTCCTAATTGTATATGAATTCATTTAGCTATTATTCAATTTATCTCCTTAAAACTAATTATTAGTGCAGAGTGAGGAAATAAAAATTCATGGATTAAGTTTGATGAATGGTGATTATGTTATGGAGTGATTCAAGTAACTTTGATATCAGTTATGAAATTCAATAAATAGTGATTTGTAGATAAGCATCACGTAAATGATGACTCATAAAATGCTTCAAATATCTTCGCATTAATTAATTACAGGTCGACGAGGAGTTAATTCTACGGGAGAAGCTTATTCGCATTATTTATTTTAAGATGAAGTTAACTCGTTAATTAGCTAATTATTTACAAACCTATTCCCAATGCTGATTACAAAAGTGATATGCCATGCTTCACGCGTAATAGCAAACTTTTATATCTGAAAAAGTCAAAATGTAAACTCTATCATAATTTAATATCTTAACCTAAGCTCTCACCTCACATTTGACATCCTGCTTTCTGGGACGTGCAAGAAGCCTATTTATACCTTGAATCTACTCCAATCTCCTCCTTATTAATGAAAATAACTTAATTTTTATTAAAAGTTAACGACGCTTGATTCTGAACTTTAAGTGTTCAATTGCCTCCTTAGTTCTTTCTTTTACTAAATACTCCTTCCTATTTAAAATAATTGTCGTTTTAGAGGGATTTTAATTATTCAAAATAAGTGCCGTTTGTGACTTTTTATGCATATTTATAATTTTACTTCCAAAATTACCCTTTAATTTCTCTCACATCTTTAATTACACAGATTATATTTTCAAGGCACTTTAACATGTAATTAATAAAAGTATATAAGACATTTTATTCAATTTCTTAATAAATATGTAGTTTTTTAAAATGATATTTATTTTGAACCAGAGGAGTAATAATTTCTCGACTTTGGTTTGGCGGATACTTATCTGCTAAATGCACTTTGCCTTCTTCTGCTAGTTGTGAATGGAATAAATGCGTTGCTTTCCCCAAGTCATTTTCAGTATTAAAAATTTGGAAATGGCAAACAAAGTAAAAGACAAAATAAAGGCCTGGAACTTGCTCTAATTCCAATTCCCCGCATCCGCATATTCCCAATCACTGGACCCAGTTGTCCGTCCTCTCTAAATTACTTCAGCATCGTATCTTGTGCCAGATCTCATACCATTTACATCCATTCAATGGTATATATAACCAAAACAATTATTTTCTTCTGCCTATTTTGATTCTCTTCTGCCTATTTATTCAAGTAGCATGCTCTTCAGTCAGTTTAAGCGCAACGGGAGCCATCTATTTTATTAGATTCAGAAATGGGAAGTAAAGATTTCTCCAAGTTAACTTTAGGGCACATGATATTAGAAGTGATTTTTTGCGTGGACTTCAAGTTTATTTTTAATAGATAAATTTATGAATGCTTTTACATTATTTTAAAAATACTATAATGTCAAGTTTTATTCAAAAAATATCTATTACGTTTAATATGAGATCGTGCTAAATATTGCAAAATAACTAATGCCACACATTAAATATCACCCTTTTTTTACATACATAAAATTAGTTAAAAGTTATGAAAATGATAATTTAGAGAACACTGCTTTTCTTTGATTAATAAAGGTAGTATAAAGACTATATCTATGAATTGTTCTAGTTTTAAATCATATTACAAATTATTATCTTAAGGTCTCATTAAATATTTTAAATAACTTAAAACATTTTTCAAAATATTCTAAAATTTCAAATGTTATCTATTAGAAAGTAGGGTAAAAAAGCATGTGGTTTTTCTATGTTTATTAATTAAAAAACTTCATAATCTTTAAATTTTTCAATTTTTTAATAAAAATCCATTCTCTTGATCTTTTATTAAAAATAAGGATGAAATATATGTGATATGAATATAACATGTAGATCAATCAAATGTTATTGATGATAATCTAACTCATCTCTTAAACATTATTCGAATTAATTGAATTCGACTTAAATAAATAATTTGTTTTAATTACCTTAAATTATCAATTTGGGTCAGACTTAATTAGCTTATGACCAGTTTAAGAGTTGAATTGAATTGTTACATCAGTAACATTTGATTGATCAAAGTGTATATTATATGTGTTATATTATTTTTTTTAACGAAGGTCTAAGAAAAGAAGTCTTATAAAAACTTGAAAACTTTTTTTTGTTGATAATTTTAAAGATTAGGAGTTTTTTTTAAGTCAAGGAAAAGACACGTGGCTCCCTTTTGGTTTAAGTCAAAAAAACTCCTTATTAAAATTATTGAAAAAACTCCTTATTGTTTTCAATGTTTTAGAAAAAAAAAATCTCTTAGACCTTGTTAAAAAATTATAATGAAACACATTGGTAGTGAACATCATATGGACTAATCCAATGCTATTGATATGAAGATTTAACTCAGCCCTAAACCTAATTCGAGTTAATTAAACTCCACTTAAACTAAAATTTTGTTGCACTTATTTTAAATTATTGATTTAAATTGAGTTTTGTTAGTTTTACTCAACTTTAAAAGTTATAGTTGAATTGTCATATTAGCAACAAAAGTTTAAGGGAAGGTATTCTTATAGAAAATTGAAAACCACAAGGAGTTTTTCCGAAATTCTAAAGAGTGGAAAGTTTTTTAAAGTTGCGTACATTCCAGGAGAGTCTCATTTTAAAACCTTTTTAAAAGTTTTTTGAAAATTAACTAAGTAAAATAATTAACATAAAGAACTAATTACAAGTATAACTTCAAAGGAGAGTTCAACCTTTAAGGCATGGAAAAGGATTAGTATAGAATAATTAAGAAAAGCTTAACACATATTCAAAGTCTTATGTACGGTGTTTGGTTAGCGTCCTCATTGGTGGAGATGGATGACAGGGACATAAAACTCTGTGCCTCGTAGTATTTGCTTGCTGTTTTTACCCATTTTTGTTCTGCCTTCAGAGGATAAGGGTATAAATTTTTTGTTCTTTCTAAGATTGTGGAACAAGATTTTTTGTCCTAAGGACAAAAACAAAATACACAAGGAAATGTCAAAAATACCCCTCCCCCACATAAGCAATTTTTTATTCTTAATTATATTATTAAACACATCATCATCATCATCATCATCATTATTATTATCATTATTATTTTTATTATTAATTATTTTTATTGTTATTAGTCATTATTATTATAAAATTTAAACTTATTATTATTATTAATTTTATTATATGAAATTAATTATGATAATAATAATAATAATATTATTATTATACAAAATTAATTTTCTTATTATTATTTTTATTTTCATTATTATTCATAATTAATTTTCTTATTATTATTGTTATTATTAAAATCCTTATTATTATTAATTTTCTTCCTCTTGTTCTTCTATCATCATCATCATCATCATCATCATCGTTATCATCATCATCATCATCATCATCATCATCATCATCATCATCATCATCATCATCATCATCATCATCATCATCATCATTATTATTATTATTATTATTTTATTTTTACGAAATTAATATCTTATTGTTATTGTCATTATTATTATTTGTTAACTTTTTTACTAATACAAATCATTCATTTTAGAATAATCAATAAATTACATATTTCTAATCATATTATACTGCAGGGGTATTTTAGTCATTAACACTGTTTTTATGTTTTGTCAACTGCAACCAAACACATTTCTGTCCTCAAGACAGAGGCAATTTTATTTGTTTTGTCCATCACAATCAAACACCTCACTGTCTCCAATTTTAGTTTTGTTCTGTCTCTAACGCTGCGTATGGTTGCTGTCTTCGGCAGCTGGAGACGAAACATAACAAAAATTTGGAGACAGAACGGAACAAAAATTGGAGACAGTGAAGTGTTTGGTTGTGATGGACAGAACATTACACATCAAAATTTGCTCTAGTATCGATAGATGACGAAATGACCTCTAATTGGGATGAAATTTTAGTATGTTGTTCCTAAGTCTTGCATCTTGATATCCAATGGTTAGAGGCTGATTTGGAGCTCTCTAACTTAGTAATTTCTATCTAGCCCTCCTTGTGTACGAGTTTATATTATGTCATATTTGGGTGATAATTACTAGATTTTTTTGTGCCAAAGAGAAAAGTGCCCAGACGAGAGAGAAAGCACATATCAAAATTTGCTCAAGCCTCGATCGATTACCAAAATTACCTCTGATCGAGATGAAATTTTAGCATGTTGTTCCTGAGTCTTGCCTCTTGACATCCAACAGTTAGAATTTGATTTGAAGCTGTCTAACTTAGAATTTTATTTCTAGCCCTCCTTGTATACAAGTTTGTATTATGTCATATATTGGTGATGACTACTATATTTTTTTGGCCAAAGAGAAAAGTGCCCAGAAGAGAGAAAAAGTTCATATCAAAATTTGCTCTAGTCTCGATCAATGACCAAATGACCTCTGATCGGGATGAAATTTTAGTATGTTGTTCCTGAGTCTTAACTCTTGACATCCAACCATTAGAATCTGATTTGGAGCTCTCTAACTTAGTATTTTCGGTCTAGCCCTCCTTGTATACGAGTTTGTATTATGTCATGTTTGGGTGATGATTATTAGATTTTTTTGTGCCAAAGAAAAAAATGTCTAAACGAGAGAGAAAGCGCGTATCAAAATGTGCTCAAGCCTCAATCGATTACCAAACGACCTCTAATGGTGATGAAATTTTAGTATGTTGTTCCCGAGTCTTGCCTCTTGAAATCCAATGGTTAGAATCTAATTTAAAGCTTTTTAACTTAGTATTTTCTTTCTAGCCATATTTGTATATGAGTTTGTATTACGTCATATATTGGTGATGATTGTTATATTTTTTATGTCAAAGAGAAAGGTGCCCAGAGGAGAGAAAAAGTACATATCAAAATTTGCTCTAGTCTCGATCGATGACTAAACGACCTCTGATCGTGATGAAATTTTAGTATGTTACTCCTCAATCTTGAATCTTAACATCCAAAGGTTAGAATCAGATTTGGAGATCTCTAACTTAGTAATTTCTGTCTAGCCCTCTATGCGTACGAGTTTGTATTATGTCATATTTAGGTGATGATTATTAGATTTTTGTGTCAAAGAGAAAAGTGCCCAGACGAGAGAGAAAGCATGTATCAAAATTTGCTCAACCCTCAATCGATTACCAAACGACCTCTGAACGGGATGAATTTTTTATGTTTTTCCTGAGTCCTGCCTATTGACATCCAACAGTTAGAATTTATTTGAAACTCTCTAACTTAGAATTTTATTTCTAGCTATATTTGTATACGGTTTTGTATTATGTCATATATTGGTGATTATTATTATATATTTTTATACCAAAGAGAAAAGTGTCAAGAAGATAGAGGAATTCCATATCAAAATTTGCTCTAGTTTCGATCGATAACCAAACGACATTTGATTAGGATGAAATTTTAGTATGTTGTTCCTGAGTCTCGGCTCTTGACATCCAACGGTTAAAGTCTGATTTGGAGCTCTCTAACTTAGTATTTTCTGTCTAGCCCTCCTTGTGTACGAGTGTGCATTATGTCATATTTTAGTGATTATTAGTACATTTTGTTGTGCAAAAAAGAAAAGAGCCCGGAAGAGGGGGAAGTACATATCAAAATTTGCTCTAACCTCAATCGATGACCAAACGACATTTGATCGGGATGAAAATTTAGTATGTTATTCCTGAGTCTTGTTTCTTGACATCCAACGGTAATAATCTGATTTGAAGCTCTCTAACTTAGTAATTTCTTTCTAGCCCTCTTTGTATACGAGTTTGTATTATGTCATATATTCGTAATAATTATTAGATGCTTTTGTGCCAAAGAGAAATGTGCCAAGAAGAGAGAAAAAGTTCATATCAAAATTTGATCTAATCTCGATCGATGACCAAACGACCTCTGATAGGGATGAAATTTTAGCATGTTGTTCTTGAGTTTTGTCTCTTAACAACCAACGGTTAAAATCTGATTTGGAGCTCTCTAAATTTGTATTTTCTGTTTAGCCCTCCTTGTATACGAGTTTGTATTATGTCATATTTGGGTGATGATTAATAGATTTTTTTGTGCCAAAGAGAAAAATGCCCAGACGAGAGAGAAAGTGCGTATTAAAATTTGCTCAAGCCTCGATTGATTACCAAACAACATCTGATCGGGATGAAATTTTTGTATGTTGTTCCTGAGTCTTGCCTCTTGACATCCAACAGTTAGATTCTGATTTGGAGCTCTCTAACTTAGTATTTTCTGTCTAGCCCTCCATGTATACGAGTTTGTATTATCTCGTATATCGGTGATGACTATTAGATTTTTTGTGCCAAAGAGAAAAGTGTCCAGAATAGAGAAAATGTTCATATCAAAATTTGCTCTAGTCTCGGTCGATAACCAAACGACCCCTGATGGGAATAAAATTTTAGTATGTGTTCCTGAGTCTTGTCTTTTGACATCCAACGGTTAGAATCTACTTTGGATCTCTCTAACTTAGTATTTTCTGTTTAGTCTTCCATGTATACGAGTTTGTATTATTCATGTTTGGTTGATGATTGTTAGATTTCTTTGTGCCAAAGGGAAACGTGCCCAGAAGAGAGAGAAAGCGCGTATCAAAATTTGCTCAAGCCTCGATCGATGACCAAACGACCTTTGATGGGGATGAAATTTTAGTATGTTATGCCTTAGTCTTGCCTCTTAACGTCCAACAGTTAGAATCTGATTTAAAGCTCTCTAACTTAGTATTTGTTGTCTAACACTCCTTGTATATGAGTGTATATTATGTCATATTTGAGTTACGATTACTAAATTTTGTTGTGCCAATAAGAAAAGTTCCTAGAAGATAGAGAAAATGCATATCAAAATTAGCTCCAGCCTCAATCAATGACCAAACAACCTCTGTGTTCATGAGTTTTGCCTCTTGACATCCAACGGCTAGAATCTGATTTGAAGCTCTCTAACTTAGTATTTTCTGTCTAGCCCTTCTTGTACACGAGTTTGTATTTTGTCAAGTATTGGTGATGATTATTAGATTTTTTTGTGCCAAAGAGAAAAGTGCCCAAACGAGAGAGAAAGCACGTATCAAAATTTGCTCAAGCTTCGATCAATTACCAAACGATCTCTAATCTGGATGACATTTTTGTATGTTGTTCCTGTGTCGTGCCTCTTGACATCCAATGGTTAGAATCTGATTTGAAGCTCTCTAACTTAGTATTTTCTTTCTAGCCCTCTTTTTATACGAGTTTGTATTATGTCATATATTGGTTATGATTATTAGATTTTTTTGTGCCAAAGATAAAGGTGCTTAGAACAGAGAAAACGTTCATATCAAAATTTGCTCTAGTCTCGATTGATGGCCAAACGATCTCTTATTGGGATGAAATTTTAGTATGTTGTTCTTGAGTCTTGCATCTTGACATCTAAATTTTAGAATTTGATTTGGAGCTCTCTAACTTAGTATTTTCTGTCTAACCCTCCTTGTATAAGAGTTTGTATTATGTCATATTTTTGTGATCATTATTAGATTTTTTTGTACCGAAGAGAAAAGTGCCCAGATGAGAAAGAAAACACGTATCAAAATTTGCTTAAGCCTCGATCGATTACCAAATGACCTGTGATCTGGATGAAATTTTTATATGTTGTTCCTGTGTCGTGCCTCTTGACATCCATCGATTAGAATCTGATTTGAAGCTCTTTAAGTTAGTATTTTCTTTCTAGCCCTCTTTATATACGAGTTGGTATTATGTCATATATTAGCGATGATTATTAGATTTTTTTTGTGCCAAAGGGAAAAGTACCCAGAAAAGGGAAAAAGTGCATATCAAAATTTTCTTTAGTCTCGATCGATGACCAAACGACCTCTGATTGGGATGAAATTTTTGTATGTTGTTCCTGAGTCTTACCTCTTAACATCCAACGGTTAGAATCTGATTTGGAGCTCCCTAACTTTGTATTTTCTGTCTTTCTAGCCCTCCTTGTATACTAGTTTGTATTATGACATATTTGGGTGATGATTATTAGATTTTTTGTGTCAAAGATGAGTGAAAAAGTGCGTATTAAAATTTGCTCGAGCCTCGATTGATTACCCAACGACCTCTGATCGAGATGAAATTTTTGTATGTTGTTCCTGAGTCTCGCCTCTTAACATCCAACAGTTAGAATATAATTTGGAGCTCTCTAACTTAGTAGTTTCTGTCTAGCCCTCCTTCTATACGAGTTTGTATTATGTCATATATTGGTGATGATTATTAGATTTTTTGTGCCAAAGAGAAAAGAGCCCAGAAGAGAGAAAGTTCATATCAAAATTTTGTCTAGCCTTGATCAATAACCAAACGACCTCTAATCGGGATGAAAATTTAATATGTTGTTCCTGAGTCTTGAATATTGACATCAAACGGTTAGAATCTAATTTGGAGCTCTCCAACTTAGTATTTTCTGTCTAGCCCTCCTTGTTTATGAGTTTGTATTATGTGATATTTGTCTGATGATTATTAGATTTTGTTGTGCTGAAGAGAAAGTGCATACCATAATTTGCTCCAACCTCGATCGATGACCAAACGACACTCAGGAACAACACACTAAAATTTCATCCTGGTCAGAAGTTGTTTAGTCATCGATCGAGGTTAGAGCAAATTTTGGTAAAGACTTTCTCTCTCTTCTGGACACTTTTCTCTTTTGCAAAAAAAAAATCTAATAATCATCACCAAAATATGACATAATATAATCTCATATACTAACGGATCTAGAATGGAAATATTAAGTTAGAGAGCTCCAAATCAGATTCTAACCGTTGGATCTCAAGAGGTAAGACTTAGGAACAATATACTAAAATTTCATCCCGATCAGAGGTCGTTTGGTAATCGATCGAGACTAGAGCAAATTTTGATATATATACTTTTTCCCTCTTCTGGGCACTTTTCTCTTTGGCACAAAAAATCTAATAATCATCACCAATATAGGACTTAATACAAACTCGTATACAAAGAGAGCCAGAAAGAAAATACTAGGGTAGAGAGCTCCAAATCAGATTCCAACTATCAATCCTGTCTCCAGCGTAATCAGTTTCGTAATAGCCAATTAACCTGAAATCTTTACCTTTCTCATACATTAAGCAAAGATCAGAAGAGCCTGACAGATATCTCAAAATTATTTTGACAGCAATATAGTGAGATTCTCTAGGATCTGCTTGAAATCTAATGGTGATGATTATCATAATTTTTTGCGCCAAATAGAAAAGTGTCTAGAAGAGAGAGAAAGTCCATATCAAAATTTGTTCTAGCCTCGATCGATTACCAAACGACCTCTGATGGTGATGAAATTTTAATATGTTGTATCTTAGTCTTGCATCTTGACGTCCAACAGTTAGAATCTGATTTAGAGCTCGCTAACTTAGTTTTTTTTTTCTGTCTTGCCCTCCTTGTATATGAGTATGTATTATGTCATATTTGAGTTACGATTATTAGATTTTGTTGTGCCAAAAAGAAAAGTACCCAGAAGAGAGAGAAAGTGCATATTAAAATTTGCTCCAACATTAATCAATGACCAAACGATCTCTGTGTTCCTGAGTCTTACTTTTGACATCAATGGCTATAATCTGATTTGGAGCTCTTTAACTTAGTATTTTATGTCTAGCCCTCCTTATATACGAGTTTGCATTATGTCATGTATGGGTGATGATGATTAGATTATTTTGTGCCAAAGAGAAAAGTGCCCAGATGAGAGAGAAAGAGCGCATTAAAATTTGCTTAAGCCTCGATCGATAACCAAACGACCTCTAATCGGGATGAAATTTGAGTACGTTGTTCCTGAGTCTTGCCTCTTGACATCCAACAGTTAGAATCTGATTTGAAGCTCTCTAACTTAGTGTTTCTTTATAGTCCTCTTTGTATACGAGTTTGTATTATGTCATATATTGGTGATGATTATTAGATTTTTTTGTGCCAAAGAGAAAAATGCCTAGAAGAGAGAAAAAGCACATATCAAAATTTGCTCTAGTCTCGATCGATGACGAAACGATCTCTGATCGGGATGAAATTTTAGTATGTTGCTCCTGAGTCTTGCATCTTGACATCCAATGGTTATAATCTGATTTGGAGCTCTCTAATTTAGTATTTTCTTTCTAGCGGCTATGTGTACGAGTTTGTATTATGTCATATTTGGGTGATGATTATTAGATTTTTTTGTGCCAAAGAGAAAAGTACCCAGATGAGAGAGAAAGCGCGTATCAAAATTTGCTCCGGTCTCGATCGATGACCAAACGACCTCTAATCGGGATGAAATTTGAGTATGTTGTTCCTGAGTCTTGCATCTTGACATCAAACGGTTAGAATCTGATTTGGAGCTCTCTAACATAGTATTTTCTGTCTAGCCCACCTTTTATACGAGTTTGTATTATGTCATATTTGGGTGATGATTATTAAATTTTTTTGTGTCAAAGAGAAAAGTGCCCAGAAGAGAGAAAAAGTTCATATCAAAATTTGCTCTTGTCTCGATCGATGACCAAACGACCTCTGATCGGGATGAAATTTTAGTATGTTGTTCCTAAGTCTTGCCTCTTAACATCTAATGGTTAGAATCTGGTTTGGAGCTCTCTAACTTTGCATTTTCTGTTCAGCCTTCCTTGTATACCAGTTTGTATTTTGTCAAATATTGGTGATGATTACTAGATTTTTTTGTGCCAAAGAGAAAAGTGCCCAGATAAGAGAAAAAGTGCATAATAAAATTTTCTTTGGTCTCGATTGATGACCAAACGACCTCTATCGGGAAGAAATTTTAGTATGTTATTCCTGAGTCTTGCATCTTGACATCCAATGGATAGAATCTGATTTGGAGCTCTCTAACTTAGTATTTTTTTGTCTAGCCCCCCTTGTATAAGAGTTTGTATTATGCCATATTTGGGTGATGATCATTAGATTTTTTTGTGCCAAAGAGAAAAGTGCCCAGACGAGAGAGACAATGCATATCAAAATTTTCTCAAGCCTCAATCGATTACCAAACGATATCTGATCGGGATGAAATTTTAGTATGTTTCTCTTGAGTCTTGCCTCTTGACATCCAACGGTTAGAATCTGATTTGAAGCTCTCTAACTTAGTATTTTCTTTCTATCCCTCTTTGTATACGAGTTTGTATTATGCCGTATATTGTTGATGATTATTAGATTTTTTAGGCCTAAGAGAAAAGTGCCCAGAAGAGAGAAAAAGTACATATCAAAATTTGCTCTTGGCTTGATCGATGACCAAACGACCTCTGATCGGGAGGAAATTTTAGTATGATGTCCTCAGAGTCTTGCATCTTGACATCCAATGGTTAGAATATGATTTGGAGCTCTCTAACTTAGTATTTTTTGTGTAGCCCCCCTTGTATACGAGTTTGTATTATGTCGTATTTGGGTGATGATTATTAGATTTTTTTTTGTGCCAAAGAGAAAAGTGCCCAGAAGAGAGAAAAAGTTTATATAAAAATTTGATCTAGTCTCGATCGATGACCAAACGACCTCAGATCGGAATGAAATTTTATTACGTTGTTTCTGTGCCTTGCCTCTTGACATCCAAAAGTTAGAATCTGATTTGGAGCTCTCTAACTTAGTATTTTCTGTCTAGCCCACCTTGTGTATGAGTTTGTATTGTGTCATGTTTGGGTGTTGATTATTAGTTTTTTTGTGCCAAAGAGAAAAGTGCCCAGACGAGAGAGGAAGTGCGTTTCAAAATTTTTTCAAGCCTTAATCAATTGCCAAACGACCTCTGATCGAGATGAAATTTTAGTATGTTGTTCATGAGTCTTGCTTGTTGACATCCAACGGTTAGAATTTGATTTGAGGGCTTTCTAACTTAGTATTTTCTTTCTAGCCCTCTTTGTATACGAGTTTGTATTATGTCATATATTGGTGATGATTATTAGATTTTTTTGTGCTAAAGAGGAAAGTGCCCAAAAGAGAGAAAAAGTACATATCAAAATTTGCTTTAGTCTCGATCGATGACAAAACGATCTCTGATTGGGATGAAATTTTAGTATGTTGTTCCTGAGTCTTGCATCTTAACATCCAACGGTTAAAATATGATTTGAGGCTCTCTAACTTAATAGTTTCTATCTAGCCCTCCTTGTGTACGAGTTTGTATTATGTCATGTTTGGGTGATGATTATTAGATTTTTTGTGCCAAAGAGAAATGTGCCTAGACAAGAGAGAAATCGCGTATCCACATTTGCTCTAGCCTCGATCGATTACCAAACGACCTTTGATCGTGATGAAATTTTAGTATGTTGTTCCTGAGTCATGACTCTTGACATCTGACGGTTAGAATTTGATTTGAAGCTCTCTAACTTTGAATTTTATTTCTAGCTATCTTTGCATATGCTTTTGTTATATTTTTTTATATCAAAGAGAAAACTGCCCAGAAGAGGGAGACGGTTAGAATTTGATTTGAAGCTCTCTAACTTAGAATTTTATTTCAAGCCATCTTTACATACTCTTTTGTTATATTTTTTTATGTCAAAGAGAAAACTGCCCAGAAGCGGGAGAAAGCTTATATCAAAATTTGCTTTAGTCTCGATCGATGACCAAATGACCGCTGATCGGGATGAAATTTTAGTATGTTATTCTTGAGTCTTGCCTTTCGACATCCAGTGGTTAGAGTCTGATTTGGAGCTCTCTAACATAGTATTTTCAGTCGAGCCCTCCTTGTGTACGAGTGTTTATTACTTCATATTTTAGTGATGATTATTAGATGCTGTTGTGCAAAAAAGAAAAGAGCCTGGAAGAGGGGGAAAGTACATATTTAAATTTGCTTCAACCTCAATCGATGAACAAACGACCTCTGATCGGGATGAAATTTTAGTATGTCGTTCATGAGCCTTGACTCTTGAAATCCAATGGTTAGAATCTGATTTGAAGCTCTCTAACTTAGCATTTTCTTTCTAGCCCTCCTTGTATACGAGTTTGTATTATGTCGCATATTGGTGATGATTATTAGATTTTTTATGCCAAAGAAAAAAGTGCACAGAAGAGAGAAAATTTTCATATCAAAATTTTCCCTAGTCTCGATCGATGACCAAACGACCTCTGATCGGGATGAAATTTTTGTTTATTGTTCCTGAATCTTGCCTCTTGACATCGAACGGTTAGAATCATATTTGGAGCTCTCTAACTTAGTATTTTCTGTCTAGCCTCCTTGTATACGAGTTTGTATTATGTCAAATTTAGGTGATGATTATTAGATTTTTTGTGACAAAGAGAAAAGTGCCCAAACGAGAGAGAAACCTTGTATTAAAATTTGCTCAACCTTCGATCGATTACCAAACGACCTCTGAAAAGGATGAAATTTTTTTATGTTGTTCTTGGGTCTTGCCTCTTGACATCCAACGGCTAAAATCTGATTTGAAGCTCTCTAACTTAGAATTTTATTTCTAGCTATCTTTGTATACACCTTTGTATTATGTCATATATTGGTGATGATTGTTATTTTTTTATGCCAAAGAGAAAACTTCCCAGACTAGAGAGAAAGTTTATATCAAAATTTGCTCTAGTCTCGATCGATGACCAAGCGACCTCTAATCGGGATGAAATTTTAGTATATTATTCCTAAGTCTTACCTCTTGACATCCAGTAGTTAGAGTCTGATTTGGAGCTCTCTAATGTAGTATTTTCAGCCTAGCCCTCCTTTTGTACGAGTGTGTATTATGTTATATTTTAGTGATGATTATTAGATGTTGTTGTGCAAAAAAGAAAAGAGCCTGGAAGAGGGGGAAAGTACATATAAAAATTTGCTCCAACCTCAATCGATAAACAAACGACCTTTAATCGGGATGAAATTTTAGTATGTTATTCTTGTCTTGCTTCTTGACATCCAACGGTTAGAATCTGATTTAAATCTCTCTAACTTAGTATTTTCTTTCTAGCCATCTTTGAATACGAGTTTGTATTATGTCATATATTGGTGATGATTATTAGGTTTTTTTGTGCCAAAGAGAAAAGTGCCCAGAAGAGAGAAAAAGTTCATATAAAAAATTTCTCTATTCTCGATCTATGACCAAACGACCTCTGATCGTGATGAAATTTTAGCATGTTGTTCTTGAGTCTTGCCTCTTAACATCCAACTGTTAGAATCTGATTTGGAGCTATCTAACTTTGCATTTTCTGTCTAGCCCTCCTTGTATGCGAGTTTGTATTATGTCTTATTTGGGTGATGATTATTAGATTTTTTTGTGCCGAAGAGAAAAATGCCGAGAGGAGAGAGAAAATGCGTATTAAATTAGCTCAAGCCTCGATCGATTACCAAACGGCCTCTAATCAGGATGAAATTTTTGTATGTTGTTCCTGAGTCTTGCCTCTTGACATCCAACACTTAGAATCTGATTTAGAGCTCTCTAACTTAGTATTTTCTGTCTAGCTCTCCTTGTATACGAGCTTGTATTATGTCATGTTTGGGTGATGATTATTAGATTTCTTTGTGCCAAAGAGAAAAGTGCCCAGACGAGAGAGAAAGCACATTTCAAAATTTGCTCAAGCCTCGATCGATCATGAAACGACCTCCGATCGGGATGAAATTTTAGTATGTTATTCTTGTCTTGCTTCTTGACATCCAACGGTTAGAATCTGATTTGAAGCTCTCTAACTTAGTATTTTCTTTCTAGCCATCTTTGAATACGAGTTTGTATTATGTCATATATTGGTGATGATTATTAGGTTTTTTTGTGCCAAAGAGAAAAGTGCCCAGAAGAGAGAAAAAGTTCATATAAAAAATTTCTCTATTCTCGATCTATGACCAAACGACCTCTGATCGTGATGAAATTTTAGCATGTTGTTCTTGAGTCTTGCCTCTTAACATCCAACTGTTAGAATCTGATTTGGAGCTATCTAACTTTGCATTTTCTGTCTAGCCCTCCTTATATGCGAGTTTGTATTATGTCTTATTTGGGTGATGATTATTAGATTTTTTTGTGCCGAAGAGAAAAATGCCGGGAGGAGAGAGAAAATGCGTACTAAATTAGCTCAAGCCTCGATCGATTACCAAACGTCCTCTAATCAGGATGAAATTTTTGTATGTTGTTCTTGAGTCTTGCCTCTTGACATCCAACACTTAGAATCTGATTTAGAGCTCTCTAACTTAGTATTTTCTGTCTAGCTCTCCTTGTATACGAGCTTGTATTATGTCATGTTTGGGTGATGATTATTAGATTTCTTTGTGCTAAAGAGAAAAGTGCCCAGACGAGAGAGAAAGCGCATTTCAAAATTTGCTCAAGCCTCGATCGATCATGAAACGACCTCTGATCGGGATGAAATTTTAGTATGTTATTCCTGAGTCTTGCTTCTTGACATCTAATGGTTAGAATCTGATTTGAAGCTCCCTAACTTAGTATTTTATTTCTATCCCTCTTTGTATACGAGTTTGTATTATGTCATATATTGGTGATGATTATTAGATTTTTTTGTGCCAAAGAGAAAAGTGCCCAGAAGAGAGGAAAAGTTCATATCAAAATTTACTCTAGTCTCGATCAATGACCAAATGACCTCTGATCGGGATTAAATTTTAGTATGTTGTTCCTGAGTCTTGACTCTTGACATCTAACGGTTAGAATCTGATTTGAAGCTCTCTAACTTAGAATTTTATTTCTAGTCCTCCTTGTATAAGAATTTGTATTATGTCATATATTGGTGATGATTATTAGATTTTTTGTGCCAAAGACAAAAGTGCCTAGAAGAGGAAAAAAATTCATATCAAAATTTGTTCTAGTCTCGCTCGATGACCAAACGACCTCTGATCGGGATGAAATTTTAATATATTATTCCTAAGTCTTGCTTCTTCACATCCAACGGTTAGAATCTTATTTGAAGCTCTCTAACTTAGTATTTTATTTCTAGCTCTCTTTGTATACGAGTTTATATTATGTCATATATTGGTAATGATTATTAGATTTTTTGTGCCAAAGAGAAAAGTGCCCAGAAGAGAGAAAAAGTTCATATCAAAATTTGCTCTAGTCTCGATCTAAATTAGAGACTTTCAAATCAGATTTTAACCATTGGATGTCAAGACGCAAGGCTCAGGAACAAGATACTAAAATTTCATCTCGATAAGAGGTCGTTTGGTTATCGATCGAGGCTAGAGCAAATTTTTATATAAACTTTCTCTCTCTTCTGGGCACTTTTCTCTTTGGCACAAAAAAATATAATAATCATCACCAATATATGACATAATACAAACTCCTATACAAAGAGAGTTAGAAAGAAATTCTAAGTTAGAAAGCTTCAAATCAGATTCTAACTGTTGGTATTAAGAGGCAAGACTAAGGAAAAACATACTAAAATTTCATCTCGATCAGACATCGTTTGGTCATCGGTTGAGGCTTGAGCAAATTTTTATATGCGCTTTCTCTCTCTTCTGGGCACTTTTCTCTTTGGCACAAAAAAATCTAATAATCATGACCCAAATATGACATAATACAAACTCGTATACAAGGAGGGCTAGACAGAAAATACTAAGCTAGGGAGCTCCAAATCATATTCTAACCATTAGATGTCAAGAGGCAAGGCTCAGAAACAACATACTAAAATTTCATCCCAATTTGAGAACGTTTGGTCATCAATCGAGACTAGAAAAAATTTTGATATGAACTTTGTCTTTCTTCTAGGCACTTTTATCTTTGGCACAAAAAAATTTAATAATCATGACCAATATATGACATAATATAAACTTGTTTACAAAGAGAGATAAAAAGGAAATACTAAGTTAGAGAGCTTCAAATCATATTCTAACCGTTGGATGTCAATAGGCAAGACTCAGGAACAACATACTAAAATTTATTCCCGATCAAAGGTCGTTTGGTCATCGATTGAGGCTGGAGCAAATTTTGATATGTACTTTCTATCTCTTTAAAGCACTTTTCATTTTTACACAACAAAATTTAATAATCATCACTCAAATATAACATAATAGAAACTCGTGTACAAGGAGGGCTAGACAGAAAATACTAAGTTAGAGAGCTCCAAATCAGATTCTAATCATTGGATGTCAGAGGCAAGAGTCAGGAACAACATACTAACATTTTATCCCGATTAGAGGTCGTTTGGTCATCGATCGAGGCTTGAGCAAATTTTGATATGCTTTTTCTCTCTCTTCTTGGCACTTTTCTCTTTGGCACAAAAAAATCTAATAATCATCACCCAAATATGACATAATACAAATTCGTATACAAGAAGGCCTAGACAGAAAAACTAAGTTGGAGAACTCCAAATTAGATTCTAACCATTGAATGTCAAGAGACAAGACTCAGGAATAACAGACTAAAATTTTATCTCGATCAGAGGTCATTTGGTCATCGATCGAGGCTGGAGCAAATTTTGATACACACTTTCTCTATTTTATGGGTACTTTTCCCTTTTGCATAACAAAATCTAATAATTATCACCCAAATATGACATAATACAAACTCGAATGCAAGGTAAGCTAGACAAAAAATACTAGGTTAGAGAGCTTCAAATCAGATGCTAACTATTAGATGTCAAGAGGCATGTTTCAGGAACAACATACTAAAATTTCATCCCGATTAGTGGTCATTTGGTCATCAATCGAGGATGGAGCAAATTTTGATATGCACTTTCTTTATCTTCCGGGCACTTTTCCCTTGTGCACAACAAAATCTAATAATTATCACCCAAATATGACATAATACAAACTCGTATACAAGGCAAGCTAGACAGAAAATACTAAGTTAGAGAGCTTTAAATCAGATTCTAACCGTTAGATGTCAAGAGGCAAGTTTCAGGAACAACAAAATAAAATTTCATCTCGATCAGAGATCATTTGGTCATCGATGGAGGCTAGAGCAAATTTTGATATGGACTTACTCACTCTTCAGGGCACTTTCCTCTTTGACACAAAAAATATAATAATTATCACCAATATATTACATAATACAAACTCGTATACAAAGAGAGCTAGAAAGAAAATTCTAAGTTAGAGATCTCCAAATCAGATTCTAGCCATTGGATGTCAAGAGGGAGGACTCAGGAATAGCATACTAAAACTTCATCCTGATCAGAGGTAGTTTGGTAATCGATAGAGGCTTGAGCTAATTTTGACATATACTTTCTCTATCTTCTAGGCACTTTTCTTTTTGGCATAAAAAAATCTTATATTTATCACTCAAATATGACATAATACAAACTCATATACAAAGAGAGCTAGACAAAAAGTACTAAGTTAGAGAAACCAGATTCTAACCGTTGGATGTCAAGATACAAGACTCAGGATAACATACTAAAATTTCATCCCAATCAGAGGTCGATTGGTCATCGATTGAGGCTAGAACAAATTTTGATTTGCACTTTCTCTATCTTCTAGGAACTTTTCCCTTTTGCACAACAAAATCTAATAATCACCCAAATATGACATAATACAAACTCAAATGCAAGGCAAGCTAGACAGAAAATACTAAGTTAGAGAGCTTCAAATCAGATTTTAACTATTAGATGTCAAGAGGCAAGTTTCAGGAACAACATACTAAAATTTCATCCCGATCAGAGGTTCTTTGGTCATCGATTGAGGCTAGAGCAAATTTTGATATGCACTTTCTCTCTCTTCTGGGCACATTCTTTTTGCAAAACAAAATCTAATAATCCATAGTCAAATATGACATAATACAAACTCGTGTACAAGGAGGGCTAGACGGAAAATACTAAGTTAGAGAGCTACAAATCAAATTCTAACCGTTTAATGTCAAGAAACAAGACTCAGGAACAACATACTAAAATTTCATCCCGATCAGAGGTCGTTTGGTCATCGATCGAGGCTAAAGAAAATTTTGATATGGATTTTCTCTCTCTTCTGAGCACTTTTTCTTTGGCACAAAAAAATATAATAATCTTCACCAATATATGACATAATGCAAACTCATACGCAAAAAGATGAAAAGAAAATTCTAAGTTAGAGAGCTTCAATTCAGATTCTAACTGCTTGATGTCAAGAGGTAAGACTTAGGAACAACATACTAAAATTTCATCCTAATCAGAGGTTGTTTGGTCATCTATCAAGACTAGAGAAAATTTTGATATGAACTTTCTCTCTCTTCTGGGCACTTTTCTCTTTGGCACAAAAAAATCTAATAATCATCTCCAATATATGACATAATACAAACTCGTATACAAAGAGGGTTAGAAAGAAAATACTAAGTTAGAGAGCTTCAAATCAAATTCTAACTGTTAGATGTCAAGAGGCAAGGCTCCGAAACAACATGCTAAAATTTCATCCCAATTAGAGGTCGTTTGGTTATCGATTGAGGCTAGAGCAAATTTTGATATGGACTTTGTCTCTCTTCTAAGTACTTTTCTCTTTGGCACAAAAAATAATAATTATCATCAATATATGATATAATGCAAACTCATATACAAAAGGAGCTAGAAAGAAAATTCTAAGTTAGAGAGCTTCAAATCAGATTCTAACCGTTTGATGTCAAAAGGTCGGACTTAGGAACAACATGCTAAAATTTCATGCAGATCAGAGATCCTTTGGTAATCGATCGAGGCTTAAGAAAATTTTGATATGCACTTTCTCTCTCGTCTGGGCACTTTTCTCTTTGGCACAAAAAATCTAATAATCATAACCCAAATATGACATAATACAAACTCGTATACAAGGAGGGCTAGACAAACTCATCTAAATATGCATCTTGAAGTTCATTAAAGTTAGAAGTTACCTCCTTGTTGCCTTCTTTTTCGGGTATCAAGCATATATTTGCTTGTACTGATGCTTCTGAATCATAATTAGATTCGGACGAGTCCTCCATCATGCTCTTCTTATTTTCTTTATTTTTCTTCGATTTTTTCTAAGCAATGGATATTCAGACTTGTAGTGTTTTGGTTTGTTGCACTCGTAGCAAATGATCCATTGGTATGTATGGTTCATTCTCGATGATATCCCAAAGATCAATGTATGTGGATTCTATGAAGAGCTGCATCCTGTCCTTCCAATAATGATAATCCTCACCATTGAATGCAGAAGGTCTTGTGACGGAGGCACCTTCAGCTATAAAAACATGTGATTCAGCCATGGATCTTTGTCCTCACTTTGTAAAGG
>JAOQMR010000003.1:14325724-14340232 GCA_027563865.1 Erythroxylum pelleterianum | reverse complement strand
CCACCATCAATGTACTAGCCACATTAGTGCAGCTCCCCCCATCAATGATCAGGCTACAAATCTTCTCATTCACTAGGAATCTAGAATGAAATATATTTTCCCTTTGCTCAATTCCATCTTCCTTCACTTGAGCATTTAAAACACGCCTAATAACAAGTAATTCATCCCTAGGTGCATCCTCAACTTCCACATCAGGACAATCTTCCAACTCAGGTATGGAAGCCAAATCATCTTCTTCCACCTTATACATAACTTCTCCTCCTCTCACAAACATTGTTTTCATGTTTGGGCATTGAGAAGCAATATGATCAACACCAAGACATTTAAATGGAGGGGACAGGTAAGAGAGAATATAAACCATATTATTGGACCTTAGATTTTGCATGCCTATAAGTAATACATTTACCACAAACAGAAACAACATCCTTTCTCATGTTAGGCTAACAAAAATGTTAATGCAAAAGAGCTAATTTTTTCTCAACACCAAAGTGACCCATCAATCCACCACCATGTGTCTCTCTAACAAGTAATTAACGTATAGAGCAAGATGGAATGCAAAGGTTATCATTTTTGCATAGAAATCCATCAAATCTTTAGAAATTATCAATACTATTTTTTTCACAAGATTTCCAAATTTATGGAAAGTCCCAATCAGATTCATACATGCCTTTCAGCATCTCAAAACCAAGTAATCTAGCATGCATAGAGGTGAGGAGAGTATCTCCTAGAAAGTGCATGAGCCACAATGTTTTCTTTCCCTTGTTTATTTTTAATAACATAAGGAAAAGTTTCAATAAATTTCAGCCGCCTAGCATGTTTCTTGTTCAATTTACCTTGGGACTTTAGAAATTTCAAACTTTCATTATCTAAATGAATAATAAATTCTTTTGGCTACAAGTAATGTTGCCAAGTCTCTAAAGACCTTTTTAAAGCATACAACTCATTATCGTAAGTGGAGTAATTTAAAGCAGCACCACTTAGTTTTTCACTAAAATAAGCAATGGGTTTAGAATCCTGCATTAAAACAGCACCAATGCCTATTCCAGAAGCATCACATTCAACCTTAAAATCTTTAGAAAATTAGGAAGGAAACAAATCAATCCCTACAAGGAAACAAAATAAAAGGAACTAAATAAAAGGAAACAAATCAACTTAGAAGGAAACAAAATAAACTTAGAAAGGTGTTGACTAGATGACCTTATTTCAAGGAAAACAAAAAGGAAACTAATTAAAACATGATCTGAACATGTTGGACCTTATAGATCACGTCCTTATCCTTATTTTAAAGTGACATATGCTTGTCACATGGTATTTTAAGTGAGTTCTCCCAATTGGACTCCATGTGGGCCTTTGGATACTTTATGTTGGGCTTCAAGGAGTAAGACAATGCCTCTTGGACCTTTATGAGATGAAATATGACTCAACAATATGGGCCCTATCTCTTGAAGGTTTTGGATTAAACAATTCAATGCTTGCTTCATTGCTTTGGCCCTAGCTCTTGTCATTGGGCCTTCAACATCTTGTAATGGATCTTTAGGAACATTAGACTTGAGTGTTGGGCCTTTGATATGGGAATTTCGTTCATCCCCTTTCCTTCAACATCCAGACTTCAAATCTGATCCAATTTCAACTACTAAGCTTCCTTTTGCAAGCTCGTGTCCATGCAAGTCATGTCCTAGGCTTCCTTGAGACGAATCACACCATGGATGCTTCTTTTCTTGTCTTTCACATGCCTATGGTTCTCCATCAATAAAATAAGACTAAGAATAAGAAATATTCAATAACCAAATTTAGATCGTTGATCATCAAGACAACCAGCTCAATTAGCATCATAATAGGCTTGTAAAGAAAGGGAAGGGGATTTGGTGAAGTGAATGCCATAAAAGGGTGTAGAGCAAAGATACTGTAGAATTTGTTTCATCACGGGCAAGTGAATGTCAGTATGACACTATAAAAACTAAGATACCTTATTGAAAGCAAATAAAATGTCAGGCCAAGTGAGATAAAGATATTGAAAAACATCAACAATGCTACAGTATTCAGTACGATCACAGAGGGGAACACCATGATTTTTAGACAAGGGAAGAGATGGAGTGATGGGTCTATAAACTGGTGTAAATATCAAAGCCAGTTTAAAGAACATATTTCATATACTATTTTTGAGTCAAAAGAAGATTAAGAGAAGTGGTGTGAGCTCGATACCAAGAGAGTGATGAATTGGACCTAAGTATTTTATAGAAAAGGCATAATTGAGATCATTGATATAGTTTGTGACGAAGGCTGGTGAAGAATTAGTGACTAAAATTTCAACCACATATACTAAGAGAAAGGTTATGAGAGAGCTAGTTTTATGAACGAAGAGAGAAGAATAAGATTTTGAGGGTTTAAATTTTTTATGAAGGATTTTTTGAATTAGATGATGAAACTAGGCTCGAAGGGCTTGTTTAAGACCATATAAGGCTTTATGGAGTCCACAAACATAGTGAGTATAGTGTGGATCTATAAAGCCAGGAGGTTGAGACATGTGAACAAGTTCTTGTAAGTAATCACGAAGAAAGGCATTATTAACATCAAGTTAGTGAATAGGCCAATTATGAGACGTTGCTAAGGTGATGATGATGCGAATAGTTGTGAGATTGAAGGTGGCAGTATAATCAACACCTAGGGTTTGATGATAAAATTTGGCTATAAGGAAAACGTTGTAACACTTAAGGGAATCATTAGGATTTTTTTAATGTGAAAAACTCATTTATAGTTGTCAATATTTGTATTTGGTGTAGGAGGAACAAGAGTCCATTTGGCATTGTGATGGAAAGCAATAAACTCATCAAACATAGCTTGGCACTAGAGAGGAAAATTGTTAGCTTGAGTAAAGGATGTGGAATCGAAAAGAGTATTTTAGGTGGTGAAAGTGTAAGTAATGTAATCAAAAAAGTTATGAGGGGTACGCTTGTGATCTCAAGTACTTGTTATTATGGGATGAGAAGTTGTTGGGAATGAGGGAGAGAGTGGAGGGTAAAGGGTGAAGAGGTAAAGGTAAAGAAATTGGAGAAGGTGAGGTGGAGGATGAGATAGGTAAATTCTTTTAAAAACGGATGTTAAAGGAAGCGGACATGATAGGAAATGTAAAGCTTAGAGTTTATAGGATCAAAACATTGATAACCCTTATGTAGGGAGGCATAACCAAGGAAAACACATTGTATAGACTTTGGTGTAGGTTTGTCTATACGAGTAGAGGCCAAATAAGGAAACAAGCACAACCAAATACCTAAATATAAGTAAGGTAGTATAGTGCAGGATTTCATGAGGATATTTGTGATGAAGAACAAGAGTGGTGAGAGATTGATAAGGTAAATAGCAGTGGTGAATGCTTCGTACAAAAAAAACTTGGAGAGGGAGGCATGAAGAAAAAGGGTGAGACCAATTTCAATAATGTGACGAAGTTAGGGGCAAGAGATGTAAAGAGTGATACCGTTGGAAAGAAGATAGTGAGTAAAGGCACCTTTTGGTAAGTTTAGAAGCTCCATAACATTGAAACGTTGAGATTTTTAGTGGTGGCTTTAAAAAATTGAAAACGAAGTAAGGAATGAGTTTTGTGAATTAGTGGAAAAATCCAAGTAAAATGTCTAAAGCGATCCATAAAGATTATGAAATATCAACAACTAGAGTGAGAAAGAGACAAGGAAAGACCCCAAATATCATAATACATTAGTTTTTAAGGTTTGACAGAAATTTGTGAAGATATAAGAAATGAAAACAAATACTTTTATCTAGAAGACAAGAAGTACATAGATTGATGACATTTTTTAAAAGGCAAAATATGACCTAATTTAGATAATGTGGAGTGACACAGATGACTAAGGTGTTGATTATACAAATTTATTAAGGAAACTATGAGTGTAATTGGATATGTTAAATGCATTGGAATCTTTATTGGATATAGGTTGCTATAGATGGGGCCTGCAAGAAGTGGGATTATGGATTTGAGGTCCTTCACAACGTAACTAGATGCATAATTCAATGATAGAAGAATTATCATTGACAAATTTTATAACAGATAAAAGATTAGTAGTGATGTAAGGAACAATCAATATATCACGAAGATGAAGAGTATGATAAAAAGTTGGAAATGTTAAGGTACCACTAGATAAAATAGGAAGAGCATGTCTACGACCAATAACGACTTAATTGGATCTTTCATATGTTATGACATTTTCTACGATAGGAGAATGTGGAGTCATATAGTATCTGATAACCATTCAATAACTTTGTTGGTGTTTAAGGAAGTTGGCTTGATCGTGTTGAATATTTATGGCAAAGAAGGTTGTCGTAATATTATTTGTCGTGTGGAAAAATCCATTAGAGCAATTTTGAGATTCTATACACCGAAAACAATAGTGAGTAATAATATTTCCCCATTTTAAACAATTTTGACATTGTGTAGGTGACCTAGTATTGAAATTAAGCTTAGTATAAGAGGAGTTATATTGGGTTTGGGTCTGGAATTAGGGTTGGGATGGAATATAAAAAAAGAGTTGAAATTGTTGGGTTTCATTGAATTGCATAAGCCTAGAGTGTTGTGCATTTAGTGGGCCATTAAACTATCCATTTAATTGATCAACCGACATTCTTGGTGTCTAGACGCGTTCGGGCTCACAGATGGGTTTCAACCTCGTGGTGCCCTATCAAATTCTCTGCCATGTGAGCCATAGGTGGAGTGATTGCTATTGGAGAAGGCAAGGAATGCAGAATTCGACTGAGGTGACGCATTGAAGGAGATCAGTCGCTACTCATGGAGCAAAAGTTTTTCTCTAAATTTTTCAAAGGTAATGTCAGTGTTGCGATTTTCTATGTTTGTGATAAATGACTCAAATTTTACAAGTAATCAGTTTAAGGTGAAGAGGACGAGGTTGTCATCTAAGATTGAATCTCTAATGGCAGTGAGTTCTTCTATAGTATTAGACATAATATTAAGGTAGTCGATATCCTTTTTTTGGAGTGTGGAGTTTCTGGTCGAGGAGAGATTGTTGAGATGTTGACTGTTGCATGAAGTGGTCTTCAAGTCCTACCCAGAGATTGCGAGTCGTGGTATGTCCGAGTGCAAGTTGTGTAATTGAGCTAGAGAGTGATCCAGTGATGAAGCAGTAAACTAGTTCATCAATTTTCTTCCATTAGACGTATTCAATGGATTGGGAGTCCGAGTTTTGTCCCGGAGGTGAAATGATCCCGTCAATGTAACCAAGGAGATTTGACGTCATGAGAATAGCTTGTATTTGGTTTCTCTATACTAAGTAGTTCGTAAAGTCCAACAGTGTAGCTAAAAAATTGGTGATTTGGTTAAATGGAAATGTAAAGAGATTGTTTTTTGACTTGTTATATGTGAAATTGCTCTCTTATTATGTTGAATCTACTAGTGTGTGGCTGCGTGGAAACTGCCAGTGTTTGGTGTGTGTTAAGTTTGAGTCTACTAATGTTTAGCTGTGTTGTGTGTTCTGGGATTGGAATTAGCTACTAAGTGTAGGCTATGATATTTTTCTGTATATGTTCTGAGTTTTGCTGGACTCATGTATATAGTGTTGCTGGACTCATGTATATAGTATGGTTTGCCAAAATAATGGCTCAATGTTGAAAGAATTGAAAATAGGCTCTAATATCATGATAAAACAAGTAATACAAAGGAAGAATGTTGTATTTTGTATTTTATTATCAACCGAGGAATCTCCCTTAATATACAACTTGAGAATAACTAGATAACGATAAATTGAATAAATGAGAAGAATAAATAAAATATACAATAAACATGATTTAGGCATGGGAAAATAGTAATAAACTATAAAACATATTATGGTTGAGATTATGAGATGTTATGAATATTCACCATTCCCATCAACCGACTCATCATATGGATTAAGGATCCTATTCGCTCAGGCAACTGGGAAGATTTCCACTGTATACCCAAGCCCTTGATCTAAGATTACGGTTCTGTCTAATCTCTAAAATAGAACCTTACTCCTTCAATCTGAGGGTCTGATCTACCTTCACTTGGGCATTGGCAAGCCTTTACCTCGTTTGTATATTCGTGGTTGGGTTGTGATATCTATCCCTTGTCTGATTGTAATTTCTTATTTTTGGTTCAAACGAAATTCTCAATCACCAAAAAAGAATTCAATAATTTGGTTAAGCAGCAGCTAATTTCAGCCCCTTTATTTGATTAAGTACCTTATACATGATGTCTTTAAGAGGGAAATCTAGGAAGTGCCTGATATACATATTCAACTGAGTGGACCTGCCAAGTGCCAATGGGAACCATTTATTAACGTGGCACAATAAAAATGTAAGGTGTTTATGCAATATACTGAGTTAATAGGGATTAAGCCTCTGGTCCCGGTGGTGGCACTACTGCATCTTGGAGTAGCACAATTTTTGCTTGACCACCATACTCCTCTGGTACGGCTTCACCACCAATTTCTCTTAGCATATCTTTTCTTTCTTCTTCACCGGTTACTATCACAATCTGCACAATCATCCAACGTAAAATGCAAATCAAATGAAAAGCTAACTGCACAACTAATGTAAACGCTACTAAATGTGACACACTAACAGACTGATCATACTAAAAATATTGAGCGAAAATATAAAGGCACCTATCTTTGAAATCGTGATATTTACTATCTTTTTCTTTAGTTTTTCCTGCTAAAGTAGAATGTAATAGGATGTTTTCCAGCGCCAACTTTTTATGTCACATTTTTTTTCATTTAAGTTCTAAACCCTTTTCTTTCCATGTTGAAGACAAAACTTTTTTTTATAGTTAATATAATATATTAACGTCTAGAACTCACATGAAAACATGTAAAATGATTTAAAACCCAATTAAAAAATGAAAATAACTATATTTTCTCGCAAAACCCATATGCACGAAAATATATTGTACATCTATAATCTCCTAAAACATTTTTTTTCTATAGTATTATTAAGAAGGGTAAAAGATACAAACCGAGACTATAATTAAAAAAATTTAGAAAAAATCCATAATCTTTAAAATTTTTGCAACAACTCCTTTTAGTTTTGGTTACTTTGGTTAAAAAATAACGATAAACCACATGTAGTATAAATACCAGACATAGACTAATAAAATATTGTTTATATAACAATTCAACTTAGCTCTTAAACTCCAACTAAACTACTTAAATTTGAATTAAATTAATAATTGATTATAATCATCTTAAATAATAATTTAAGTCATTTAATGAGTTTAAGTTAGATTCAAGAGCTTAATTGCATTACTATATGACATTTGATCAATTCATGTATGATATTCATACTATATGTGTTTCATTATTATTTTTTAACCGAAGTCTAAGATAAAGAGTTTTATGAAAAAACTGAAAACTAAAAAGAGTTTTTTTTTAATTTTAAAAAATAAAATATTTTTCTAAAATTTTTAAAACTACAGGAAAAGTATGTCTTTTAGCCTATTAAGAATATTACAAAATAGTCAATAATTTTTCTAAAAATGTTACACTAATTTGGTGGGACATTATTTTTACTCATTCTTTAAAAGTTTGAATATATTATAAGATCGCTTACTTTTATTTTATTTTTCTATTCAAGTCCTCTTATTATTTGAAAATTAGTGATGAGTCTCATAATTGAAGTTATTAGAGAACTTCTTCCGAATAGATGACTCCAATACAATTGAAGTGGATAATCATTTCTTTGGTAATCTTGTATCTTTAAATTTCCTATTTTACCTTAAATTCAATTCATCTATTATTTAACTTTCACCATCTTTTTGACAAATTTGAGAAAAGATATTCTTATTAGTCTACCAAGTAATCACACTTTTCTATTTTAATTTTAAAATAATGGCTTTATAATGTCATAACTCCTTTACAATTCAATGAATTAATCGAGGTAGATGGTGAGAACTTGCTAAGGATTAACAAATATTCTTAAGTAGGACTTACTTCCAACCATTCTTATGATCTATTGCAAGGAATTGGAAACCCAATAACAAAGATAATTTTGCAAGGATTAATCATAAAGATGCAAAAAAAAAAGGAGGTTTTTCAAGATGAATAAGATGAATTGCCAAGATTAATCACATTCTACATATTGAAAATGGAATATGCCTAATACACGAAGAATAAGACTTGGAGAATGTCTAACAATTGGTCCATTTGTTTTGCGTTAAATAAAGCTCAATTTGCATAATTAAGATGTATTTAAGTGCTTAATTTATTTTGTTTATTATTAAGCATGTTTTATTGTAATTCAGCTACAACTTACTTATAAAGCCCAAACCATGTTAGTATTATTTTATAGTTGTTGTAAAGTTCCTATTTAGGTTAAGACATATTATGAGGTTAATTTTTAATCTAATTAGGATTCTTTATAACATTAAGGATATAAATTGAAATAAGATTTCTAGAGTCCTAGTTAAATTAGTATTAATAGTTAATTTTTGAATTGTTGTTACACTTGCTAAGGGATGTTCCTTTAAGGCTCCAGTTTCCTTTTCCTTTTAGAATTTTAGTTATTTTGGATCTTATACTTATAAAAGGCCAACTTGTTGATATTAATTGAGCATTATCAATATAAAAATCAAGTCGAGAGTTTTCTTCACTTTTTTCTCTATGTTTTTTAACAAGAACTTAATCTGATATTATCAAGGCAACTTTTAGAGATCAATATCCTTACAGCTTTGGTTCTAATCAGTGGGTTTGGTTAGGGTCAAGTTTTCTTACTTGATTCGAAGACGATTATAGGATTCTAATTTCTTTTTATCTAGGTTTTAGATTGTTTCTAGCCTAAGGTTCGCATTATCTAGTATTATAGCTTCAGCTCTTGAAATAATATGCTATATAGGACTTATTGTGTCCTTTTGAAAATTAAAAGACGTTTATACCGCCACTCGGACTCGAAACCAAATACTCTAGCACTGCTTCCTAAGAGCAGCGTGTCTACCGATTTCAGCATAACAGCTTGCTCGAAATTATAATAAGCTATTTTTATTCAATCGTTGAACTTGAAAGAGTAAATTCAATGGGATACTTTTTAGTAAACATACAAATTATTAAGAAATGTACAAATTAATTAAAAAAAATCCTTTCCTTAAATTTAAATAAGTAAACTCTATCCTTTTAGAGTTTGTTTTCTTTCTTCTTATTTGTAATTGTGTCTTTCATAATTCGTCTATTTAATTCTTTCTATCCTCAATTTCTTTAGCATTCGTTGTATTCATTCTCCTTCAATCAAAGTTCTTTCATTTTCTTCTCTTTTGTTTTTGAGTTAGTTCACATTGTATATACATAAAATAAAAAAGACAATAAAAAGAAAATAAAAAGAGAGATAAAAAGGAAAAGAGAACAGAGAAAAGGAGAGAAAACGAAATAAAAGATCAAATCGAAATCAAAAGTGTAGATCAAAACCTAAATTCTCATCCTTTTCTAGTTTAAGAAAGATTATTATTTTTATTTCATCATTGTTATCTTCTTGTTGATTTTGTTAACATATTCTTAGTGTCAAATTCATCTTAGTTACCCCTTTGTTGATTTTGCTTCCATTGTTCTTTCGTGTTAATCGTAATTTTCATCAACCGAAGTTATAAACCCTATTGTTGCTTGTTGTTTTGGTAAGACCATTGACAGAGTTCTTCTTAAAGGACTCGTAAAGGAAAATTGAGTGGTGAAAAGGCAAGAATAGTGAGAACATCACCAAGAAAGCCAAAATTGAGTGGAACACAAGTGATTAAATGATATAATCTCTAGTGTAAATGCATAAAGAAGTTGTAAAGAAAATCAATCTTTATTACCAATGTATCTTTGCGGATTTAATCATGAGCAGTGGTTGAGATAATGTAGAATTCAATCTTAAGTTGTTTATAAAAATAATATAAGACCAATTCAAAGTTCTAAATATGAGGTTAGATAGTTTAGATTCCCCGTTAAGACCTAAAGTCTTTAAAAAAACATGTTTGAGGAGGAAGAGGAGGATTCTAATTATGATGAGACTAGTTCTAGGAAGGGAAAAAGGGCTATTTCAAAATGAGATAACAATTTGGGAAGTAAGATGATAAAAATCCCAACCTTTAAAAGAAAGAATGATCCTGAACTATATTTTGAGTGGAAAAGGAAGGTAAAACATGTGTTTAGATTGTCATAAGTACTCCAAAGAAATGAAGCTTAAACTAGGAATAGTTAAGTTTACAAATTATGCTAGCATTTGGAGAGATCAATTTGTGATTAATAAGTGTAGAAAGAGAGAACGAAGCAAATGGATTCAAATAACAAAAGAATATATAGAGATTGTAAGTATAAGAATTTTTAATAAATTATTATTAATGTTAAAATATTTTCATTTAATATTTTAAATTAATTATAAAAATTAAAAAATATAATATATTACATAATTTGTATTAGCAATTAATATTAAATAATTAAATAGTATATTTTAGCTAATAATAAAATTAGAATAATTACTAATTTGTTTAGTTTTTATAAGTTGTTCAAAGAGCTAGAAATCAAAACAAAAAACTAAAACTAAAAATTTAACAAAATAATTTTGTATTAAATTTGAAATGAATTATTACTATATTTTTAACTTTAGGAAGATTTCAATAGTAAAACATACATTCTGTTTAAAGATTTATGATAATTATGAAGCTTGATTAATAAAAGATTTTATTATTCTCTTTCAAAAACTTACGACCAAAATTTTGAAAAATGAATTAAATTAGATAAAGTTTGAAAAGAGGGTAATTGAAAACCTAGTTATCCTTTGAAGCATCCATGTTGTACGACTGGTAAAATATCATAAAGATGCATAAAAGTAATCCATCTAAAAGAACACAAGTGACTTCTGTGTTCTTAGCTCAATTGGATTTTAAAGAAGCAAGACATACCTTTTCCAGTGTTGCCTTTTCAAGGAAGCGAGAAACCATTTTCCAAACACTCACAAAGAATCGTGGCATGTTTAAAACAAATAACTTCCGTAGACGCTCAGGATAGTATGCCTGAATGACCACAACCATGAAAGTACATCAATAACTAGCTTGAAGCTAGGAGGTTATAACACAAAGCTATCATAAATACATCGTTCTGATTCTATCCAATGTCAAAAAATTTTGAAAGAAGAAACAGATACTCACTAACGCCTTTTCTTCTTAACAATTCGCCTCAACATAATTTTAGACAATAAATCATCACAATTGGGAAAGGAAGAATGTCTTCATTTTAAGATGCCAATGTTTTCATTTTAAGATGCCCTATTCCCTTTTCTTTTTCTTTCACCAACTACAATGTTGCAACATTTTGTAACTATTTTATTGTGCAAAATTTAATTTTCTTGCAGTTGAAAGAATACCTGCAAAAATTGGAAACCGGTGATTAAGCCACGAACATCAACGTTTTTGTATGTAATTTGATGAAGATCAAGAATGGCAATTAACTTTTCATTGCCTATTTCTCTTCCTTTAATTGCACTGAAACATGGAAATTGAATATGTTACAATGGTGGTTTCTAGTATTAACTGATCAAAGATCAAGAAAATAACTACACCAAAGGAAATCAAGCAAATAACCACAGAAAAGGAAAAGGTTTAAGTGAAGAATGAATTTACATGTTGAGTGCTCCAATTCAACTCTCAACTATCAACCAGTTGGGATTAAATACATTTTAAAAAGCCAAAAGAAAATTAGAAGTATTGCCAAGTGCTACTATGAATAAATGTAATCTCCTTCTGAACCATTAAGCAACTGAAAAACTAGATGCTCTCTAGGTTCCTCTAGTCTTGACTCTGTCCACAATGGTAAGGATACAAGTATATTTTAGATTTTTTTTAAATTCCAAGGCGATTAGAATAAAATCTAAACAAAGATCTCAGTTTCATCACTTAGAATAATCACAAGATCTGCTTCAATGTCTAGAGTTAACAGATTCACATATGATGTGATTTGAGCTGGCAGTTTAATGCTACAACTATAGATATCATTTTAACAAGTCAAAATATCAGACCTCGTTCCTCATTTGTTAACAAAAACTATACCTTGCAATGGTCTTGTCAAGCAGATGAACCACAAACTCTGCAAAGAAAACAAAAACAAAACAAACCAAATGCTTACTTCTTGGTAATGACTGTGATAATGAAACAAGGGAAGGATCCTGGTAATAGCATTTAATTAGTTTGCACCCAGTTCTTGCACAACCACAAAGTAGAGAATGCTGCAGCCCTTAATATCCTAATAACTGCTAGCTCATTATCACTGCCCTCAAATCCATAATACTGATGGAGTAGGAATAAAATTGAACTACCCTAGAGCAACTCAGCCTGGTTTATAAGAAATGCGGTAGATATCCCAAAAAGGAAACATGTACAACTACTAACCAAACAAAGTATTCCAAGAAACACGGGCTTCTCGTAAAAATGTGCAGATAGAGCTGCCCAAACCATACCATGTAATTACAAATAGTAGAAGGAAACACAATCATGGTTTAGTAGTCCAAGTCAGTTTATCTGAAAAAGGGACAAGAATTTTCCTGTTGGACACAAAATTTTAATACAAGTAAATTATCATGTATGCCTCAACATACCCTTGGTTATGACCAATTCCTTCTGATGAAACAAGAAGAATAGTACAGGGTAAACCACCTTAATGAAAAAAGTCGATGCAATTAATGTATCCTTGATGTAGACAAGTGCAACTAGGATTAGCACAAACTATTGGATTCTTTTTTCTTTTCTTGGGTCACCGGCCCAACCCCATCGACTTCTATAGTAAAATCAAGAAAACGCTTTTAAATAAAGGGAACTTTGACTATTTTCATAGCGAACAATAGAATATCATTTCCATTGGCCTACATCGGAAAAATATTTTTGAAGCCTACACAATGTCAGCCCACCAAAACAAGTGTATCTATTTCTATTCCAATTCGACTACCCACCTCAATGTCCTGTGCACAACAAATGCGACAAATCTAGATCGGATGGTATCGTTGCACCCACCAAATCAGAGACCAACTTCGTTGAAACGAAGACCAAACAACATGGACGAACATTAACAGACCAGTTTGGGACAGAAACAATATAATTGACTGAATTCTGGTACTTACTCTTGAATTGGAGTTGATCCTTGGAGGGAGTATGGTTTCTTACTTTGACGATTAGTAATGGATGTCCATCCTTTGATAAACCTTGCAAAAACATCTTTCTGGAGTCCAGTTCATCCTGGACTTCACAGTCTGGGAAAAACCCATTTGGAACAAAAGTAGACCTCCAGTTATGCCATTGTACGAACATTTTTGCTGCCTTCTCTGGGTCCATTGATCTTGCAAACAAGAACCTCAACAATGTTGCGTCTCCATATTTCTACGTTAAGAAAAAATCCAAACCAATAACTTACGTGAACCCAACAGATCTCACACACAACAAACATACAGCCGGGTATAGGAAACCAAAAGTAAATCACAAACGAATTGATTGTGTAAATGAGTAATCTTAATTACAAATTGAAAACAGAAAAGAACGGTTTAAGAAAAAGTGCATACCTCAATAGAACAACCAACTGTCTCAACTGATTTCCTCATCTGTGTAATTGCACTTTCATTGGTTCTATCCATCTGGGGCTGCGAGGATGATGAAATGCCTTACATTTTGTTTAAACTGACTACAAAAAGAGAGGTTTCAGCCCCCGCAGTCTCTTGAAGACTTTTCCTAGCTCAATTCTTCAAACTTTTAGAACTTACGTCACCCACGCACTGTCCAGAAGCCAGACTTGGTGGAAAAAAAATTAAAGAAACGAATGTGACAGTTCAGTCTCGAGTCGTTGGTCTAAACAAGCTAATTAATGCTGGAAGGATTTTAAAAATCGAAAACAGTTTTCAATTTGACTTTTATTAAGATTTTCTTAATCTACTGACTTTTAAATTAATTTGTGATGATTAATTTTTTTAAAAAAATAAGATTGATTTTGAATTTACGTGAGATATTTATTTTTAAGTTGTTGTTTTCTGACTTTAAAGAAGTAACTAGAATTCAAGTTCCATTGGTCAAATGGACTTTGCAAATCCTTAAAATACTGACTTAGTTATAGTTATGTTACGTCATCCTACAACTAGAAAAACTTAAAATGAGTTCATCTTTCAATAAGAGTTTATGAACGAACAATCTTTCACCGTCAATTATTGCAAAATTAAACGACTTTTCTAATGTAAGCAAAGGCATGGATGACGATGTGCATGAAGGTGGTGGCGTGCTTGGTAAAGGCGTGCATGGAGGTTCAGACTTGAAGAGGAGCTTGCGTGATCAAGGCCAAGGAAGAGAGCTTTCCATACCAATTGAGCCAATGACTAGGGCGCGGGCTAAGAGGATCAAGGAGGCTTTGTATGCGCATGTGGGCTCACTTATGGAAGACATGCAGCGTGCTAATCCTATAAGAGGAGAGTTATTTGGGTCACAGCTCAAATGGATCCACTTAACTCAAGTCTTTGGGTCAGATATGCATGTGGCTT
>JAOQMR010000003.1:14310217-14322533 GCA_027563865.1 Erythroxylum pelleterianum | reverse complement strand
GTTACGTTCTATTTTATCTTTCTCTTTGTTTATCATCAAAACATTAACCAATACGTGAAGTCAATTTTGACTTAACAGAACCAACTCAACAAAAGGATTAAAAGTGTCATATCTGACCGTGGCAGTGAGTAATACGGCAGATATGACGAATCAGGTGAACAACGTCTAAGACCGTTTGCCAAATTCCTAGAGGAATGCGATATCGTCCCATAGTACACTATGTCAGGTTTGCCTATGATGTTGCTGAAACATGAAACAGAAAGCGCTTAAGGATATGGTGAGGAGTATGATTAGTCATTATATCTTGCCAGAATCACTCTGGGGAGAAGCACTAAAAACCGCAGCATATATACTCAACAAAGTTCCAACTAAAGCAACTAATAAGACCCTTATGAACTTTGGACGGGCAAGAAGCATAGTTTGAAGAACTTGCACATTTGGGGATGTCCAGCTGAGGCAAGGCCTTATAGGCCAAATGAAAAGAAACTAGACTCAAGGACTATCAGTTGTTACTTTATTGGATATTCTGAAAGATCCAAGGGTTACAAGTTTTATGATCCCACTACTAAGGCAATTTAGGCTAGAAATGCCCAATTTTTTTAGGATGTTGAGTTTGGGGGGGGTGAAAGGATTAAGAACTTTGTTTTTAAAGAGGAACACGTTGAAATTCCTCTAATTGTTGTTGACAATGATCAATGTCAGGTTTCCATTCTTGACATTGTTCAAGAAGCAATTTTGGATCAACACAATGTCATGGAAATTTGTCTCCAAGTTCAACAACTTGTTCCAGAAGAACAAACTCTACAACCTTAAGAACCTATGCCATTAAAGAGATCCATTTGAGAGAGGAGAAGTGCAGTTCCAAATGATTATGTTGTATTTCTTCAAGAATATGAAGTTGACATTGATATGGTGGAAGATGATCCAATCAACTTCTATTAAGCCATGGAAAGTTCTAACTCCCAAAAAATTGGATTGATGCCATAAGTAAAGAGATAGAGTCCATAAAGCACAATGATGTTTGGGACCTTATACCATTGCTTAAAGATGCGAAACCTATTGATGACAAAATAGATATTTAAGACTAAGAAGGATTCGAAAGGCAATGTCAAAAGGTACAAGGTTAGTCTTGTCACAAAGTGCTTTACACAAAAAGAAGGCATTGATTATAAAGAGACTTTCTCTCCGGTTTCTTCGAAAGACTCTTTCAGGATAATAATGGCATTAGTGCCACATTTTGATCTTGGGTTACATCAAATGGACATTACGACAACGTTTCTCAACAGTGACATTAATGAGATGATTTATATGGTGTAACCAAAAAATTGTGTCAGGAGATGCAAAGCAAATGGTTTGCAAACTAAAGAAATCCATCTATGGAATGAAGCAGGCATCTCGTCAATGGTATTACAAATTTCACCAAGTTGTCATCTCATTCAGTTTTGAGATGAACTTCGCTGATGATTGTATATACCATAAGTTCAGTGGGAGTCAGTAAATTTTGCTAGTTTTATATGTCAATGACATATTGCTTGCCACTAATGATATAGGCTTATTGCACGAAACCAAGAGATTTCTGTCAAAGAAATTTAAAATGAAAGATCTTGGTGACACTTCTTTTGTTTTAGGGATTCAGATACATCGGAAACGTTCTCTAGGTATTCTTGGATTATCACAAAAGAGCTATATTGAAAAGGTACTCAAAAGGTTTGGCATGCAGGATTATAAACCAAGTGATACCCCTGTGTGTAAGGGAGATAAGTTCAGTTTAAGTCAATGATCCAAGAATGACTTTGAAGCTAAGGAAATGCAACAGACTCCTTATACTTTAGCTATAGGAAGTCTAATGTATGCTCAAGTTTGTACGCATCCGGATATTAGGTACATTGTTGGAATGCTGGGGATATATTTAAGTAACCCGGGATTGGATCATTGGAAAGCATCCAAACGGGTCATGCGGTACTTGCAGAGAACAAAAGATTATATGCTCACATCCAGAAAATCGAATAAGCTGGAGATCATTAGTTATTCTGATTCCAATTTTGCTGGATGTCAAGATACTAGGAGATCCACTTTGGGCTATATTTACCTTCTTGTTGGAGGAGCTATTTCCTAGAAGAATGCTAAGCAAACACATATAGCTTCTTCCGCCATGGCAGCGTGTTATGAGGCATACAACCACAGGATATGACTGTGAAACTTTGTCACGGAGCTGCGCATTATGGACTCTATTGAAAGACCACTTAAGTTATTTTGTGACAATAACTCTGCAGTGCTATATTCCAATAACATTAGAGCTTGACAAAGTCGAAGCACATCGACGTCAAGTTCCTAATTGTTAAAGAGAGAGGTCAGAGTGGATAGTTATTTATACAACACATTGGATCAAACTCCATGATTGCGGATCCGCTTACTAAAAGAGTGCCACCTAAGGTCTTTCATAAGCACACCGCTCATATGGGTGTTGCGCATCTTTTCAGGATATATAGTTTCAGTGGGAGTATGTATTGTAGATCCTTTTCATATTAGACATTTTTTTACTGTCATTTTGGATACAATTTTTGTTTTGGTTAAGTTGTTTGATGTTATTTTCAGCTTTAAGATATTTGGTTTATGTTGTCTCTGAACTTATTTAAAATTGATTTCAATAAAGCATATGGTTAGACTAGTTGGAAATAAGCATTCTAAGATCACGTTGCTTATAATTTCCATGCTACACATTCATGCTTGATCCATGTCATTTGGTTATATCAGCATATGTGACCATTGATGGGTTTAGTTACGCTAATTGTAGCGAAAGACGCTTTGATCCTATATTGGTATGATTGATGGACCGGATTGTCTGAGGATGCATACAGTAATGATAGTAAAATTCTGAGTACTCATAAGGTTAATACACAATTTTAAGGTAACACATATAACCCAAGTGGGAGATTGTAAGGATTTTTTAATCAAACATGTGGGCTTATATGTGTATAATTGTATATAAAGGCTATCATATAAAAGTTGAGCCCAATTATTAAAGTGATATAATATGTTTATAGTATTTTGGGCTTCATGCATCTATTTTAAGTGTGGGCTTTATATGTGTAGAGACTTGGTTTATAATTTCTAGTTTTATGATGGGCCAAACTAGAAACTACATAAATTAGATTAGGGTTTTACCCCTAATATAAGTGGTTATGGTCTCCAAATTAAACGTACACATAATTCTTTCCCGATATCCTATCATGAAATAGAAAACAGAGAGTTGGAGAAAATTCTTGCAAAAGGCTATGTTCTAATTTGGAAGACAAACTGTAAGGCTCCAGTGCAAATTTCACAATAGATTCAGGTATGCTTCCGCTTTTATTTGATTCTTGATGATTTGATATGAATGGATCATGTTTTTAAAAGGCATTAAAACCCAAAACCTACTTCTCATTTGCAGTATTCTGAAATAAGCCAAGGCTGGATGACTGAAAGTGAAAATACTGTCCACGACCTCACTTATGTTCTTTAAAATATACCTCTTTAAGAATTTTGTCTTGTATAGTGTTCATTGGAATGTCGCTTGAGGCACTTTTGTAGAATTTAGAAGCAAGGAGACTGTGGGATCTGTGTTTTCAAAGTGTGCAGGTAGTATAGTTGATACAAATGGCGTTCCAGATGCTACCAAAAGCAATCTAAAAAATGGAGCTAAAGTGCAAGGAGATGCCATGGGAAATCATATGGAGGAAGTTCAAGAAAAACCAGATCATTCAAGTGCCAACATAGAAGGTTTTCCCAGTATGGAAAGTTTTGTCAGTCCGGTCACAAGGTCTCGAGCAAGCCGTCTGAAGGAGCAACTCCAAACTTATGTGCAAAACCATGTTGAAAGTGGGCTGTCCAAATATGGCAAGTCCATATATGGAAATGTTTTGGAGCCTAAGTATGTCTACATAAATGGGCTAACAGACTAGTTTGGGGTGTTTGTGTTTTGAGCTTGTTTTGGGTCAAATTTGGGTTTGTTTATTATGGGTTGTTTTTATTTGTCTCCTTTGGGGTTAGAATAAGTGAAATGGGTCACATTTCAAGGGGGCCACGTTGGTTTTAAGTCACTTCTATTTCAGACTTGGTTTATGGGTTCAATTTAGCTTTTTAAGTTAGAATACATAGGCCCCTTATTATTTGTACTTAAGTCCATTTCGAAATCCATTAGGTTTAGGTTTAATTAAGCATGTTTTAGGGTTTGTGGCTATCATATTCACTCTCTATCTTATTCTCTCCGGCAGCCACCTCTCTCTCAACATTGAAGATTGTCTTTGCATCTCACCCACCTTCTCCACCACGTTTTTCCACATCAACCATCTTCTTTACTATGACATTTATTTCAGTTTTTTATTGTTTTGTCTTACATTGTAATGCCTATAACAAGGTTATTTTCGGTTGTAATGTGGGAACAAGTTGTAATTTCGAAAATTTCAGATCTGAATGAAAGAGAGTTTGCTTTCTTTTATGTTTATGTGCAAGGTGTTCTTATTGATTGCAATTGAGTTTATCTTTTGTTATCAATTTTAATTCATATTTCCTGTGTTCTTGAGTGCTTAACTGATTGGGGTTTAAGGGGATTTCTAAAATTAACATGGGTTCTTGTCATAAGTGTTCTTGGGTGTAAGAACAAATCCTAATCTGATTGCTTTGTTGAGAAACAAAATTCTGATTTGATTGGCAACGAGTTCTAAGGGTCGATTAGGGGTCTTGGGGTTCTGCATCATTTGGTATCAGAGCATTGGTTCCAATCAAGTAAGTATTTATTTCGGATTGACTGAAAAACAAAAAAGAATTCGTTCTATTTGGCTTGTTTGCTTCAAAAACAAAATTTCAAGATCTTACATGTCCAAAAACGTGCAATTGAGCTGAACTGTTTTTCGATTTTTTGTTGGCATCAAATATTCTAAAAAAATTTTAAAGTTCATGGGAAAATGTGATTATAGTTGTTTGGGTGTTTTAAATTTCAGAACAGTTTAGGTATAATTAGTGCAATTTTGGGGCTGTTCATTTCTAATTCTTTTCAATTGAGTTTGGTTGCTCGTCAAATCCATACTTTACATTTTTTTTAGTTTGAGTGTTTTGAGTGATAATTTGAGGCTCCATTTGGGAATTTTGAGTTTCTAATATAAAATTCCTCAAATTTTCAGAATTCGTCATTTGCTTGCATCCTTTAGTTTTCTATTATTGAATCTGCCCATTTGCATCTATTACATTAAAAAGGTTGTAATATTGATTCATTGCTGCCTTAAAAAAAATTATCATACACTTATTGGTAATTCAAGTGTGCTTTCGGTTTGTTGTTTGCGTCATTTTTGCTTCTAGAATTTTGAGTGTTTTCCTTCTTTGTTTAGGTTTTTTCCTTGCAAATTCTCAATTAACATTGGTTGCATTAATATATTTAATTGTTGTTTGATTTAGCCCTTAAGTATAAACATTGAAAGATTGCTTGAGTGGTAAAAGCAAGAGTGTGTAAGCTCAAAAGAGGGGAAAAAGTCAAGTTTGAGCGAAAACACGAGAGGTGTGTCATTGCTACGAGAGTAAACACGTGAGGGAGTGTTTGTGAGGAGTATTTTGTTGTTTTCTTTGTTGAAATCTGTAGATTGACGTCTGTAGATTTTCTTTGTTGTTTTCTTATTGTCACCTATGTGACAATTCTTTTATTAGTGGTAATGAAATATTAACTAAAGTGTACAACTAATGTAACAATTGTGAAACCGTGACAAAATGAACAAGCTTAATTTCTTAGTAAGCTCGAATATTCGTAAAGTTTGCTGCACACTGTTTTCCTTTCCAAAATTCAGTGCATCTGGAGTTGTCAAATATAGCTATTGGTGTACAAGTATTATCATATAACTTTTGCATGTAGCAAAGTGCTGCTGTTAAGGTACCACAGATTCGCTTGAAAGTTGTGCCTTCATATTCATTAATTAAATGGTGAGCAAATCAAGCGTACGTCTTTGTTGAACCCCTATTCACGAACCTGCTTCACATTCCAAGTCGATCACCTATCTCTGAGGATGGTGATCGTATCTCCGCTTGGGAATTCTAGTTTACACAATGGAATTAACTTTGCTTTAAGGCTGCAGCAGTTTGAACAAATGCAACGGCAGCATCGGATGCATGTTACCCTTGTTTGTTTAACTCTTGTTAGTATTGTCGGATTTTTCCAGTTGCTGCTTTTATTAATAAAACTATACTAATAAAGATCGCAACAATTCCACGTTTGCAAGATTTTTAATGCTGCTATTATTAATATGGCACCAAAAGTAACTGCTAATGAGTAACGATGCAATTAAGGTTGCTTTACCATCTAAATCGCAACATATAGATGCGTCAAAAGACTCGAGCCAATTCTAACATGAAAGCCTTAAGAGTCCCTAACAAGCAGTGGCACAATATTCCCTTCCTTGCACACTTTTACTCGTTTCAACAGGGGGCAAGGAAAAAGGGAAAAATAGGAACAAATGAAAGAGTTACATATGCAGATAGAAAAAAGTCGCAACATAAGAAACTGAGGCATCATTTATACAAACATTCTAGCTTCTTCACAAAGCATATATATTCTTCTCCATATCTGAGTTGTAGTCATCAAGATCAGAGATATTTGCTGAGTACACAGACCATGAGAAAGACTTGCTCCCACTAGCCCTTTTAATACGTCTCTGGTCTCTGAAAACACCAAAATGTTGTCGGAAGACGAAGTAGCACATACTCGCAAGTGTTCCAACAAGAATTGGAGCTCCCATTAAGGTAATAGTTACAGCCATCCACGTATGATTTCCCACAACAACAAAGGCTATAGACAGGAAGGCCCCACAAGTGCAAGCACATGCTGCCCACATCAGTTTGTTAACGACAGAAACAACCTGCTTTTGGGCCCTAGTGTCCCAGGCCACCAAAGTGATCTGAACCACGACAACAGCAAGTGATATGAAGAGGGATGTTGCATTTAAAAGACAGAAAACTCGAAAACCAATATTATCTGCTATGTTGGCCTTCCCTTCTTCAGATCCAGTCATTATATATTGTCCAGGCAAGTTGAATATGGCAATGAATGCAATTGAGGCAAAAAGCACAGCAACAACAGTGACAGAGTTAGTGGTGTTCTGCACAGCTTCTCTGTGAAGTTTTCTTAGCTCTTTTGCAATACCAGAAACTCGTCGATTAGTTCTTTCATTTTGTATCAGTTGTGAATGCACTTCATGCTTTATATCGCTTACAGTCCTCTTAAGTTCCATTGTTTCATCTAATTGACCAACATGCCTAGCATGCTTGGCACCAGCCTCCGTCAGGGCTTCCTTGATTTCTAAGGCAGATTCCCCATATTGGAGTTTATCTGCCAAATCCATCGCAGTTTCGTGTTGATTATTGATAGCATTGATTTCGAGGGACGTGTAGTTTAGTAAAAGGCTTACAATCTGGAAAAGAGAATTATGTGTATAAGTATATGACGTGACTATTATTCATGCAGCTATATTCAACACGCTATTTTTCTGCTATGCTTTTTTAGATTCCACAGTTGAAGGACTATAGTACAGACCAAAAAGACAGTACAAGTAACATATGGGGAAAGATGCGAATTATCTTGCTAAGTTACAAAGATGACAAGCCTTTTGCATCCTACCAGATGCATCTGATCTCATTATAGACTATATGCTTTCATGTAAAACAAACAAGACGACTCCAAAAGTAGCTTGAATAAAAAATTGAGGTCCTAGAAGAAACTAAGAAGACAGTGTAACGTTTCAGTAATTAAAGAATCAATCTCATAGTTTCACCACTTAATAAACTGCAGGCGTAGGTTAACGAAAGGTAAGATATTAGACAAATTTTCATACTTCATGTTAAATTGAAAATCAATACTAGAATTACCTGTGCACGAGATTTCCTTGTAGCAATATGTACTGCTGTGTTGCCCTTCTTGTCACGCTCATTCAGAATTGAACAGTCTGCAAGTAATATCTCCTCTACTACAGCTGTGCTCTGGCCCTTTACAGCCATGTGGAGTGCTGTTTGAACCTTCTTATCTTTGATGCAGACAATTCCTGGATCACGGTTTATAAGTGCTTTCACTATACGAAGAAGGCCATACCTAGCAGCAGTGTGCAATGCTGTTTTCCCATTTTTGCGGACTATCCTTAATGAGCTGATATCAACATCCAAGATGGCATTCACTACATCCAGATGATCCTGAACAGCTGCTGAATATAGGGGGCTAGTGTTTGAAGAGTTGCACAACTTGCACAGCTCAGGCCAAACAGCCAAAAGTTCCTTTATGATACCTGAAAATAAACAGTCAACGTTATAACCAGTCAAGTAACTTCAAATCTAAGCGACAAGAATGAAGATGCAGAACAAGTCACTTCCCTCTAATATTATGCAAGTAATTGCGGTATAGTCTATTGGAAAGCAGAGAAAATTCAAGATAGTAGCAAACGCTGGTGATTCAGCACATATTAGAATCCACAATTTTCTGACAGCATGTAAGTTTAAAGTTTTCCTAGGGAAGTTACTGGTTTAATGGACCTGAAACCTTATAAGAAAACATTCCATCTCATCAACATTTTTACATTATATTGCCAAATATAGAAACAAATTATAACCATGCATTTATCAGAATCATACTGTTGACTATATTACTACGTGATTCAAAGTTATCAGGGAACAAAAGCTCAGAGGTGGTAACCAGTTCTGCTCCAAGTAGGACAAACTGAAGTTCGAAGATACATAATCCCATAAGGCCCTATAAACATCAACTTTGCTTTCTAGCGTTAAATTTACAATTAGTTCCGGTCACCAAAGAAACTTAGAAACAAACAAATTCCTGAAATCCATTTGAAATGCACAATTTAGAACACACTTGGACAAAAAAAATCGAACAATTTGACAACTAAAGAATCAAAGTCATACCCAGGTGACCCTTCTTAGCTGCAACATGGAAGGGGTCCATATCAGACTTGGCCCTGATCTTGGCGGCCTCAACATCACAAAACTTGATCAAATACCTGAAGATCGATTCCAAATTACTCTCTGCAGCTATATACAACGCAGTCTCGCCAGCATCGTTCTGCACGGCCAAGAGATCAGATACTGAAGAAAACCCATCAGAAGTGTCATCTTTAGTAAGTTTCTCCACGATCTGTTTCAAAGAATGAAGGTCCCCTGATCGCACAGCCGAGAAAAACGATTGGTGGGTAATGAAGCGGAGCGACTTTGATGACTCCATAAGAAAGATCAGATCTTTGTCATTTCCAGGTTAACTTTTAGCTCGCAACAAAACATAAAAACACAAGAACGGAGAAAACCTCTTGGGTTTAACTTTAGTTTCTCTCAATCTCCCTTTCTGCGCAGCTCAACAGAGAGAACCAATGGTGAATATGGCTTACTGACCTCTTTGTTTTCCAAAAAAGATTCTCCTGTTTAATTTGAAGTTCCTTCTTTCTATCAATATCTTACGGAAGAGGAACAAGCCACCTGTACATCTAATTAAATTCATCAGCCCAAGTTGGAATTATAATTCATTTTCTTTTTTTACTGATAGTGGAGAAAGAGGTACAGTTCAGACTTGGTGATTGATTGACAAGCATATGATAATAACGTAGATAGTGGGGAAAGCGCTACTGTCCAGAGTGGGGTATTTTATATTTAAATGATTGACGAACATATGACAATAATGTGGTCAATCAACTAACATCAGACTTTATATGCCACCAAGACTTCAGGGTAAAAGATGCCATTGCTTTCTCGATTTTTAAAACTTTTTTAGGTTAATTAAAAAATTTGAGAAGTCTCCTGTATTTTAAAAAAAATATAAAAATTATTTTATTATTTTATTTGTTAAATAGCATTTAAATATATAACAATCACGTAAATATAAATTTTATTATAAAATAAAAATAAAAAGTAGAGTTAATAAATTTCTTAAAAAATTAAAATAAATAGTTTGCATTAAATAATAAATTGAAAATCTTGAGGCTATGCATCTTTTTATGAATGTTGGTTAAGCTTGATAACAAGATGGGTAGAATTTGGGCTCCCCCGTATCCAAACCTAACTTGATGATGCGCTCATATTTTCTTATCTTTTTATACTTTTATACTTAGTTTTTATTCTCATTTGATGTCAAAATTACATGACTTGCATTGATTTTATCATTTCAGGTATTTTAGATGTCAAGTGAAGAAAATCATGCTAAAGAGGCAGATTTAGGACTTTTGGATGTCATTTTCAGAATGAGAAGGTCGAAATACCCTAAGGTGACCAAAATTGTAGAAATCCTAATCCTATAAGGAATCCTACTTCAACTAGGGTTTCTACATTTCGGAAGATTCTTGTTCGTCACTGCAAGAAATGGATCCAGGAATAATCCAGACGGTCAGGGGACATGTAGATTAGGAGAAATGAAGATTCCTAACTTTTAGGAAAAAAGTCCTACCCTTGTAAAGATCCTAATTCTACAAGGAAAGAAAAATCTACTTCTACTTGGAAAAGAAATTATATCCTTATAAAGATCCTAATTCTATAAGGAAAGAAAGACCTACTTGTACTTGGAAAAGAAATCCTCTCCTACAAGACCTCCTCCAATATAAATAGGGTCCTTTAGCATTAGTTTAAAAGGGTATTCACGCTTTCTCTTTTCTTTGAACGTGAATTTCTCTTCTGCTCTTTCTTTCTCCTACGTTTTCTCTTTCTCTCTGGGTAGAACCCTAGTTTTATTTTCTTCTCTACTTCTTCTTCTTGTACCCGAATTCTGCACCAAGTTTTAAATGATGATTTTTAACTTTGTTTTACTTAGAATTATGAACTAAATTCCCTGTTAAGACCTTTTGATTTGTGTTGTGCATGTATGTTTAGTAGTATATTCGAGATTGAAGAGCAAGCATATGGTAGAGCATTGCATTATTTGAATTTATGAGAGTTAAACACATATGAGCCTTAAACACTTTGAATATTGGAGAGTATAACAATGAGAGGACCTATTATTTTGACATGGAATAGATTTCCTTTAAGTCCTATATGCTATCTTGCTTGGTTCGTACATTTAGAGTAAGTTCCTTAATTTTATGGATTGAATGTCATGGCTTACTTTTTCTCTACGATGCTTGTGCTTCTTTGATGTTGTTGGGAGGTTAGGAGAAAAGCTATAACACTTAAGAAAAGTTTTCCTGCATTTGCATACACGTTTTCGTTTACTTTTGCATCCACACTAGTTTTTTGCATGTCACAACTTTTCCTTAGTATATTTCTTTTGTCTTTCTTTAATTTTCCTTACTCGAGGATAAGCAAGAGCTAAGTATGGGAGAATTTGATGCACTCATATTTTCTTATCTTTTTATACTTTTACACTTAGTTTTTATTATCATTTGATGTCTAAATCACGTGGCTTACATTGATTTTATCATTTCAGGTGATTTAGGTGTCAAGTGAAGAAAATCATACTAAGGAGGAAGATTTAGGACTTTTGGATGTCATTTTTAGAGTGAGGAGCTTGAAATACCCTAAGGTGACCAAAGTTGTAGAAATCCTAATCCTATAAGGAATCCTACTTCAACTAAGATTTCTACATTCCGAAAGATTCTTGATCGTCACTGCAAGAAATGGATCCAGGAACAATCTAGACGGTCAAGGGACATGTAAATTGGGAGAAATGAAGATTTCTAAAAAAAAGTCCTACTATGTAAAGGTCTTAATTTGGCAAGGAAAGAAAAAAAACCTACTTCTACTTGGAAAAGAAATTATCTCCTTGTAAAGATCCTAATTCTACAAGGAAAGAAAGATCTACTTCTATTTGGAAAAGAAATCATCTCCTTGTAAAGATTCTAATTCTATAAGGAAAGAACGACCTACTTTTACTTGGAAAAGAAATCCTCTCTTACAAGACCTCCTCCTATATAAATTGGGTCCTTTAGCATTAGTTTGGGGATATTCAGGTTTTCTATCTTCTTTGGATGTGAATTTCTGTTCTCTTCTTTTCTTCTTCATTTTCTCTCTCTCCCTAGGTAGAACCCTAGTTTTATTTCCTTCTTTTCTTCTTCTTATACCCGAATTCTGCACTATATTTTCTATTATAATTTTTAGCTTTGTTTTAGTTAGTATTATGAACTAAATTCTCTTTTCCAATTGTTGAGGCTATTAGCTAAATTCATGGTTGCTTTTATGAGACGCATGCGCATATAATTGATGAATCTATGATTGGAAATTTGTGCTCTTGATTTGGACATGATTGCTGAATTATGCACGTGGATTTGAAGTCATGAATTTGAATTTTGCATGAATAATTCGTATGCTATCTGATTAATTTAAT
>JAOQMR010000003.1:14297625-14310117 GCA_027563865.1 Erythroxylum pelleterianum | reverse complement strand
ATAAACCTAAGTATAAATTATACTTAGATGAGTTTTGATATGAGAATGTTTTGGTGATGGAATTGATGGTAATATACTCGGGATTGTCATGAACATGCATTGTACATACTTCATTTTATTCATGTGCATTATTAAACACCTATGTACAAATTGTGATATATGTGTATGTTCTTTGTTATAGATGAGCAACTGGAACGTCAACCCATAGACATTGCCGAAACTTCTAGGCACTAGCTTCGGGAGCAGTTAGTGAGTAACCTAGATGGTTTCTTTCAATTATTGTTTACTTATAATTATGTTTTGAATAATGAATGAATGTGGTTTGAATGTGGATTCCGGACAGAAGGTCCGATGATTATGTAATGTGGATTGAGATATTGAAGCGTTGCTTGAATGTGAATGTGAAGAGCTATATGCTTTATAATATGATTGATTGTGATAGACGCATTCCATGCATGAATGCATGATCAGATAATGGGAGTTGTGACTAAAGTAGCCACCGATCAGAGCTTAAAGCTCAATAAAATGAAAAGAGCCTCGAACTCAGAAAATGATTAAGAGCCTAAGGCTCACTATGTATAATGAGCCTGTAATTTCATCAGATAAGGGACAGTTATTAATGAGCCCGGTATCCAAATGGATATGGTACAGTTCAGGCACTCGGTCACAACAGCGTGATAATTCAAAAAGTGTCTCATGAGCATTTCATTTGCATCTTGTTAAGTATGTTTGATTGATTGAAATGCAGAATTGCTTATAATTAATTGAAATTGTGATACTTATGTAAAGTGCAAAGTTCTGAAATAATTGTTGTGTTAATTGATGTGTTGCATGAATTGAGTAAACCATCGATGATGGTTACCTCATTGAGTTCTCAAAACTCACCAAAATTACAATGTTGTCTTTTCAGGACTAAGAGGCTCTACTGCCGTGTAGATTGTGATTTGGCAAGATAAGTCGTGGCTCAAAGGTCGGTCAGTTGGAAATTTTGGATGGCTTAGACAGATTTGATATATTTTCCTCTTTCATGTAGTACTTATGTACTAGGTTTTATTGATGTACATGTAGTAAATGTTAAAAGACATAATGTAGACTTTCGGTTTTGAGAAATGAAATGAGAAAAAGTTGGTTAAAAAAAATATTGTGGTTTTTCTTATGATGCTTTATAAGTGAATACTGATATGATGTCATATGAAGTGAATGTAGTGATCGAACATAGCTCACCCTTATCGTAGGATATGTACTGGAATGACCTTCGGGCATCCCAGTATATACCATGTGATAAATGGGCGCTACATTCTCAATGATGTATCTTGGTAGGATTACATCATTTCCTGTTGGAATTGTTATACACCTTGTTGAAATTGCAAAGTATTAGCAGTGATAACATTAACCAATTCTTTCAAAGATGTACCTTAGTTTTATTGGCTCACCAAATCTTGGACGCCAGACCTTGTATCTTGCCAAAATTCCCTTCCATCCTACTAAAATTGTAGAGTATTCTGCTGAATCCATAAATTATTTTGTTGAATTTGAATATTTTTAACAGCCATAACATTAAGTAATGCTTCCGGAGATGGACATGAGTTGTAATAAGAAGCTTCTGGTTTATACAAGAATTGTTTTACATCTTGCAAACTATTATGGAAGTACTTTTGCATGTTATCCCATCCATAACTAAAGTTTTTATGATCACTCCAAACATGTTTAGAGGATTGAGAATATGAGTTATTGGAAAATTACTTCCATCCATGTAATTTAATTTTTTTTAAAAAATACGTAGACGCTAAACAAAAAGTGAAAAAGTCATAAAATAACTAAAAAGAAACTAGTTATAAAAAAATATGTACAAAACACCAATTATCATCAAAAACAAAAACTAAAGCGCCACATTCCTCGACAATGGTTCTAAAATTTGTAGGGTGTCATAACATTACTTAGAATAACTATAATTATAGCAGTAATGAGTCTAGGTCGATCCCACGAAGAGTGTTCGATTAGCTTTTGTTATCAAAAGAATCGGTGTTACATTATGGCTGGGGGGTGTTGGTTTGATTTTGAAACAAGAAAATAAAAAACTAAACTGATGAAGGAAAATTAAAGAAAACATTCACAAATGATTAATGCATTAAGGACCCAGTCATCGAATCAATCTGAGCTTACACTCACTTAAAAATACTTCATTGAATTGTTATCCTTATACCTCTCTTGGCGACTATTATTCATAGGTTAATAACAAGCTCTGTTAACACCAGTTTTCCATTAGGTAATGTTTAATTAAGAAGAGCTCGTTAATTAAACCTAGTTATCGAAAAACTTAGAACAAGCTCTCCAGATTTAATTGGACAACCACATTACGAATTAAGAAAACAGATTAATCAAAGCAATAACCATATACGCTCGAAAGAGTCATTTAACCTAGGTTATATTATCCCTAATGATTATGATAAGTGTGAATTGCATCGTATTTTAAGGCTTAGTTTGGTATGTATTTAATTGTTAATTCAATCTTTTAGTATATGTTTAGGTTAGAATTGTGTTAGTTTGTTAATTATTTATGTTTGAAGTGTTTTATGGGTTAGTACAAGTCTTTAAGATTAATTATTTTGTTTTTGAGGTAACTTGATGTGTTTGTTAGTATTTCAGGGTCAACATCGAAGAATGGAGAAGTTTCAGAGACATTCGAGCAGAAACAATGACCTACAATCATGGCACAATAGGCTACGATGGTCACAGATGCACTGGAGTTAGCCCATGACCGTGGCCTATATGCCACGATTGTGACAGAAGCCTAAGATATGGCCCACAATCATGGCTTGCTTGCCATGATCGTGACAGAAGGCTAGCCACGGTCGTGGCCTGTGTTGGGACCCTGAAAATACCCTAGGGCTACTCAAAACACAAAAAGTATTTAAAGACTAAGACAAAAAGGAAGAAGGAGCTTTTGCATCAACCCTTTTTAGAGAGACCCTAGAGAGAATTATCGAGGGACACAGAAAGAGAAGAATGAAGAGAGAAAAGGAGAAGAAGTCGACTCGGCTTACTTCTTAAATCAGGAGTTTTTCGACATCTCTGTCTCCTGTCGTCTGTTCGATTTCATATTTCCTACTATTTTTAGTTTTATTATTGTATGTTGATGACATGATTTTTGGATGTTGATGATGTTCTAAACCCACCTTTAGGACTTTATCTTTGATTAAATGAAATCTGATTCTTTATGTATTATTTGGATTTATTATGATTTAATTTTGGATGTGCATAATTCAATGATAAACTAACAGGGAGAATTGAATGAAAAATAATTAAATTAGGCTAACGAGAAATAAGTGATTTAATATAACAAGAATTAAGTTAAATTGGTAAATTGTGCGAAGAGAGATCTTGCATAGGTTTTCGATAGTTAATTGGATAACTTCAGATCTAATTAGGGCTTCGGATAGATTGTTAATTGAGAAATTGCAACTTCCATAATTTGATTAGGGTTTGTAATTTAGGGTTAATGGCTATAACTCGACAGAGAGTAATTAACCCTAGGATCATCTAGAAACAATAATCCAGTAATTCATAATCGATTAGTTTAGCATAACAGATAGGTAAAATTGCCTTTCTCTCAATTGGTAATTCCTTAGGTTGATTCTTGAGGGTGTGTTGCAACTGCTAAATAATTAATATTTTCGTGATTGATTCTTGAATTGCTTGATTAAATTGAATTCTCATTTTAATTCCGTTACATTTTGAATTTTTAAAATTGTTTTGGCCTTAGATTTTAGGATTAGATCATCCCTCCTCAAGGGATCGACACCTTAGGTACTACTTGAACAAACCCTATGCTTATTAATTATTGAGGTTAATTAATTAAAACTTACACACATTAAACAACTCGATCAAGTTTTTGGCATCGTTATTAGGGAGGTGATTAGTTTAGTTCTATAGTTTAAGGTGTTTAGTTAGTTTTTAATTTTTTTGTTTTTCATTCTTTCTTTCTATTTTTGAAATTGTGCTCTTGCATAAACACAAGAGTCATGAGAAGTTCGAGTCATGAAGCTGAAACCTTAGATTTAGACACCATTTGACTAGAACGATCCATTAGGAAAGCTTAAAGTGAAGAAGAAGAAGAAATCACGAAAGCAATAATGGTCGAGGAATTTCAGCAAGATTTGGACTATGGAGCAAACTAAGGACGTCAACAACGAACCCTTATGGACTTCATGAGACTAGGGTTCAATGTGACTAACAAAGGATTAGCTAGGCGACACGTATAAGTAACATCTTTTGAAATCAAACCAGCTCTCCTAAACATGCTTCAATAGAATGTGCAGTTCTATGGACTAAAGAATGAAGATCCTAATGCATATATATTGAACTTCCTTAAAATCTGTGATACCTTTCAGTACCATTAGATGTTGGAAGATGCAGTAAGAATTAGGCTCTTTCTTGTTACCCTTAGAGTTAGAGCAAAGGCTTGGTATCATTCTCTCAACCCAGTCAATGTCACGACTTGGGATAAGCTAGTTCGTGCTTTTTTAGATAAGTATTTTCCCCTTACCAAGACCACGAAGGTCATCAAGGAGATTACCAACTTCCAACAAGGTGACGGAAAGATACAAGGATTTGCAACGGAAAAGATGAGATATGTAGTTAGATCACAACATGGATAAAGAAGGGCGTGCTATTTGACAGAAAGTTGGAAGATCTTCTTAAGTTAATGTAAAACTATTAAGAGAGTTCATAGAATAAATTAATGTATTCTTAGGTTGTCTTGATTTGAAAGTGATTTCAATTGGATAATATAAGAATATGGGTTCTATTTCTCAAAAGAGAATATAATCTAAGTTAAGAATTCTTACTAGTTAAAGAAAAAAAATCATTCATTAAATCAGGGTGAAGTTTAATATAATAAAGTTTTAGGAAAAATCCTTACCTAAATCTATTTTATTCAAAGATTGATTTATTCTTGATCATTAATTTGTTTTAGTGGTTCAATCGATAAAAATTGCTAGTCTAGCTTGTTAATTTTGTGAATAGTTGGTAATTAACTAATAGTCCTTATGGGATCGACCCATACCTATTTGTGCTAGCTACAAATACATCATGTGCTTGTAATTTAAAACATAGAGTATCACTTGTCTATTGTTTGGTTATGTTTTTGATCTACATCAAGTTATTTTTCTTCAAATATTGATTCATGTTCAACTGCATTCATTAGATAAGAAATAGTTGTTTAAATCTACCAACACCTAATTCATCCCCAATGGGTCTTATTAAGGACCAACAAAAGGTATCATTTTTAAAGTTATCATCTTGATAGTCATTTTATGGTTAACTCGAAGTTCTAAAATTAATTGAAGTTGCTATACCGTAAGTATATGACTCATATAAAATAGTATAGCAAGATATCATTCCCTTAAGAATTGGTTAGTCACCTTGTAATTCAAATTGAATTTTGTTTGAGTAAAAAATAATGAGAGATTGAAAATGTAAAAAAATCACAATTTAAAGGCTTGCAAACACACTTCAAAATGTCAACAAAATAAGAACACTATTTTGGCTTAGAGAATCAAATTATAAAGGTTAGGATCATTCTCTCCACACCATGTAATACATCATTTTGGTAGTGTAATCATGCTTAGTCCTAGGCATTCTAATGTATTGTCCCTTTCTCTCTTAATACTCAAACCAATTAAGCCCGAAATAATGATTAAAGTTCGGTATGTGATCTCTGATCTTACACACTTTACTTAATAGTTAAGTGAATATGAAGTAACCTATTAAACAACCATCAAAACATACAATATCTCTCTCTAAATGCCATGTTAGCTTGATGTGAAGTGTTCTCAAGCCTACCCACTCTCATGGTAGATCCAAACTGATTTCCTAACTCCATTTCTCAATGTATGAAAGGCATATGAAGTCCATAAATCATAAGCATTGAAGCAAATTATATACTAAACCAAAGTGAGTTTGTACATAGTTATGGTAAAAACAACCTTAAAATCTACTTAGAAATCCATTAAAGTCATTAACAACATCCTCACAACAAGTTCATACATCTTCTCCATGCAATAACTAAATAAAAACAAATGAGAGAAGAGAGAATAGAATTAGATGAAGAAAAAAGTTGGAACTTGGTGTGGCAACTCTAAGATCTCTTGAAATCACTTGATTCTCCTTAAAAATCCATGAAAAAATGTTTCTATCTTCCTCCTTTTAGTGTGTTGGATGACCCTATTCTCTTACTAGCATTTAAAATTAACCTCTTTGGGTGCTTAAACCGACTTAAGATGGATGTGGAGCAAGATAGAAAGCTGTAAAATTTCAGCTTTCTCCTTTGATACCTATAATAAGTCTACATGCAAGTAAGTTGATAACCAACGCAAATAAGGTTAAAATTCTGCCCAAACATTAATATACAACCATGCCAAATGTAAGTACATCAAAACACATGAAAAGCATGCAAAAACTAAGCTTAAAAACCTTCATTTATAACCTAGCATGCAATTTATTATATACATTCACAAACATATGCAAGTTATATGAAAATAACACAAAACCTATGCTAAACATCCTAGTTTGTATACTAAACAAACACATTATCACATAAAATGACTTAGACAATCCTATAATAAATATCACATTAATTTCCCCTATATTTACACTTTTTCTTATCCTTAAGATAAATAAAACATAAAACTACACAATGCAAGCAAATTCACACAATTAAGCACATATGCAACATAAAAATTTAATGGTTTAATGGCCTTATCCTTATGGAATTAACTTGGTCTTAAACAACAATTATTCAATGACTTCCAATATATCAACCAATTCCATCATGTTTAAGAACTTTAATATAAACATACATATCAACAACTTAATCTTACACCTACGAGACTTGCATACATGCGTTTACTATTATCTATCAATTGAAAAAAGGTTAAATATCACTAATTATCCTCCCATGAAAATTATTGATATTTTAACAAGATCAGTAGGTTTTTATTGACAAGTCACTTTTTCAATTTTTATAATGCTAACCTACCCTTTTGACGCAATGACAAACAGTTTATAGATATTGTCCTTCAGTTACTCAACTAGATTGCATTTTTTATTCAGCTTAGAAGGAGAGTCATTTTAGAATTTTAACACGAGAACAAACATTTGTGATGAATGTTCCTGTATACTTAGTTATATCACTACTCATAACTTGTTACTAGCTCTATTCTTAACCCTACGGGTCAGCATAATAGTTATTTATTTAGAAAACATATTTATTTTGTTTCTTTTTCGCATTTTTAACTTACCTCATTTCTTTATAGAGAATTGTTTATATGAAAGGTAACTAGAAATGAATTCTAATGATAAACACATGAAAGTGAGTGACATAAAATATAAAGCTAAGTGTCATATCCTAATTAACATAAATATTTATATTAAAGACACTTAACAGATAACTTCCTAAGCTAATTTTTTCACAAGTTAAATAATTTTGTTCAAAGATAAGCTAATTCTCATTAAATTTCATCCATTACACATTCACACAGTCAAGCATATGCAAATCGAATTCAAAAAGAATTTAGAAAAATTATGCAAAAAATACACATTACACAGACATGGGGAGTCATATATACAAGCAACATGCAATGAGTCATATATATAAGCAACACGTAATGGAAATATAAATGCAATTGCATACCAGTCCCCCATAAATGAATCACACTTTTTTCTCAACGTGTGAAGGTGATATGCAATAGGATAGCTAAACATATAACACAAATAACAAACATAAGTAAAATTAATAAAAATTAAATGTAAGAGAATGCTTATGGAGATTGTGGCGGTAAAGGTGTCAGCAACGACACGTGTACTCCTTGAAATTAAAAAATTTAATGATTTTCTTAGTCTGATAATTTTGTTCGCACTTCATCTTCTCCAATCGTGCCTTAATCTCTCATTTCTGCAATAAATAAAGAAAAATTGAAAAAATGTTAATTAAGCAAAGCACACAAACATAAAGAGATAAATGTACATATGAACTAGTGTTGGGTTTAAAGTCACTAACGGACTTCTTCTCATTCTCGGATTACTTAAGGGGGGGAGGGAAAGCACTTCCCATCCTAAGGTAAATGTCCTATAAAATAAGGCTTACACCAGTGGCCATTGATCTTGAATGTCTCACCTTTGTCATTGGTCAACTCCAATGCAACATATGAGAAAACTTTAGTCACTTGAAACAAGCCATTCCATCTTCATTTTAGCTTACTAGGAAAAAATTAAAGGCGAGAGTTGAACAATAAGACCATATCTTTGACCTCGAACACCTTATTTTTTATATAAGCATTATTCCATTTCTTGGTTCATTCCTTATATAGTTTGGCATGTAAAAGCTGACTTCTCCTGGTCATCTGGATATATACATTCCTAATTATAGCTAGAATACGCATCCAAAAAACAATAAAATGCATGTCCAATAACTCACTCTATCATCTAATTAACAAAAGGTGATGAGAAATGGTCTTTCTTTCGCACCAATTTGAGCTTCCTATATTCTATTCATAGCAGACACCTGATAATTGTTCAGGTTGATATCAACTTACCTTTTTCATTTTCCACCATTATTTTCCCACCTTACCTTTCTTAGGTACGCACTATACTAGACTCACCTACTCGTTGTCTAATGTTGGGTATATAATTCCTACATCTAGAAGCTTAATAATCTTCTTTGTGATAACTTTCTACATGTTTAGATTCAATCGCCACTGCCCTTATTGTCTTAAATTCATCCTTGAGATTCATTCTGTGCATAAAAACAATGGGACTTATCCTTCAGATGTATAATATTTGCCACCACATAGCTTAACGAATTTTGTTTCTTATTCCTCATTCAACTGATTTAAAATAATTATTGGTAATGTTTGATCCTTACCCAAAAATGTGTACCTTAAATGTGCTGTTAATGGTTTGAGCTCAATGGTTGGTGGTTTCTCATAAGAAGTTGGGGTTGGTGACTCTGTTTTCTCTAAAGGTTCCTATTTTTTATTGTCATCTAAGTCCCCTTCTTCTACACTTATCTTATTGTCATATACTTCACTTTTCTGCTCCTTCATTGCTCTCTACTATTCCTCCACACAATCATCCACCATATAAACTTTCATACAAATGTTTAGCTCAATCTTTGTTTTCAACGTCCTATTCATATTGAATTTAACCTTTTCATCACCAATATGTAGAATTAAGATCCCATCGTTGCCATTGAGGTTGGCTTGATATAATCTAGCTTCAATTTCTTAAAAATGGACAATGGTATAAGATTAATACTTGCACCAAGATATCACAAACATTTAGAATATTCTACACCATTAACAATGCAAGAAGTAGTGAAAACTCCCTGGATCTTTTAATTTTGATGGCATTTTGTTGGTGATAATTGAACTACAATTGGCTATTAAGGTTAATGCTTGCTTTGAATCCCAATGTTACTTATGAGAAAGTAGCTCCTTTAAGAATTTTAGATACTTGGGCATACGTTCAAGAACTTATGGAAGTGAAAATCTCAAATGCAGCTTCTTAAGCATTTCCAAAAAAAAATCAAATTAGGTCTTTTCAGGGTTTTGCCTTAATCTTTGCAGAAAGGGTAACTTGGGTATATATGGCGGAGGTGGAATGTAAGGGGGCTCCTCCTCTTCTAGTACCTTTTGTTTGCCTTTCTCTTGACTTGTCTCAACCTGATTTTTGGCTTCCTTCTAAACTATTCTCCCAATTCCTTCCTATTTTTTAAATGTATTACTCTCACTTGCTCCTTTGTGTTAGATTCAATAGTACTCGAAAGGTTGCCTGAATTTCTGGCTATCAATAAAGCTGTAACTGACCCACCTGTACCTCTAGTTTGTGAATGGAAAAGGCATGATTCTTGAGCATCAATTTAGTCCTAACATGTGTCTTCTTTTATTCTTCATCCACACTGTTAATCTTGGAGCCTAAGAGCCAATTGCATCCATTATTCTAAAAAAATGGGATTCCATCTTTGGCTTAAGGCTTTTGTATTTCGACTCCTAATTTGTGGACCTTTTCTAGAATCCTGGAAATCTTTATAAAGTCCAGGAAAAATTTCTATAGTTTTTCCTCCTACAGTTATAAGTGTTCATGAAAGGATTGTTACTAACCGTTATGGCACACCTCAATAATTTGCTTGTTCCCTTCAATCATTGTTCATCAAATAATATGTTCATGTATGGTCCTATTGTCCACATATTTCATAAACCTGTTGTATTGCATTTACCAAACTAGATGAGGCATTGATGTTATTCAGCCCTCTGGTTAATGGTACCATGATTGTTAATGGCCATATCCTCAACCATGATTCCCTTTTTTTTCCTTCACGTTGTACAATTTACTTCTTCTAGTTGACAATATACATTTGTTAGTGGTTATATCCTCAATCAGATCGTATGCAGCATCGATGGTTTTTTTTCATTAACGAGCCTCTGGCTACTGTATCAATTTTACTCCCATTTGATACACTAACTCTGTTATAAAATGTCTGTAATAACAGCTTTCTTGGTAGTTTATGTTAAGGATAACTTCTCTACAACTTTTTGAATCTCTCTTATACCTCGTAGAGGGATTCTCCGTGATGCTACTGAAAGGTTGTGATCTCCTTAATCTAGGTCATCTTTATTAATGGAAAGTATTTAGCTAAAAAAGCTTGCACTAACTAGTCTCATGTAGTTATATGCTCCAGATTAAGAGAATTTAGTCACACCATTGCCTGATCTTTCAGTGTGAAGGAAAAGAGTCTCATCCTTGCTACCTCATCGGATAATCCATTATACTTAAATGTATTGTATATAATTAGCAAGGTTAGAATTTGAATCCTCATATCGTAAACTATATAATTGAACACTAGTTTGCAAAATATTCAACAAAGCAAGCTTGATTTCAAAATTATCCTTATTAACAGAGGGCCTAATGATCCCCTATTGGTTCGGATTGAACCCAGGCCTTATAAAATTGATTAATGTTCTTTGGTCACTGCAGTAATGTAACATACCACTCCCATAGAGCATAATCCTGAATAAACCAGAGGATATTTGAGGACATACTCTACATAAATGATACATTAGAACAATCAAATTAACTAAATAAAGACATCGAACATATTATAAACATTTAAAACATTCATTGCTTCTCATTACTATCATACACATAAATGGTCATATATGGAATTATAATTCAAAATCCACATATACATTACACAACTATTTAGAGTTTAATCTTAGTACAAAAATGTGCAATATGATATAGGATGATAATGCAAAAGACTCTAACTAGACTCCGAAGATTTAGCTGATCAGACCTTTGAGCCATTTTCGCCCCCAAAATATAAGTACTAAACTTCTAGTATATCATTAGCTAGAACTCTCTTAAACCTGAAACAAAACAATGTTGCTATTTGATGAGTTTGCAAACTTTGTGAGTGAACCATCATTGATGCACTCACACAAGTCAAATCATAAAGATAAGCTATCTCACAATTTATCACACTTCAACAAGTATATCATATAAGCCAGTATTGCATATTACATGACATTCTCCATTAACTTCAGCTGTATTTCACATTACACTTATCCTTGAACATTTTCATGATCAAAAAGCCTCTTATAACACACGCACAATTTTTACTTTAAATATGGAATTTCAGCAAGCTAAATCTATACAGTCACCAAACTTTTTCTAGCAATATATATTCATTCATTTACCTAATTCTCATTCATAAATGACCTATATTTTTCAATGCTCATTCATCTATACCTTATACATGTTACTCATGTCCTTAAAATCATGTTTGCATTAAAAGATACATTTATACCATTAAGAAATCATAATTTCCAGCTTTGAATACAACCACATCAAAACAGTCCATTCTTTAGGTTATAACATCAATTAACTACATAAACTAATCAAGCTCCTAACCAATTAATCAAGCAACAATCTAGGCTTATTCCTAGCCTTAATCAAGTCCAAATATATCAATTTAGGGTGAATTTTCTCAGCTGGTTCGACACGTTCACAAGGCTAAAATTAAAATTGCAAAATTTGTCATCAACATCACTAATGTGTCTAACTTTACTACCTTCAATACTTCACGACTTTTATAAGCTTAGAGACATTACTAACACCTGAAATTTTCCAGATTTTAAAGTTACGTCATTTCAAGTTATTATAACTTCCATATTGATCACACTAAGGCTTACAAAATTCTACTCACTTATATCATTAACTGTCACCTTTTTATAAACATACCTACAACTCCAATTTTGCAGATTCAAAAACACCTTAATAACACCTATCTTTAGTATGAATTCCTCATCAATTATACTTCAAATTCCAACTTAATGTTGGATCCTAAAACAGAAAACATGCTTTGTTTGGAGAAACAGTAGATTTCAAAACTTTTAAGAAATCATTTTGCAGCGGAAGCAACATATCCAAATC
>JAOQMR010000003.1:14274303-14289907 GCA_027563865.1 Erythroxylum pelleterianum | reverse complement strand
TCTTAATATCCAACCAAAAGAAGATCTTGAAGAAGAGCAACGTGAGCACATCTTTCATACAAGGTGTCTCATTAATGATAAAATTTGTGGCATGATCATAGATGGTGGAAGTTGTACCAATGTTGCTAGCAGTTTACATGTTGACAAGCTTAATTTGCCTATTTTGAAACATCCTGGACCATATAAATTGCAATGGCTAAATGATTGTGGTGAGGTGAAAGTCACCAAACAAGTGATGGTTGCATTTTCTTTGGCAAGTATCATGATGAGATTTTATGTGATGTTGCACCTATGTATGCTGGACATGTTTTGCTAGGTAGGCCATGGCAATTTGATAGAAAAGTTAGGCATGATGGATACAAAAATTGTTATTCTTTTCCTTTCCATAGTAAAAATATTGTGCTGAAACCTCTTAGGCCCATTCAAGCTTTTGAGGATCAAGTGAGGATTGAGAAAGATTGCAACTTGAGAGCAAAAGAAAAGAAAGAGAGAAAGGTTGGAAAGAAAGAAAAAGAGAGAGAAAATAAAACGAGTGGAAAAAATGAAGAAGAGAGAGTGACTTTATTTGCTGGAAAAGGTTAGATCAAGAGAGCTTTAAAATGTGAAGAATCTTATATACTTTTATATAAAGATGTTTTCTTAACTATTAATGAGCTTGATCCATCTTTATCGTCTAGTGTTCTGTCTTTGTTGCAGGACTTTAACGACTTATTTCTTAAGGACATTCCTGATGGATTGCCTCCTTTGAGAGGCATTGAGCACCATATAGACTTCCTTCTCGGAGCTTCAATTCCGAATAGGCCTGCGTATAGAGCCAATCCGGAAGAAACTAAGGAGATCCAAAGACAAGTTGAAGAGCTTATGAAAAAGGGCTTTGTGAGAGAAAGCTTGAGGCCATGTGCTGTGCTAGTTATACTTGTTCCTAAGAAAGGTGGCAAATGAAGAATGTGTGTTGACTGTAGAGCCATCAATAAAATCACGGTGAAATATCGTTACCCTATCTCTTGATGAGTGCATGGTGCTTTTATATTTTCTAAAACTGATCTTAGAAGTGGGTACCATCAAATTCGCATGAAAAAGGGTGATGAGTGGAAAACTGTTTTCAAAACTATGTTTGGGTTGTATGAGTGGTTAGTTATGCCTTTTGACTTGACTAATGCACCTAGTACGTTCATGAGTTTGATGAATCATGTGTTTCGTCCTTTTATTGGAAAGTATGTGGTTGTCTATTTTGACGATATTCTAGTGTATTCCAAGAGTTTAGATGATCATGATGTGTTTGGACTTTTAAGAAAGTGTAAGCTTTATGCCAATTTAGAAAAATGTTCCTTTTGCATGGATACTATTGTGTTTCTTGGTTTTAATGTAGGTGCTAAAGGACTTCAAGTTAATGAAGAGAAAGTGAAGGCAATTAGAGTATGAACAACTCCCAAGAATGCTAATGAAGTTTAAAGCTTCCATGGCTTGGCAAGCTTCTGTCGGAGATTTGTGAAGGACTTCTATACTATTGCTGCCTCTTTGAATGAATTGGAGTTGCATGCTAAAGTTAGAGCCAACATTGAGAGGAGAAATAAACAATATGCAAAGCAAGCCAATAAAGGCTGAAGGCATGTTATATTTGAACCTGGTGATTGGGTTTGGATGCACTTGAGAAAGGAGAGGTTTTCGAAATAAAGGAAATCTAAGCTACAACCAAGAAGAGATTACCCTTTTCACGTTTCAGAAAGGATTAATGATAACGCTTATAAAATTGATTTGCCTAGCTCCTATGGTAATGTTAGTGTACATTCAATGTATCTGATTTATCCCTCTTTGATGTTGTAGATTCGAGGACGAATCCTTTCGAAGAGGGAGGGAATGATGGAGAACCATGGGCATGTGAAAGACAAGAGAAGCATATATAGTGTGATCCTGATGGCGATTTGGGTGTAAAGATGATGGCAAAATAGGCTGATTAAGGCTCTGGTTGATTGGAAACATTTAGGTCAAATGTTGGTGAAAGGTTCTTGTGGAAACAGCCTGATTGTGGATAAATTCTGGATCGATTGGATGGGAATTTCAAGACAAAGTCTTGATGAAAGTTGTAGGATTTTTTGTCTAGTTTCCAAAAATATCAAGTTTACATGAATCGGATGTGTAGTTTGGGAGATATGACTGATTTAGTGTGGGTAGGTCAAATCTAGCGATAAGATGATGGTGGTGTAGAAAACGAATAATTTTTGGAAACTATCAAACCCAAATGTTAGTTTTGAAAGGCTAACAACCCTAACGATAAATCACAGCAAAAAGTGACTGAAATTGTTTTTTTAATTGATTCACGTGTGTCAAACAAAATGGAAATACAATCAGCATATAAATAAGGAAAGGTTGCTAATGGAAAGTCACAAAGTTGACCCCTCATTGCACTCCCTTATGGCCTGCAGCTTTAATGGACTTTGAACAGAAAAATTAAGTTTTTAAAATAGTCAATACAATAAAGGAAAGATAACACAAGTTCAAAATGGAAATAATAAGCATTAGATGCTCTTATTAGCTTCAATCAGGTGGTCGCAACTCTATGCCACTAACCAATGGAACAATAGCCTCCTTGGACGTCTTGGGCTTCTTTAATGGGCTTCTCAAACTCTTCTTCATCATAAGGTAATGGATCAAGATGAGCTGTAACCTTACAAAGGCCAAATGGTTTCAAATGGACCCGTAACTTCATAATTAAGCCCAAAAAATCATCATCAGTATTTTCCACTTCCATAATGGGACCAGCTTCATCATTTGGACCCAAGCCCATGTTTGCAACGTCTTCTAAGACTTTGTTGGATGGACCTCCATCATTCTCCCCCTCTTGGAATGGATCTTCATCAAGTAAAGGCCTTTCCTGCAATGAATCTTCATGATATGGGCTCAAATCACTTACATTGAAAGTATTGAACACATTGTAATAATTGGGCAGGTCAATCTTGTATGCGTTAGACCCAATTTTCTTCAACACCTTGAATGGACCATTAGCCCTGTTTCTTAATTTAGACTTCCTCTTGCTTGGGAACCTTTCTTTCCTCAAATGAACTCACACTAAGTCCCCTTCCTTGAATTCCATTGTTCCCCTATACTTAGCTTGCTTCTTGTAGGCTTCATTATGCTTTAAGATATTTTCCCGGGCCTTATTATGTAATTCAACAATTTCTTAGGCCCTATTCTTAGCCTTGACACTAGATGATGATCCGCTTGACTCAATTGGAGCCAAATCAATTGGGCTAAGGACTGAATTGAGTAGACTTACTTCTTGAGGAGTTGTAAGCAAACTCAGCCTGAGTTAAATAGGTGTCCCAATTCTTGGTTTTACCCTTTAAAAGACTTCTAAGAATGTTGCCAAGACTTCTATTAACTATCTTGGTTTGACCATTAGTTTGGGGATGAAAAGAAGTGCTAAATTTCAATTGAGTCTCTAATCTTGCCCATAAAGTTCTCCAAAAATGACTAAGAAATTTAACATCTCTATCACTTACAATCGATCTAGGCAGCCCACGCAGTTTCACAACTTCTTTAAAATACAATTCCATAACATGTGACGCGTCCATAGTTTTAGTGCAAGGAATGAAATGAGCCATTTTAGAAAAGCGGTCCACAACAACCATTATAGAATCAAAACCTCTCCTTGTCCTAGGCAAACCCAAAATGAAGTCCATACTTACATCTTCCCAAGGCTGGTTTGGTATAGGCCAAGGTGTATATAGGCCGGTTGACTGTGAGCCCATTTTAGCTTTTCTACATGTATTACAAGAAGAAACAAGCCTTACTACATCCTTGAGCATTTTCCGCCAAAAGAAATGGGATTAAGCATAAGCATAAGTCTTCTCTTTGCCAAAATGGCCAGCTAGTCAACCTCTATGTATCTCTCTCAAAATGATCTCTCTTGGTGAACAATTTGGAATACAACAAGCATTACCTTTGAAAAGAAAACCGTTGTGCTTCACAAAATCTTTGTAAGCACCATTTTCACACAATTTCCATACTTCACAAAAATCAAAATTAGCAGCATACATATGTTTAAGGTGATCAAAATCAATAACTTGAGCTTGAAGAGAACTCAACATAACATGCCTTCTTGATAAATAATCAACAACAACATTCTTTGAACCAGGTTGATATTTCAACACAAAATCAAAAGTTTGAAGATATTCAACCCATGTAGCATGTCTCTTGTTCAAATGTGCTTGACTTTGAATGTATTTCAAAGCCTTATGATCGGTGTAAAGGAAAAACGGGGCAGCCAACAAGTAATGACTCCAATGTCTAAGTGCTCTCACCAAGGCATAAAATTCGTGATCATAAGTTGAATATTTCCTCCGAGCCTCATTAAGCTTCTCACTAAAAAATGCAACCAGCCTACCTTCTTGACTCAAAACAGCTCTAATGCCTATCCCACTAGCATCACATTCTAACTCAACTGGTTTGGAAAAATTTGGCAAAACATGAACTGGTGCACTAGTCATGGCTTTTTTTAATTTGTTAAAAGCTATTGTGGCTTGTGGTGACCATCTAAACTGCCCCTTCTTCATACAATCTGTTATGGGGCTAGTAATGGTGCTAAAATTTCTAATAAACCTCCTATAGAATGAACAAAACCCATGGAATCTCCTAACTTCAAACAGGTTAGTAGGAATTGGCCATTCTACAATTGCTTTCACCTTAGATTGGTCCATACTAATCTCATGATTACACACAACAAACCCCAAAAATGTGATGCTATAAGTACAAAAATCACACTTCTCAAGATTAGCATATAAACTCTCTCGGTCTAACACTTCAAAAACCAATCTCAAATGCATAACATGCTCATTAATAGTTAGACTATACACTAAAATGTCATCAAAGTACACTACCACGAACTTATCAAGAAATCGATTTAATACCTTATTCATAAGTTTCATAAAAGTTGATGGTGAACCATTGGCATCACTAACCACTCATAAAGGCATTCCTTAGTCTTGAAAGTCGTCTTCCATTCATCTCTTTCCTTCATTCTGATTTGGTGAAACCCATTGGCAAGATAACGGTTCTTGATAGTAATTTTATTGACAACCCTACTATCAATCACCATTCTCCACTTACCATTCTTCTTTGGAACAACAAAGGCCGGTACAACCATGAATTTAGCTAATAGCCTCAACCATTAGAAAAGAGAATTTAGTTCATAATTCTAACTAAAACAAAGTTAAAAATCATAATACAAAACATAGTGCAGAATTCGAGTATAAGAAGAAGAGAAGAAGAAAATAAAACTAGGGTTCTACCTAGGGAAAGAGAGAAAACGTAGAAGAGAAAGAAAAGAAGAGAAATTCACATTCAAAGAAGAGAGAAAACGTGAATCCCCCTAACTAATGCTAAAGAACCCTATTTATATTGGAGGAGGTTTTGTAGGAGAGGATTTCTTTTTCAAGTAGAAGTAAGTCTTTCTTTCCTTGTAGAATTAGGATCTTTACAAGGAGATGATTTCTTTTCCAAGTGGAAGTAGGTCTTTCTTTCCTTGTAGAATTAGGATCTTTACAAGGAAATGATTTCTTTTCCAAGTAGAAGTAGATTTTTTTCTTTTCTTGCCAAATTAAGACATTTACAGGGTAGGAATTTTTTTTTCCTAAAAATTAAGAATCTTCATTTCTCCCAATCTATATGTCCCCTGACCATCTGGATTGTTCCTAGATCCATTTCTTTCCTTGGTGAACAAGAATCTTTCGAAAAGTAGAAATCCTAGTTGAAGTAGGATTCCTTATAGTATTAGGACTTTTGCAACTTTGGTCACCTTAGGGTATTTCGACCTCCTCACTCTGAAAATGACATCCAAAAGTCCTAAATCTCCCTCCTTAGCATGATTTTCTTCACTTGACACCTAAAACACCTAAAATGATAAAAACAATGTAAGTCACGTAATTTAGACATCAAACGAGAATAAAAACTAAGTGTAGAAGTATAAAAAGATAATAAAATATGAGTGCATCACAAACTTATCATTTTGTTCAACATTTTTTGCCTATATTATGGAGGCATAAATGTTTCTTCCATTTCTTCTCTAATCCTAGACCATGTTGCAATCCTATGCCTATGCTCCCTATCTCTCCTTTTCTGAACATTATCCCACCATAAACTAGCATAACCTCTCAATTTCATCGCAACAAGTTTCATTTTTTTCTCAGCACTTACATTTCTACATTCAAATATCCTATCAACAGTACACGCCCATTCTAAGAAAAGGTTCGGATTTAAATTACCCTCAAACTCTGAAATTTCTACTTTGAAGGTGTAGAACTCATCTTGCCTATTTTGTCGTGGTTTAGCCATTATTGCACGACTTGGACCTCCTCCGGCACCTCTTCCATGCCCTCTTTGTCTACCCCTCTCAAAATCCCTCTCTTCATACCTATCATCATAGTCATATGGGTCTTCATCATCTTCTTCATGAATCTCTTCCTCTGGTGGTGAAGGGCTCGAAATTCTACTACCTCTTAAGGCTGGTCAAAAAGTAAATTCTTTTGCCTTCAAGGTCGCATTTTCAAGGCGGAGCTATTCAAGTTGTTGCAACGATTCTTCATTGGAAAATGGTTACTAGTCTTTGGATGGAATGGTGGTCATGGTCGGTTTTCGGTGAAAGGAAATAGGTTAACCTAGCTCTGATACCACTTGATAGAGATTTGGGTGTAAAGATGATGGCAAAATAGGTTGATTAAGGCTCAGGTTGATTGGAAACGTTTAGGTCAGATTTTGGTGAAAGGTTTTGGTGGAAACAGTCTGATTGTGGATGAATTCTGGATTGATTGGTTGGGAATTTCGGGACAAGGTCTTGATGAAAGATGTAAATTTTTTGTCTAGTTTCCATGGATATCAAGTTTGCATGAATCGGATGTGTGGTTTGGGAGATATGACTGATTTAGTGTAGGTAGGTCGAATCTGGCGATAAGATGATGGTGGTGTAGAAAACGAATAATTTTTGGAAAACTATCAAACCATTTTGGAAAGCTAACAACCCTAATGATAAATCACAGCAAAAAGTGGCTGAAATTGTTTTTTAATCGATTCACGTGTGTCAAAAAAATGGAAATACAATCAGCATATAAATAAGGAAAGGTTGCAAATGGAAAGTCACAAAACTGACCCCTCATTGCACTCCCTTATGGCCTGCGGCTTTAATGGACTTTAAATAGAAAAAAATTAAGTTTTTAAAACAACCAATACAATAAAGGAAAGATAACACAAGTTCAAAATGGAAATAATGAGCATTAGATGCTTTTATTAGCTTCAATCAGGTGATCGCAACTCTAAGCCACTAACCAATGAAGCAGCAGCCTCCTTGGACGTCTTGGGCTTCTTTAATGAGCTTCTCAAACTCGTCTTCATCATAAGGCAATGGATCAATATGAGCTGCAGCCTTACAAAGGCCAAATGGCTTCAAATGGACCTGCAACTTCATGATTAAGCCCAAAAAATCATCATCAGTATTTTCCTCTTCTATAATGGAACCATCTTCATCATTTGGACCCAAGCCCATGTTTGCAACGTCTTCAAGACTTTGTGGATGGACCTCCATTAGATCTACCTCAAAAAATCCTAGGACATGACTTGCATGGACATGAGCTTTCAAGAGGAGGCTTCGGAACTGAAATTGGGTAAAATTTGAAGTTTGAATGTGCAAGGAAAGGGGCTGAACAAAATTACCATATCAAAGGCCTAACATTCAAGTCTAATGTTCCTAAAGATCCATTACAAGATGTTGGAGGCCCAATGACAAGAGCTAGGGCCAAAGCCTTGAAGCAAGACCTTCAAGAGATAGAGCCCATTTTGTTGAATCAGATTTCATCTCATAAAGATCCAAGACATGAAGTGTCCAAAGGACCACATGGAGTCCAATTGGGAGAACTCACTTAAAATACCATGTGACAACCATGTGCCACTTAACAATAAAGAGAAGGATGTAATTTATAAGGTCCAATATGTTTAGATCATTGATGCAATCATATTTTTATATATTTTTTGAACCTTATATTTAATATCTTGCATGTATTTTATGGATATCTATGGCCTATTTATCATTTGTTATAATTACTAGAGCTTTAGACACATAAAATACAAAAGTCCTTAATAGGTTGAAATTAACATTGTTTTTCAGTTTCCGGCAAATTTGACCTTTGGACCTTTGAGAATTTTTATTTCGGGATTGGTGCATCAGAAAATTCTAAATTTTAGCAGGCATAATTGTGACTCATTGAAGAACTTCTCAACCAAGTTTCAAAATTTTTGGAGCTGTCATTTGAGAGCAGTAAATTTTTGAAAGCTGCTGTAAAATTGGAAACGTTCAGTCTGACCTCTTGTGCTTCAAAAATTCATATATGAAGATCCAACCGTTGGATTTTTTCGATCCAAACCTCAAATTGAAGCTGACTCGATGATCTTTCTGATGACCAATTTTGAACTGTCCAAGTTCTATATTTTATTTTTATGGTTAGTCAAATTTGGTCTAGAAATGAGCTAACATAACCAGTCCAAGAATGATCAGAGTTTGGGGCCAATTTTGGATGGCTTGTAGCGACAAACTAGTGCATAGAAGACTTGAAAAGAGACCCATCTTGATGTAGAGCAAGCCCAAAAGAAATCCAAGAGTGGTTCATCCCATGAAGAAGCCCGAAACATGCTCAAATCCAAGTCTAAAATGCAGGAACGTATCCATGTATGCAAGGAGGCATCCACTCCTATTCTAGGTCTGCTTTTTAGGAGAGACCAGACCTCTCTAGCTAGTATAAATAGGGTCCCATAGAATAGAATAAGGACATGTCTCTTTTGTTTTCTGATTTGCGTGAGTAACTTTTTTTTCTTTTCGTTTTCTTCCTTTACGTCAAAACCCTCCTATTCTTTGCTCTTCTACTTTTTCTTCTATATAGCCAAAACTTACACCATGGTTTTGAACAAGATTTTTGACTTTGCTTTAATTATAGACATGAACTAAGTTTTCTTTTCAATTGTGGAGGTTGGTAACTAGTTCTTATGGGTTGATTTTATGAGATTTTGTGCTTAAATCTTGCTATTTTATGGTTGAATTTATGTGCTCATAAACAGTGGTTGATTGTCGAATTATATTGGGTATTTTTGAAATCTAGAATTCAATTTGTCTTGCATGATTTGTTGCCAATTAATTGAATTAGTTGTTAGTCATCAATTTGATTAAATAAGTGGCATTAATCTATTAAAGTTTCAAGGTATATGTAGAATGTTAATAGGTTAGTTCTTGAGCATAAAATTATTTAATGTATGTTAGTCATCTTTGAATAATTTTAGGTTCGATCAATGCCATCTAATCTTAATGCTTTCATGTTTGTGTTGTTCATGTTAGTTTTGAATTGATACTTGCATGAAAAGGTTTTGCATTACATGTTAGTTTTGGATGCAAAGAATATTATTTGGTGAACCCGAATTTTTTATCATAAATTAGTTGGAAAAATATTTGGTTTCAATGATTAAAAATCAACCTAGGGAATTAGTAAACACCTTTGCAATTGATCTTTAATTAATTTGAATTTTTATCAAACTTCTCTTTGCAATTTTCTTCTTAGAAATTTTCGGCATCTACTCTTAATTTTCTGTTTTAATTCATGTCATCCACGTAGCGCTAATTCATTAATAAATAGTTAGGTACATGCATAACATATAGGTAGCTGATTTGCATTAAAGTTCTGCTCAAAGGTCACGACACACACCTACACATAGTTGAATAAATTAGTTTAATCATCTTAGTTTATTGCCGCATACATATCAATTAATTTTAGGATCATTCACGTGTTCGTTCATAATTAGTTAGTTTGCATTTAATTCTTAATTTTTCTCTTTACACACGCATACTCTTAGATTGAAGGTTAAAATTCTTCCTTTAAATTTGATCTCTGTAGGACGATACCCTTACTTCACTGTACCACATATCAATTAAGTAGGGGATTAAATTTGTAGGCTACCGACAACCTATCAATCATGTTTTAATTAGTTTCTTTTTTTGTTTTCCTTTAAATAAGGTCATCTAGTCAACACCTTTCTAAGTTTATTTTGTTTCCTTTTAAGGATTGATTTGTTTTCTTTTATTTAGTTTCTTCTTTAAGACATTAAATTAGGAAGTTTTTCTTGTAAATAGGCACCCTCTATGTACTTTGAAAAGAGATTTTTCATTCAAAAATAATATTGAGAGCTTTCTTGCTTTCTTTGTAATCTTTAAGAATACTTGACTTATCGAATGAGTTGTCTTCCTTTGTGATGTCCCAAGGTTAGAGTTCTAAGAGATAAGTTCTCTTAGGGTTTTTTTTCCATTGATTAACATTCTTGCTAAGGTTCTAAGAGACAGGTTCTCTTAGGGTTCTTTCCATTAAACAACTTTCTTCTAACCTCTTTTCTCTTTGTGTTCTATTTATATCTTTTCAATTTTGTTTTTTGTGCTTCCGTGTGTGTTTGATTCTATCCGTTCCTGGGTATAGTTCCATCTTGTTGAAGGTTCTCTAGGACAAGTTCCTATTAGGTCTCGTATCAATTACTTTGATTTATTTATACTTGTTTCTTTTCAATTTAGTTTTTTTAATTATTAATCCCAATCAACAATCACTCTATATAATTAATTAGCTAGGTAATATTAGAAAAGTTTTATCATTTTTTCAATGCTTGCTTGTGGGATTGATATTTTATTTATTATTGCATTAATACCAAGCTTATAGGTGCACTTATCTTAGATTGTAAGTAATATATCATAATAAATAAAACTTTTTAAATAGGGAGTTCACTCACCATTATCCTAAGCTCACCAATAAGATGCAAAATTGCTTACAAGCTCAACTACAATGCATTTATTTACTTAGACATACCAAAAATCAACTCAAATGCAAATTACGTAGTCAAAAACAAATATAATAAAGTAGACAAAATTAAGTGTCAATTTACTTTTGTATTTATGTCCTCTGACGATAGATCTAATCATAAATAAACTAGTATTGAGACTGACAATTACTTCTATAGTCACTGTTTTCATGATCTGGAGAAAACAAATTAGTGTGCATTTCGCAATTTGAATAAATGAATGCATCAAATAAAAAAGGGGTGGGAGGCTTAAGAGACTAAGATGGGATTCGATACCGTTCAGATTTCGGAAAAGAAATTCAGATACCGTCATGCTATATTTGGCATCTTTATTTACATGTTATGAAGGTCTATAATAAATAACCACGTTAACTGTAAATGGGACTATTTGCCAATTTCTACTCAACGCAAAACTTATTTTGTCTGACACGTGTCTAGCTTCCCTAGCCAATACTTCAAAATTTTTCCTTGTGTAAGCCAAATAGGTCCCCAAACAGAATCAACTATGGATGAGGCAATGTTTATAGCCATAGAATCAACTATGGATGAGATGAATAGCACAAACACAATATCTTTAGTTTTATCTGATTACAAATATATTAACAAACCTGAAGTATAAACAATCACACTAGGTGCAGAATACAAGAACGAAAGGCAAAATGTTGAGAATACTAAAACGAGATATAACTCTGCCTATACAACCCCACAACTTCATCTGTTAGCCAAAATCAATGTCTTCCTTCCATCTCCTTTTCTGATCTCTGTGATGAGGAATAACAGTCTATGTCAGCAGCATACCAATTTCTATCTCCACCCCTCGTCTCTTCCTGAATTTCCTTTCCTCGCCAATTTCAGTGAAAACGAGCAGTGGCATGCGAGTTACAATTTTGTAATCAACATAGATGATGGGAATCAAAAAAAAATGTAGCAAAAAGAGCAAGGCTTCGGAGAACTACTGGTCACTGATTCTGTGAGTAGAATTATTGTCATTGGGTGCTCTGTGTTAATCTACCACGTGATACATTTCTGCAGAAAGACAACATCAGCTTTTTTTACCTATTAGTAATAACAAAAGAAAAAAGAAAAAAAATATCTAAAGTAAAAGGGAAATTACTTAGGTGACTTTGTGCAGCTAAGTGTTTATGCATAACTAAGGAACAAGTATGTTGTAGGTATCAATCGTATCCAATTATTCAAGAAAACACTAATACAAGTGAGCTTTACCAGCCACCAGAGATTGTCTCATCAGCTCATGAAGGTAACCATATATATAAACTGCTAAATTTGAAACATAATACTACAGAAATTTAGGATATGCACAGAAAAGAAACACTTCCAACAATTTTCTCAAGACCTGCCTTTCATAATGTGGATCAACAATATCAGGCTCCTGCTGATATCATTCACAAAAGTCGATGTCCAGTTTAAGGTGATGATATAAGGTTGATCAGTTCTTTTCAAACTTAAGATTCTTATATAAAACTATGGAATTTGATGCCAGGGCATCACATATTACTGCGCCAAGCCACCCAGCTCAAAGGTAGACAAAACAAAGCCCAAGCGCTCCAACTTGTGTGCACATCCATTTATCAAAGTGATGATCCTTATATTTTTTTCTGCTAGTTACAATTTCCAAATGAAGGAACAAAGATCTTTGAAAACATATTGGAGTTCACCATGTCAATGAAATGCTTGACTCCAGTCTGTGGGAATAAATAATATTGCAATAGGGGTAAGAAAAAGGTGGAGCACATGGAAGGCTATAAGAAAGTGGCATATCTTGTTTTTCCAAATTTAAACCATATCACTTGGCTGCCTAGCTCATCATGTCCACCAAGATCAAAGCTAGACCTAGGCCATGGTACGAAACCAAAACCAAAGAATCTACCAAAAATTTTTGAAACAAGTAATATACAGGAACTAGCTAAATCCATGTCTTAACAGTTGATTTATTACATTCGAAAGCAGCTAGTCGCATATAAGTTTCAAAGATTTTAAGAAATATGTTGAAGACCTTAATATGTATAGGAGAATACATCTTTGAATTTAAAAAAAAGAATTACAATTAAAAATAGTTCAAGATAATATGTGGCCTCTAGCCATTTCACTTACAAGAGATGCATGCCCATCAAATGGTATTCACGTAATGATGCAACAAGAAAAGCTCATTTCAAGAATTCAAGGAAAAAGAAGAAAGGCTACATACAAAAAAGAAAATAAAAAAAAGGTTTCATACAGAAAGTACCTTCCAGGAAGTAGATGAGTAGCACCTCCAGGCCCTTTGGAACTACCAAAACGTTTTGCCCCATTCTCATGTTCTTTCTCCACCCGCATGGAAGCAACCTCCTTCTCCATAGCAGCTACTTCTCTTCTCATCTTCTTTGCCTCAACCTCCATTGCCTTGGTTAATGTTTCTACTTTCTTTGCCAACATCTGAGAAATCACAGATTAAAGAAATCCTTCCAGATACTTTTAAGTACAAAGTGAAAGGAAAACAAATCAATAATATCAACCTCAATTGCATCATCCTTATCTTTGAGGCTTTGGTCTTTTTCATGACCAGCTTTCCTCAAAGAAATGACCTCCTTTTGCAGTAAATCATAAAGAATGCCAGGAACACTATCCTCTGTATCTGCTAGTTGGAAATCACTGGGCTTGCCCTCTATATTTTCTTTCACTGTATTAGGTGTCTCAGTGGTCTTAATCACATCATAAGGTTGGTTGAAAGATCGATGGGGGCTAGCTCCATTTAGAAGTGCCTTACTACTCCTATCCAATGATCTTGTGCCTCCGTCAAATGATTTTGATGTTCCCTTAGCATGCTTGAGCACAGTACTAGAACCAAATGACTGAGATCTCAACTGCGATGTTGGTGTTTTTTTGGACAGAAATCCATTGGATGTCAACTTTGAGATGTTATCAGCACCACCAAGGGACTGACGACGGGAAGGTCCATTACATATATTTCTCACCTCTACTACACCACGATTAGTACTTGAAGGACCCCTCAAACTCTCTTCAAGTACTCTGAGTCGCAACTGATATCTCTCCTGAAAATTAGAAAAGTACGTGTTTATGCTAGGACAAGTAGATAACAGAGAACATTAGAGCCGCAGCTTTAAAAAAAAATTTGTACTTTCAACTGTGCTTCAGACTTTGCAGTTCGCTCAGCAATAGCGAGCTTGTCACGGAGTTGCTGCATTTCTCCCTGTAATGACATAACGTAAGTGGTGGAATCGTCAAGAAGTGGAAGGAACTTCCAGAAAATGCTCATAGAAAGTTAAACATCAAGATCAACCTGCAAGAACCTCCGCTCTTCAAGCCATTGTTTTACAGGCATCACTTTGTCATTAGCATCTTTCCATTCATTTGCTACTACTGTGGCTACCCTGTTTGCTGTCACCTTTGCACGAGCCAACTCGCGGTCAAGAGTTTTCCGTTCCTCCTACCAAATATAATAATATATTCAAGTATGGACAGTAGGCATGGCCAATAAATTGAACCAAGAATAGATAAAAAGGTTTTAATTGAATTACACATTACATTCATCTCTTGAACTTTCCTCTCGTAATTCCTCACAGCATTCGCAGCTGCGCCTCCTGCAAGGACAGCCTCCTCAAGTTCCCTTACCGTCTGGGTAAGTTTTTCAACCTCTGCAACCTTTTGTCTGTGCATTTTGTCCAAAATTTTATTTTCTTCCTGGCACAAACAAAAGCAAAGATATGAGTCTTTCAACTTGACCACACCAGAATGTTCAACTGCTGAAATTGAAAAAGTGGGGTATCAGAAGAACTTCTTATACTTGGCAAATTTCAATTTGTTTCATTAGCTCTTGGTTCTTGTTTTGAAGATCATCAACCATAGCAGCCTTAGCCAAAGCAGATTGAACAATCCTTTCAGTTTCAAGTAATGCTGCTTCTTTTGATTTAGTTAGACGATCTAGTGCTTTGTTGTCATCTTGAAGCTTTGCAATCTGAAAGTAAGGAGAAAAAATATGTACTAGAAAAATATAAATTATGGAGAACCAATTAAGAAGCTCCATGTAGAGAAAATACATCTTGTCGAGCAAGTTTAAGCTCAGCTTCAAGGGGTGCAAGGATTGCTTCTATTGGAGGCATATCATCATCCTTCTGAGCAGCATGAACTCTTCGAAGGGTAGCTTCAGCTGCAAATTGAGCTGCCATCGATGCCTTCTTCTCATCATTGATTTTCTTGATTTCTAGATTCTGCAATGCAACTGTATGTAAACAACACAACTTCAAACCAACAATTGACAAAAATAATACAAAAAGAAAGAGGTTCCAAGGAATACTTTGCTCTCTAGAAGAGACTCTGTCAATTTAAGTTTCCCCTCCACCTTTGATAATTCCTCAGTCAGCTGTTTTAACAGGAAGCAATAAAAATCAGACCAATGCACCACAAAATAACAATAACAAACTTAACATAAATATGTGAAGCAAAAAGGCATCAGAGAAAGAATTCGTGTTCACATACATGTATTCTAAAATTCAACAGGTACAATGCACCAGGCACCATAAGTGAATTGCATAACAATAGAAAAATTCTAACTTTCAAGTATAACAATATGTTTCAACCAGAGTACCGTGTATCATAGTAGTTAATAGCGCGCGATAGCGGCGCTATCGCGGCGGAGCGGCGCGGAGCGGCGCGGAGCGGCACCAACCCGCTCCAGACCCCCTTGTAGCGGAGCGGTTTGGCGTCGCGGCAAAAGCGG
>JAOQMR010000003.1:14235155-14254201 GCA_027563865.1 Erythroxylum pelleterianum | reverse complement strand
TCAATCATAGAATCAATTCATAACCATCCAATACACAATCAATGCTCAAGTGCAATGGTAGTTGAAAAACATTAATTCCATTAGTTGAAATAGCATTTAATACTTACTAACATAAAGATAAATATAGAACCCACCTTATAACTTGTCTAATACTTGATTAATGAAGTTCCTCCTCTTGCTCCACTTGCCTTCTTCCTTGAGATTCTTCAACAACTACAAAGGAAACCCCAATCAACATAGGGTTTTAAAATCGACAAACCCTAAAAACCTTAATCATGAAGTTAACCCTAAAATCACTAAACCCATCCATATTCTAAGCTTCCTCAACCAAAACCCAACCAAAAGCTTAACCTTGAAAATATGACTTACCTTGGATCTTCAACTACACAAGTGGTTTCTTGTACCAAAATGAAGCTTAGACCATTCTCCACCTTTTTATCTCTTGGACTTTCTTCCAAATCTCACTTAATCTCTTGGAAAATCACAAACCCTAACTAAGCTTTCCTCTTCTTCTTTCTTCTTTCCTCTCTCACGACCACTCCCTCTCTTTTCTCTCTATTTTTCGTAACCTTCTCTCTTCCAATTGAAAGACTACATCCTTTCTTCCTCTTTTATACTTCTCTCATATTACTTAAGCCCATTAGGCTCAAGCCCAACTCAAATCCCTACTTATTCTTCCTTCTTCTTCTTATACTCTTAACTTAAATCACTTACTCAAGGCCCAAAGCCCATGTGATCTTTTAAACTTACCCAACTAACACATTCAATTCATCTAACTCATTTAATTACTTTAACTTTTAACACCTAACTCATTACCTCAATTAATCTCATATGCTAATTAATGCTATCTTACTTAATTAATGCCATCTTAATTTACTGACTTAAGATTTAAAATCATACTAATTATGCTTAATCATAAAAAAAATTCGGGGCTAACAGAGACGACCCGAGGTTCAGCTTGCTGCAATCTTAGAATTTTATTATTTTGACCGATTTTCAAGGTCGATTTTATAATCGAACGACAGAGCCGCAATCAATAGGGCTCATTGAAAACTGTCCCTTATCCACTTGGGGGGATACAGGGCTCATTGAACGTTAAGCCTGAGGCTCTGAATCACTTTTGAGCTCGAGGCTCATTTTCACTCGTTGAGCTTTAAGTTCTAATCATTGGCTACTCTAGTTACAACTGCCATTATATTTCATGCATTCATGCAATGGAATACATCACTCACAATTGCATATCCCATTCAATCACTTTCTCATTTCATCGGACCTTAGTCCGACATTCCACATTGAAGTGGAGAATTCATAATTTCATCCATATACAAGTACAAATACACATTCCTAACACATTTAACAATAACATTCACATACAATTAGCACTTCAATAACTCATTCATATATCACGATCATCGGACCTTCATTGTCCGAAATTCAACAGTCAAATCACACTCATAATTATTCATAATCACTCAATTCATAACATAAACAAAACAAACAATAAAGTAAGGTCATCTAGGTCTACTCACAGTATGCTCCAAAATAGCAGTTGATTCCAAATTCTGGATACGCCTGTATGCATATGTTTAACCTGTAAATCACAATTTATGCAATACACAATTCACACTCATTACAAAAATCATTATGCCCAAATAGTTAGGGCTATATACAATGCATGCTTAATGATAATCTCGGGTACTTTACAAACTTCATATCTTATGCCCATTTTCATTTCATAATTCAATCACTTAATCATGTGAATATCTTTATCCCCGAACATACTCATACCTTTGGTACACTAGTAACTTTCCATTTTTATCCCACTGAAAACTCGATATCATCTTTCTCTCTATGATTTCCTTAACTTTAATCCTATGTTTGTTCATCCCCAATTTTCCAAAAATATTCAAAGGGAAAACAAAGCATATATGTCTTTATCACTTTCAAAATTTCTGTACTTTTCTCCTATATGTATTCAATGATCTTTCTACTCAAAATCATCTCTACACCATCATATCACATAAGAATCCCTAAATACATAAAATCACATTTAAAAACCACCCATTTTATCTCATGAAAATGACCACTTTTTCCATGACTATTTTATGTTAGATAAACCATACATTTTATCTCATATTCATGCTTCTCATAAAGATTAACACGATACTTACTTGTAAAACTCCAAAATCTTCAATCAACACAAAGCCTTAACTTTCATGCAACTCATGTACTTCGTCTTACAGAGGGTTTGGGTCAAGTTTTCTTGAGGCAAAAGAAACAGATGACAAAGTGGTAACAGTAGAAGATAAGGGTAAGCATAGTTTATCTTTGGTGGAGTTTTTGATCAAAAACTATTTGTTGAAGATACACTAAGGGAAGAAACTTCAAGAGAAAGGAATGAAGGCCCATACATTAACTTGTCTTTCAAGGTTATTTAAAACTCAACTTTTAAAGCTGAGACACCTGTCCATTTCTTAGCCACTTATCCACTTCCAGATTTTTCCATAAAGCATCATTTCGGGCTAACTTTACATGTTCTTTCTGACCCTGATACTGAAGTTATTTCATAGCACTTTCTTTTAGAAACATGTTCTCCTATGTTTTATGTTTCCATTGACACAATTTAGTTCAGTAATTTAAAAGATATACTTCAAACATTTTTGGATTTCTTTTGCCCAAAATAGCAATCCAAAATTTAAAATCATCTTATTTAGACATTCCATCTAAAATTTAGACACAACTTCCATCTAAAATTTAAACATTTTAGAGATTGAATTAGCTTTTAATTTCTTCATACCGTTTGTAGCTCCATGTATCTAGTTTACCACAAAATAAAAATCATCTTATTTAGAGCTCTACAGATCAAGATATCATCAAAATACTGAAATATGTTCCGTAGAATAATACCAGTTCATAATATTTAATATCACACTCACTGTACCCGTCCCATGTTTTTCACTTATATTTTTCAATTCATTTCAAATAGCTATGATTTTTTTGGTAAAGACGTATAGCAGTGTCTTAGGAACCCAATGGTTTAAGAATCAGGTCATTTGGGGTCTAGAGAGGAAGTTATGACCAAAAGAAGCACCCATGTTTATGACCTCAATCAAATTGAACCTATTTTGGTGCGATTTTCATAACTTTCACAAACAACATCGGATTGATCTCATTTTTAGACTATTGGAAAGAGTACTTTGATATCTACAACTTTTATGAAGACCTTGAAGACAAGTTCTATCTCTTGAAGGATAAAAAATGGAACAGAATATAGAAGATAAATAGTAATTAAGATGATAGCATGAACAGTAACTTCGTCTTAGATAAACAGTAACTAAGACAAAGTGGATGAACAGTAACTTCGTCTTAGATGAACAATAACTAAGACGAAGTGGATGAACAGTAACTAAGACGATAGGATGAACAGTAACTTCGTCTTAGATTAACAGTAACTAAGACGAAGTGGATGAACAGTAACTTCGTCTTAGATTAACAATAACTAAGACGAAGTAGATGAACAATAACTTTGTCTTAGATAAACAGTAACTAAGACGAAGTGGATAAACAGTAACTTTGTCATCCCCTTCATCTTAGATGAACAGTAACTAAGACGATAGGAAGAACAGTAACTTCATCTTAGATGAACAGTAACTAAGGCGAAGTGGATGAACAGTAACTTCGTCTTAAATGAACAGTAACTAAGAGGAAGTGGATAAATAGTAACTTCGTCTTAGATGAACAGTAACTAAGACGAAGTGGATGAATAGTAACCATCTAAGACGAAGTGGATGAACAGTAACTTCATCTTTGATGAACAGTAACTAAGATGATGTTTTCCTCCTTCTTACATTTGCATCATCTTAGTTTTGCATCATCTTACTTTTGCGTCATCTTACTTTTGCATCGTCTTACTTTTCCCTCTCCAGCATCGCCACTTATAAAGATCATAACTTTTGACTTAAATGTCCAAAATTTTCATACTATATACCATTGGAAAGATAAAAGAAAGATCTACAACTTTCAAGAGGAAAATTTTCCAAAAGATCTATAGATCAATCCCAAATGTTCCCCTAAACTCCAAAGACAAATTTTACATTCATCCTCCAATGTACTGCACCCAATTCTCAACTTCATGACAAATTTTTGAGATTCTTAATGACAGAATTGAAATTCGATGTCTTCATAAGAAATGTAGCCATATTTGTCTAGTTTAATCCAAATAAAGCATAGTCTCATTTGGATAACTAGAGAAAAAGTTATGGTTAACACACCGAAGCATACACAGTGAACATTTTTAAGATCAACCACCACTTTTGTTTCCAAATCTTTCCTTATCACAACTAATACCAAGATCACTCTTTCAACTCCCTCTACTTCTCATTTTCAATAAAATCACATTTAAAAACAATCATACCTGGAAGTTGTCAATGAATGCATATATATTTTTTATGTGCAAACATTCAATATTTATGTACATATATGCTAACATGATGCATGAGCAAGAAAATGCATTTCCTTAATATTGGGACCCGATCTCGAGACCGGACCCCAACCGGAGAAAAACGAAAAATGGAGCGAAACAAGGAAAGCGAAGGATCGCGAATCAGAATACAATCGCATCGAATCGGAAAACAAATGTCCGACATCCGAACGCGCAAATCTTATGAAACGAAAAGTTGCGTGACGCGTTGGAAACCCTAAGACCAATCCGAAAAATCCTGATATAAATTTTTTTTCTCTTATTCATTCCTTCCTCTTTATACAAAACCATTCCAATTTTCCTTTAGGAAATTATCCTTAATCAAACTCAATTCATAACTTTCTTCTTAATCAAATCATACATGTCCCAAAATTTCATCGCTTAACTAAACACTTATCTTTAGCAAAACTAACTTCTTCATCAAATTCTTATTCTTATTCTTCTTTTGCCATAACCCGATTTTCTCGAAAATCAGGCAGCATAACGACTGTATTTTGACAGCCCAAAAATTTTTGCAAAGGCAAAATACACTTTTAATATCACAATGAATCAGCACAAATCATCATCGGACCTCCCGTCCGGAATCCAAAACACCAGCAATAACGCAATTCTATATCTAAGCACTTCCTTAATTCTCAAAACCATAAACCATACTCAAAATCAACTCCATTCATATCCAAATCCATAATCATACATAAATTCAATTCCATAACTTAACTCAAATACATACGTCCAGAACTCATAATAGATTCTCAAAATGAAATACACAACACACTTTAATGGCATAGCAAGCCATTTACCATATCAAAATCTCAATTTACACAAAAATACAAACGATGTAAAATCGAACTTGGCACTCTTTCATCTGATCTCCCGCTCGAAATACCTGGAGATTGGGGATGAAAGGGGGGTGAGCATAAAGATCGTCGATAATATATTTATAAATTGAATGATAAGCGAAAAAATTTTGCTATTTATTTCTAAAGATTTCACAGTAGAAAAACTGTTAAATTTCTTATTTCTCAAAACGTTGTTAAATCAATTCAATCAATTCTCGACTGAAAATCCACAATAATTGATTTCTCAAACTTTTCACATCTTTCAAGATTTCATGAAGAACTTCCAAATTTCTTAAACTTTCTCAAAACATGCAATGCATAACACAATACAAAACAAAAACACAAACACATCAGATGGTTTGGTTCAGTCCAAAACAGGACGTACTGCACATTCCCGCATAGCGGTCTTGTGCAGCCGTGAACAGAACGTACTACACTTTCCCGCATAGCGGTCTAGTGTAGCCGTGAAGGGAGTCCGTACTTGGAGCTCCATTGCCTCTTGCGGGCAGCCGAGAGAAGGCTTTAAACAAGTAGAGACAGTGCATTGACTCACAAAGGGATCTGACCAAACCCACATAACACATAAGGGAAATTCAGATTGCCCGAAGGCACTTTTAAAAATCTTGATTTTCTTTAAATTTTTCATATTTCCACATAATGTCAAACTTGACACACTCACATACATAAATCATATCAAATCATGTTGCAAATCACATTCAATTTACATTCACCAATTTAATCACGTATCAATCCAATGCACAACAATGAATGCAATTTATTTCTTTCAAACATATATCAAAACTTATACAATTTCATAAAACACATTACTCCAATTTTTCAGATAATTTAAAAACATGATTGTCATAAATCTTGTATTTTCTTATAAACCTTCCGAAAGTATTAACTTTAATCATTCAGAAATTATATTTTTCAAAACATTTATCTCAACATTAATTTATCAATTTGCTTCTTGAATTTTTCAAAATTTGCTTCTTGAATTTTTCAAATAAACATGCTTAGCTTAAAATTCAGTAAATAAATATACTACCCACCTTATTTCCATGCAAGCAACTTGTCCAATACTTCAATTTGACCTTTGCTTCTCTCTCTCTTCCAATTGAAATTTCCCTAAATCAAATTAACCCAAATTCAACTTCATAAATGTCATAATCCTCAAATTAAACTTAGAAAACACTAATTCCACATAAAATCAAGCTATCTAAATCAATAATTTCCAAAATCCCCAAATTCCAAAATTGACCTAAACCAATTTATCCAAATTCAATACCATAAATCACAATTTCTTCAAAATTGTTATCATATTTCACAAACTCATACTATTATTGATGATAGATGCTAAATATGAATGAGGAGTAATTTCAATCCCTACGTTAATATTGGTTTAGATTTTTGGAAATGCATTCCTCCTGTGTTAGGTTGATACTTGATATAATAACAGAAACATGATATTAAGGAAACCCTCCATAAACTAGACATAAAAAACTACTGAAACCCTCCATACAAAACGAGACATAAAAAAACTAATCTAGGAACTGCAATGTTAAATACGAATGTCCAATGGTTGAGGCCTGTTAATGATCAATAAGTTGTTAACTCTTTGCAGACAGTATTCATTTCCAAACATGGATAACAAGGTCTGCGAATCCATGTTAAAGTGTTTGACTTTTCTTGATGTTTGGAATGGGCAGTTGGAATTAATGAAAGTGGTAATATTGGTAGTGTTGGCAGTGTACAGAAGAAAACGGAAGAGGAGTGACATTGCATTAGGGAGTAGGGCATTAACAGTGCAAACAAGGCAAGCTAATATACATAGGATTTTGAATGAGGGTGATAGGAATAGTCAGCGGGATTTAAGGATGGACTTACATACATTTACAGTGTTATGTGAAATGCTTCAAGCCCATGGTAGATTGACGAATACTGGCCATGTGCCTATTGAAGAAAAAGTGTTAATCTTCCTTAGAATATTAGCACAAAATGAATCTAATAGAGTATTACAAGTAAGGTTGATGAGATCGGGAAAAACAATAAGTAGGGCCTTTCATAGTGTGTTGAAGGTCATACTAAGGTTACATCATTTGTTGTATGTCAAACCCATTCTAATTCCAGATGATTGCACAGACCCTAGATGGAAATGGTTTAAGGTCAGTGAACTTTGTTGGCTAGCAAAAATTGAGTAATATCAATATTGTAAATAACTTAACTCAAACTTTGTTTTCCTGGATTTTTGTTCAAAGGGTTGCCTTGGTGCTCTAGATGAGACCTATATAGATATTATGGTTCCCCAAGCAGAGAAACCCAGATACAGAGGTAGGAGAGGGAAAATATGCACAAATGTGTTAGGGGTGTGTGATAGGAACTTAAACTTTGTTTATGTTCTTGCGGGATGGGAGGGTTCAACATCGGATTCAAGGGTTCTGCGTGATGCTGTAACCAGGTAGAATGGGCTTCAAGTTCCAAGGGGTATGTAACCTTTGACTTATACACAACTTCCTAAATTTGCACATATGTTTGATGCTAAATATGCACAATAGTAATGGTGTCATTTTGTGTATAGGAAATTACTACTTAGTCGATGCTGGCTATACCAACGGTCCTGGCTTTCTTGCACCTTTTAGAGGCATAAGATACCATATTCAAGAGTGGGCAAGAGATGGAAGGGAACCTAGAAACCGAGAGGAGCTCTATAATAAGAGACACTCATCTGCTAGAAATGTAATTGAACGTGCATTTGGCTTATTGAAAAAAAGATGGAAAATCCTAAGAACTCCATCTTTTTATTCAGAAACCACTCATATGCACATAATTCTTGCATGCACCCTTCTGCACAACTTTATTAGGTTGCATATGAGAGAAGATCCAGCAGAGCTTACTCCTCTTGAAGCCGGGGATATGCCAATTGGGGAAGATGCTTCCTTGCCTGAAACTGTTGATCAAATGATGTGAAACTTCATATATTAAGCATCCAAGTTCTACAATAACAAATCCATAACACATTACATTGTTTAACACTTGATTAAACTCTAATCAAGAAAATCTAACTACAATGCGATAAATCCTAACTGTGGAGTTCATAACAATGTAGTTAAATGTGAAAATGTAAAATAACTCCCCTTTGAAGCCCATTGAACTCAAGCCATCGCTACATCTTCAAGAAGAAATGGTGATTTAGCCGAGGATAACTTTAGGAATCCTCACGACCGTAAGAACGCCGACGGTACCCATGGCAGCAGGAGCAGCAGATGATGAAGTTGACAGTGGAAAGTGGACGGAGTTAATGGATGAAGGTTGAGAGTGCGACGATTGAGTGTCGGCTGAGAAGTGTGTAGTCTGTGTGAATTGATTCGATGCTCCGTAACCTAATTAGGTAGGTTTCTTAAGTGATGGATGTGGGTTGGGTTGAACAATGAGGGAAATTTCCAAATATGGTTCGGGTTTTCAACAGTTTGCTGCGGCGACAGATAAGTTTTGTCACGACATACTTTTCCCAAAAGGTTTTTGCTCTTGCTGGATTCTTCTTCGCGGAGAAATAATTAATTTATGCTGCGGCAAACTTTTCCTGAAAGTCAGCCCGAATTCTTCATATTTAGCCATGGCGAGAGGTATGGTTTGCCGCGGTGAAAGTCTTGTAGAACCTTGCTCTTGTTTCCAACATTTTGACTCCTTTCTGCTTGAAGTTCCTACCATCAATAATAGCAATTTACAGTATCAATTGTCCTAAAAAAATTAACAATTTTTACTATCAAATTCATAAAATACAAACACACTCAAGGATTAATTTAAGCACAAAAATCAAGAATTAGGAGTCAAAAAGTATATCAAAAACCATGAAAGTGTCACCAATTTATATAACAACTTGGGCTCAATCATATGGTAAAGAAGGTCCCCATCTACCTTATGTACACCTTGGCCTAGTTCTTCAAGCATTAGTCCTATGAAAACATAGTGGGAGTGTTGTGCTAAAATAAGTTCTAAAAATACCTAGGCTATCCTACTTCTAAATATCGAGATAGTTTTAGTTGAGTACCTAGGGTAGTCTCCCACGAAGGTTAAATTGGTCCGCTCAAATTAACCTTGAATATTAATAAAAACAAATGTAATCCTAAATATTATATCCCAATTTTTTGAGTAAAGGCTTTAAAGAAAATTACGCAATGAGATTAAAAAGTGAACTGATTTAACTGGAAGTAAAAAAACAGATTGATAAATCGATGAGGGAAACTCTTGATAATTGATTTCACTAATTTAAACTCCTATGCATGATTAAGCAGAAATGATTAGATAATTGTCTTTCTAAAATTAATAGTTAGGTTCTAAGATCAACTCGAATAATAAACTAAATCTAACTTTTGTGCTCGATAAGTTATCATTTGAATTAATTATGGAAACCTGATAGATAATTACCACTTAAGTTAATATATTTCTAATTCTTAACCTAATCGTCTATAGTTCCTTGTTCCATATTAAACTTTTTCTCTTGATCCTTTATTTAATACCAAAATGATGTAAAGTTTGGTCATTCTTTTACATCTATTCAGCTAAAAAAAACTATAGTAAATAATAAGACAATACAACAATATCTCAATCATGCATATTTGACTAAACTAGCTTTATTAATTCCCAAGAAAAAGAGATCACCTGTAATGGAATAAACAGGATTCATCATCATTATATACTTGAATACCATCTTTATCATTATAAGAGAAGTATTAAAGCAATAAACCAAGTGAATACCCAAAATGAACTATTAAAAGCTAGCAGAGTAACAATCGGTTAAGCTAACATGGTAGTGATTCCAGTATAATAACAAAGAAATAATGCAACATATAGGAACATAATAAGCAAACAAGGATCAGATGAGGGAGTTCCAGTGGTCTCCTACCACTCTCAAGCCTTTTGCATCAGCTCTCGCCTTTTTCTTCTAGTTGATGATCACCCAGACAACTAAATGCTAACTGTGCTTCCACCTCTCTACTGTTCTTCTTCTTCACATCACCTAACTACTCTTTGTTCTCTTCTCGCTTCTCCTCCTTCTCTCTCTCTATGTTTTTGTGTCCCATAATGAAGGTATATGCCTAGAATGTGTAGCCTCTGCCGCCAGCCTCCTTACCCTTTCTATTTGTAATCTAATCCTAGGTTTAGGGTTTCGAGCCGCCACCCTTATAGCTTCCACGTAATAATTAGACGAATTAAAGGAAATGTTGTAACGAGTTTGCATGAGGGAGTCACAAATGTGACTCCGATTGTCACACTTGTGACACAATTTACATGCTTAATTAAATTATTTCCATGTAATGGTTCACGTCCCATTTCTTTCATTCATGCATAATTCTTCTATTTTCCATAGAACATTCACAAGATAATCTAATTAACATACCAATTTCACTCAATTCATCTCACATTTGGATCAAAACATAAGAATTTGTAACCAAAATCAAGATATGAAGACAAGCCAAATTAATAGAAATTAGATACAATATGGAGCCATATATGTAGGGCCATACAAGTCCAAATTAGTCTAAGGTATGAGACTACTAAAGTGTTTACTTGGGATGACTCCACTATGGCAGATTGTGCCTATTACTCTCAATATATTAAGAACATTGGGGATAGTTTACTGGAGACTGGGTTAGTAGAGACAAGTGTACGTTCTAATGGGAGTTAAGGAGCATGTAGTTGTAGATGGAGTATAAGAGTAGCAACCTAGGTAGGATCCTCCACATTAGCCTATAATAACACCTGAACATCAAGACAACTCTTCATATAACAGTCACTTTTAGCAGGTCGTCTACACCTCCATATATGGACTAGTTAAAGATAACCCAGTCAGAGAGATGTATAAGACCGATTATAAGAGTACAACGTACCATACAAGAGGGATAGTAGGATTTGTTAGAGAATATAGCACGATTAAGGAATATGATTGATGAATGGAGGAGGCATTGATATGAATTGCAAAACACTTAGGAGTCACAATACCATCTCTATCAAAGAAGCCGCTACATAGTTGTTGACCCCTAAATAATTAGATGCTCTAGCTACTACTAAGGTAGTGCCTCAAGACTCTCGAGACTTTCACATTCCTATGACCATGACAAATCTCCAGATAACTATAAATTATGAGCATAATGTTTCAATATAGGCATTTTTGATATTTTTCATTTATTTTTTATTTTTCTATTTTATTTTGTTATGATAGTTAGCAAAGGACTAGCCCTACTAAACTACTTTTACATTATTTGTTTCTTCTTGTTGTTCATTATTTTCTTTTCATAAATATAGTTAATATGTGTTTATTTTATTTTCTTTCTTTTTTTACTGTTTTACTTTTTCAAGGATAATAATAGATGGAAATCATGCCATGAATACAAAATTCTAGATAATAAATTGGGGAAGTACCAATTTACTTTACCTTCTCTCTAGATAAAGCTTTTCTATTCTTTTTTGTGAATTTTCATAACCATTAGGAGCAATGTACATCTTTATATGTGGGGTAGGGGTATAGTGTTATGATATGGAACTAATTATGATTCGATCATATTTTAAATTTTATTTATTAATTCTTCTTTATGAAGGTCTATGATTTATTAATTCTTATCTTGAACCATTTTAAGTTATTGTAAGTTATGGAATTAATTTAGAATATAAAATGATGAAAGCATGATTGGATGGATTTTTATTAACTATATTATCAATGTATGTTTTTGAAGTAAATCACTTGTTAATATAGAAATCACGTATAATATGTAAAATACACAAAAATGGGGGTTCAGTTGTGTCAAATCGTTTAAGATATTAATCTGTAAAAACTTCTTGATTTTCATTTCAAATTCAGATGATTACAAAAAAATTCAGTTAATTTGGTGAGTAATGCAACAACGAAAATTAGTATTTATTCTTCTAACAACAAGAAAATTAAAGAGATAAGAGTTAGAGAATATGACGCCGCGATTTATCCTGGTTCACCCTTAACCTTGGGCTATGTCCAGTCCTCATAGTTTGTCTGAGATTTCACTCTAACCTTCAACGTTACAAGTATTATTTCTACACTTACAAAGCCTCTTCAGGTCTCCTTCACAAAGTATTCTTTATCTGCTTCCTTAGCCTCTTCAGGCTCTAGCCTTTCTTTTCGCTCAAAAAAATATTGTTTGATCTTCACGCTACAGATGTATTTGCTCTCTTTTGTGTAAGCACTTGAGCACATAATTTCTCTAAGTATGCTTTTACAATCATAATTCTTTTCTCGTTTTTGTATTGTGTCTGTATATTTGTTTATGACTATATAACTAATATTTATTATCTAAATCTTCAACGATCTTCTTGAGAATTCTGCTTGTCGAATCTTCTAAAAATGGTTATTAGATGAGTCCTGTAACTAACTCCAACTAACTGACGTTCTAGTACATTCTTCAATTTCATCGCCTTACATAGATTCATATGCTTCGTTTGGTGTCTTAGACTAAGCACTTCATATGATCTGTCTTATTCAGCTTTTACTAAAGTATCGTCTTGATTTGATGATTTGTGCTACTTAAATTTATCTGTGCACTTAATAAATTCATCAAAACAGTTCACACATTTCTATGATTATTATTATTTGACTTTCATCAAAATTAATAGAAGAAGTGAAGTCTTCTTGACTTAACAATCTCCCCCTTTTTGATGATAAAAAATAATCATAATATTAGAAGATAAGACAAAAATAATAGTAAGATGAAATAAAGATAATATTAAGACGAATAAAGCAAGATATACAATGGTAGTCAAAAACCAATGCTTTCTACTATTCTCTCCGTATTTGGTATGAATCAAAAAGATAGTTCATTTTAGACAAAAAACAAAATTTCAGAAAACATCATGAAGTCTTCTTTTATGGAAACACGTAGAAGTGTTCTTTCCTCATAAAGATCACCCACTGCATCACCTAGTTCATCAACCCTAGTAGAAATTTCTTCAATGTTTTTAGCTAAGGCTTCCTGAACTTCTATCTGCTTGTGACTAGCTTCATTCCATTTGATGAAATTCTTTAAAAACTCCGAATTAACAGAAGCATCTTATAGTATTTCACTAAGTGGTTGAGTGTGTTAAAAAACATATGGTTTTCTAGGTGAATCATCTAATTCTATGATTTTGATTGAGGGTAATTTGAAAGGTTGTTTTCCTTTAGGTATATCAAGATCATCAAGTCTGGGTAATTTGTAAATCGGTGGCCCTAGAAGGTGTAAAATTGTTTTAACTGAAGAAATGAAACCTAAGGTTTTGAAATGAATGAGTAAATGCACAAAGGTTTCTAAGTTAAAATCGATACCTTCAATTGTGATAATTTTGTACCTTCCTTTTGATATTGTGCCAACTACCTTGAAACTTTTGTCTTTGGTAGATGCTCCAAAATTGCTTCCTGATTTGCTTGATATATGTGTGATACATAGACACCTACAGGTTGAGATGCATGACATATATCGTCTATGTTCTTCACTGCCACTGGAATCTCTTTTTTTGTGAGATCATTTTCGGGTCCTTCAGGAAACTTCTTCTTCTTTCCTTTTTCTTTGCTTATCATTGGTGCTGAGCATCTAGGTTGTACATTTGGTAAATTTTGATTGCCGTTGATCGCGGCTCTGTAGTTTCGATCCAAAAATCGAACCCTTGGAAGCCGAATCAAAAATAGTTTAATTCCAAGGATTGCAATATAGGTTGCAACCTCGGATCGTCTCACTTAATCGGAACCTAATGAAATGAACCTAAGCTAGCCTGTAAAAAGTATTTTTGGGGTTTGTGAAAATAGGAAATGAAAATATTAAAACAAGTGATAAAATCCTCTTGAAAATGAGCTTTGACTATCATAGTTCAAAACTAATTTGATGGGATTAGAAATTACTAAGTTTAAAATGATAAACCTTAAAGGACTCTCTTTAAGTCCAGGATCTTGATTAATGAACTCCATTTCTCAAGATCCTATTAAGCGGTCTTAAGCCTTAGAACCTTAAAGGATTCTTTAAGTCCGGGATCTTAATCAATGAACTCCATTTCTCAAGATCCCGTTAAGCGCATCTTAGTGTTTGTAGTAGATTAGAAATCACTTAGTTTGAAATGATAAACCTTAAAGGACTCTCTTTAAGTCCAGGATCTTGATTAATGAACTCCATTTCTCAAGATCACATTGAGCGCTCTTAAGCCTTAGAACCTTAAAGGATTCTTTAAGTCCAATGTTTTAATCAATAAACTCCATTGCTTAAAACCTTGTTAAAAGCATCTTAGTGTGTGCAGTGGATTTGCTACTGCAATGGGTCAAATGAAATCTAGCATCAACTCAATATCAAACACAACTAGGCAGATAAAAGAGAATCAATAAGATCACAAGTTGATATATATGAGACTTCATATATTTAAGCACAAAGTTCTACATAAACAAATCCATAACACATTACATTGTTCAATGCTTAATTAAACTCTAATCAAGCTAATCTAATTACAAAGCAATAAACCCTAACTCAGAAGCTCATAACAATGTAGTTAAATGTGACAATGTAAACTACTATTCCAAACAACACATTAAATGTCCAACATTTAATTAAACTATAAGCAAGTAGCTTTACTACAAGTTACAAATCCTAGACTTAGGCATTCATAAATTATAACTAAACTACAGATTAAGCTACTCCCCTTTGAAGCTTGGTAAACTCCAGCCGTCATTACATCTTCAGGAGAAAAGAAATGCCTAACCACGCATTGCAACCAAAAAATTTACAACTCACAACGAATCCAAGATACCAACAGTGGAAGTCGGCAGTGGAAAAGGAAGACAAAACCTACGTGAAAATTGTCCCCAGGGAACCCTGGGTCGTAAGGTCGAGTGCTTTCCTTTTCTTTCCTCTCTTCCCAGCCGAATGTCGATCTATCCCTTTGAATGTTGATGAAGTTAATCGATCCCCTTAACCTAATTTGGCAAGGTTTTTAAAGGATGGTAACGGATCAAGTCGGCACAGTGAGGGAACTTTCCATTTCAAGTCCGGATATCCGTCTGCACATTGAGACTAGTTAATTAATGGACGCCGCGATGTACTGTCGTGTGTTGATGCGCCGCAACGTGGGAATTAGTATACGCCGCGACGTGCCTTCTTCTTGATGCGTTGCGACGTGATAATTAAGTTTCGCCGTGGCGTCCTGTTGACTTTTTAATCCTTTTGACTCTTTTTCTCCTACAATATAAAATAACAATTTGCAGTATCAATTGTCCTTAGAAAAATTATAATGCAATTAATGTTAATTCGTACAATTTTACTAACAAATTGCATAAAACATAAGCTCACCATAAGGGACTAATTTAAACACAAAATCATGAATTAAGGGTCACAAAGTACATTAACAGCCACGAAAGTGTAGCCAATTTATATAATAAACTTGGGCTCAATCAAATTCACCCACACTTAGACCTTTGTACTCCTGGACAAAGTTTATAAGAGTCAAAAAGATACAAGTGTAAAAGAAAAATCCGCCCATGCTCAAAACAATAATAGGAAATTGACACAAATCACTTTCTCAGAATTCAATCAAAGCAAATTGAAAGAGTGCTAATAAAACAAACACTACAATAATTTAATCCAAGAGATTGGACAAAAGAGATGTCACTCAAGATAAAGTGTTTGCTCTCACCTCACTTATGTTTAGGGATTTTTTCACTCTCAATCTACTTAATCCATGCTCTACCATAAGCTTGTATCAGCTTTATTTCTCCACTACAAAAACTATAATTTTGAAGATCAAGAGAACTTTCCAGGGTTGTAATGTGCGGAGGGCTAGATGAATGGATGGAATGAGCGAAAGAAAAGGTATGAACACATGCACTAAAATTATGAATGGATGTCAACAGTTGAACTAATAATGACCTTTTTCTTTTTTCTTTTTTTGTATTATTCTTCTTCTTTCTCCTTTTTTTTGTTTTTTTGTTTTTTTTCTTTTTCTGTTCCATTTTGGAACACACACTCTTTTTTAAAAAATAAGAAAATGCAAATTAAACTAATGACATCATATTAGGATGCGTGCAAGTGCTCATACATAATAACGGACCAAGGGGCTAGCAAATGATAAGTATTTGAAGGACTGTGTTTGGGGAAAAGGGTTAAAGAAAGAACGCCTCTATCGCATCAACAAAATTCTAGTCCATAAAGCTTTGATTAAGAATTGAAACAAGTTCTAGAGAGATATGAAATAAGCAGATGCATGCAAAGATCGAAGAAAAAATCAGGCCCAAATATCCTTCCAACAAGGGTATTATCTCAATGAATAATCTCAAGTCTCAAAAACTTAAAGTGCTACTTTGTTAGCATGCCTCCATTCACTTTGTGTTGAAAACATCGAAAGTAAAATTAGCCAATACTGACTATCGTTAAAAGAATGGGGGGGGGGGTATTTTCCTAAACTCAAGCACCACATGAAACTTATAAAGTCATTGAAAACAAAAGTTACAAGAGCCTAGTGTGGAAAAAGTTTGAATTGAGTAAAAGAGTTTAGCAAAAATCATTACTGCAAAAAGGTAACGTCGCGGCGTGCTACAATGTGTGTCGCGATGTGTTGGCGTCACAACGTGAAGCAAAGTGCTCCGCGAAGTGCGTGTTAAATTGACCAGCCTCGACACGACGTGAGATCACTCGTCGCTGCGAGGAACAGTAGAATGACAAAGATAATTTTTCTAAGTTTGAAAATGTAAAGCATAATGCAAGATTGGCTAACACAATCATAAACAAGATGTCAAACAGGCATGCAACAAGAAAAATAAATAGGGAAATAGATCCCGCACACTTAAGCAACACATTGTCCTCAATGTTAAACAAGAAAAGATAAAGCATAAGAGAAGAAAGCACAAAGGACAATTCAACACAACAAAAGGAGGGCAAGAGGCAGAAGTCAAAAGGGAAATTATTGAATTGAAAGGTTACTGATTAAACTAAAAGCTAAGCTATTTTTCTACTAGGTTTGTTTCTCCCTAACACTTACTTAACAAACTAATGCACCAATATATGTGTCATAAGCAATCACAGGGCATAAGTAAGTAAACAGGTGAAGGAAAGAAACAACCTGGGAGTTATGGAGGTTTCTGATTCTCCCGATAAACCGTCGACAGATGGCCATGTTGTGCCGAAACAACTTCATTGTAACACCCCACTCCCGCGTGACCCAAAATCGACATCATTGGTGATATTCGAGTCCTTGTCCTGCGAGGGTGGCATGCTACATCAGTCAGTCGAAACTCAGTAAAATTTTTCATTTACAATACACTCATATGCGCGGAATAAATAGTAGATAATTTGAGCCCACGTTAAAAGAAAGTATTTTCAATTATTACAATCATTCAACAATAAATTACAAAAGCCATTTAATGAACAAAAGTCATAACCAAATGGGGCTCACTATAAATACAGAGATTTCAGAATACAATTTGAATGAAACACTAATGCAGACACGAACTGATCCCGACCTCTATCTTTCATTTGCGTACAGTAGACATACTCCCGTGTCGAACGGGGTACTCTTCAAGTCCTGAAAAATATATGCAAATTTTGGGTGAGTTTTGCTAACTCAGTGAGGAACCATCATCAATGGTTCGCCCAATTCATGCATCACACAAGCACATTAGTATAGTCAGAAATACAATAATAATAATGGCACAGTAACAATATAATCACATACAACAAAAAGGCATTTCAGGTATTCAATTATTCAATCCGGTGTGTATGCAATGCACATGTGACACTTTCCCATTTTATTACAGTGTTGTGAGCGAGCGCTCTTTTTCAGTATCAGTATCAGTGGCGACTCTGGTCACAACTGTTGTTATTATCCGTTTACGCATTTGTGTATGAAATGCATATGCACAATTAACAATCCATATAAAACAGTCCGCCCCAGCAGAGGCAAAGAAATGAAGCACAATATTCACAGTATTCACCATGTATCACAGTATTCACAATATTCACAGTATTCACAGTCTTCACAATATTTATTCACAGTATTCATCATGTATCACAGTATTCACAATATTCACAGTATTCATAATTGATCACAGTATTCACAATATTCACACCCAAAACACTTTTATGTCAATTCTCCTACTTCATCGAACCATCTGTCCGGAATCCAGTCAGAAACAATACTCTATCCTAATCCCTCCATTATTCCCCACATTCGACATATAATAATTGAAGGAACCATCTAGGTTACTCACCTGTACTTCTGAGCTACTACCTGGAAGTCTTAGTGACGTCGGTGGACCGACACTCCATGTATGCCTCTAAAAAAGTTACAGTATATAAACATTATCAATTGCTCAATCAGAACTATTTAATAATGCACATGTAGCAATTTGCAGGTGCATACTGCATGTTCATGACATTCCCGGCTTTAATCCAATATTTTCCATCATAAAATTTCATCTAAAAAATTAGAAACCTAACAGCACTGCCGGTACTCAATTCGGACCTCTATAGGTCCAAAAAGAATTAAAACAGTGATCAGAAAATAGTAAACCGGACCCACATCAATTTCCAATCCAAAAATCCCCAAATTTTCATAAACTGAAATTCAATATTCTACGAATCCGATGCCTCAAGAATCAGGTCAATCGGACGTCGAACGGAAAAGTTATTCCCAAAAGAACACAAAAAAATCAAATAAAACAATTAATATATATATTATGCTGCCACTATTTC
>JAOQMR010000003.1:14224744-14235055 GCA_027563865.1 Erythroxylum pelleterianum | reverse complement strand
CACAATAACTGTTAAGTCAAAATGACTTTACGTAAATGATTTTGATGAAGAACAAATAATAATGAAAGAAGAAAGTAGGACGGAAGCAGAAGCATATGAGACGGAAGGAGCATATGAGACGGAAGGAACAAGTAAAAATCAGACGGAAGTACAAAGCAGTAGTCAGACGATAAAAAGGCAGACGGAAGCGGAAGCGGAAATCAGACGCAAGGCGAAAATAAAAAATGAGACTGAAGACGATTTGGAAGCACAAGATCGTGCTCATAGAATTGGTCAGACAAAAGAAGTTCAAGTGTTTCGATTTTGTACAGAGTTTTAAATATTGTTCATCTCCTTTCCTAGAAGCTGAGTAATACTTATGTCGTCTCTTATTATTGTTTATTGTGTATGACAGTATACTATTGAGGAAAAAGTGATTGAGAGAGCTTATGAAAAGCTTGCACTTGATGCTTTGGTCATTCAACAAGGTTGACTTGCAGAGCAGTTTCTTGGGGTTGCGTTTTTCTAAATTTGACCTAATTTAGAAATTTCTTTGTTTCATGTTTTTGGTTAATAATGTGAGTGTGTCTATCACAAGCAAATATTTCTTTTAGTTTAATGACCCCAAAATAGCACAAAAGGCGGATTTATTAGTTTAATTATTAACTTTAATTAAATTATGAAATTTGCAATCTCTCAATTAACAAAATACCCACAATTCTAATTAGATCTCAAGTCTTTTAATAAATAATCGAGTCTCACACTGGATTTCTCTCTGTATAATAACCGACTAGATTGATTGTATGGTTAATTAGATCACCTAACTCTCATTAACCTGATCTAATCATTTTTATCAAGTTCACCCTCTCGATTTATTACCGAAATATGAAAATAACTCAATTAATCACAACACATAATCATAATAACACAATAATAACTAAATTAACATTAAATCAAGGTCAAATCTCGAAAAAAAGTTAAAACATCTTAATCAAACCATAAATCCATACATATATTCATATTCATCTTTATATTCAAAGGAAAGAACAACAAGATGAAAGAAATACACAATGGAATGGGGATCTGGACACCTCGGGAAGGCAGTAGCTGTAAAGACCCACTCCTTTCTCCTCTTTCTCTTATTCTCTCTCCTTCCAAAAGTGGCAAAAAATGAAGCTCCCTTTAGGGTTTCATCATACTGCCTTTTATAGGCTTTTCTAATTTAGGCAACCCTAGGGTTTTTTTGAGTCTGAAATATCCCTCGAAAACACAATTCAGGAAGTTCATCCGCATTTTTATCATACAGGCCAATGATCGTGGGCTAAAGTTTTGCCTTATGTCACGATCATGGCTCTTTGCACCCATTTCTGTCACGATCGTGGCTTACTAGAGAGCTTCTTCTTTGGTTTGAGTCTCCTCTAATACTCCTCTTTTCTTCGATATTGGCCCTGAAACAATAGCAAACTCATCAAGGCACCTCAAATACACAACATTGAAACTCAAAAGCATGCTCTACCCATTAAACACTTAAAACACAAATATTTAACAAACTAACACAATTCTAACCTAAAAACACACTAAAAAATCAAATTAACAATTAGATGCACAACAAACTACCTACTGAAACACGATGCAATCTTCAACTATCAATTGTTATGCCATATAATAGCTTTCTTCTTTAGGAGATTGGGAATCCTAGATATTTTCATGGTAAATTTCCTTGTTTCACCCCCCATCTCACTTGCTTTGTTAGTTGCCACATTGTTAAAGTTGTTTGATATGTAATAACAGCTCTTCATTGGGCTACTCCTTAGCCTTGACATCTTTTGGAACTCCTCTGTAGCATGCATGAGTATATTAATTGAGTTCCTTTTAGCCCTATAAAACAAAAGGAGGTCATCTGTAAAAGCTAGGTGTTTTAGCTTTATACCTTTACATCTATAATGGTATTGGAATATAAGATGTGTTTTATATTCCTTGCAAGGGGAGAAGCCAGGGCCTTTATGAAAAGTACAAACAAGTAAAGGGATAGAGTATCCCCTTGCCTGAGTCCCCTCCTAGCTTTAATCAGTTTGGTTGGTTCCCTATTCACCAAAATAGCTATAGATGTAATAGTTACACACTCTCAACCCAATCTCTAAACAAGTCTGGAAAATTTGTTGCTTTCATGATCTTAAAGAGGAAACTCTAATTAACTGAATCATAGGCCTTGGCTAAATCCATTTTGATGATGCAATTTTTCATTTTCCTCTTCAAGTTATAGCCTTCCAACAATTCTTGGCATAGAAGTATGATGGTACCTGCTAACCTCCCTTTTATGAAAGCATTCTACTCATGACAGATTATTTTTACCAAGCTAATTCTAAACTTGGTTGCTAGCATCTTTGTGATTATTTTGTAAAGGATGTTGCAAAAAGCAATAAGCCTAAATAGCTCTAATCTTTCTGCATTGCTTTTTTTAGGAATGAGACTCACATATGTTTTATTCCACTCCTTTATTAGTAACTTAAGGAACTTTAGTGGGTATATCTTTCTTTTACTAGCATTTGATTAGGAATTCACACTGACAATTTTCCTTTTTTAGTATACCAATATTACTTTATTTTAGAGGGAACACTATGGTCAGATACAAATATTGAACGCCAAAGGAAGAAACTTTAGTGGGTTTATATTCTTTATTATAATCATAGTTTTGATCAAGAATTTATACAACCAAAAACCACTCTCATTATCTCAATAGTTGCCTATTTTCCTTTACTTACTACCATATGGTATTGGGATTATAAGTTTTTGTAAAAAAAATAGGTGAAAGAAGTTCAACGAAAGAGCATAAAGAATGATCTAGGTTAAGTGTTGCATTTTATATGATGGATAGACACAATATTAGAGTAATAGGTTAAAAAGCTTTTGAGGGACTTGATTAGTTTTCCCTTACTTATTTATTATACAATAAGTAAAATAAGCAATATATATAATAATTTTTTGAAGAGAGAAGAACTGGGATTATCATTTTAATTACTACAATCTGGAATGAAAATATAGTATTCAATATATATAAAAATATAAATACATATTATGTCTTTTGGTGGGACTCAATAAAGCTAGCACCCATGCGTAACTCTTTAATGCTACACTCCTATTCATAAACATGGTTTAAAGATGGTTATCATGAACTCACTTCTACCTTACAAAAAGGGATTATGCATTATTATAGACCAACGCATTATTGTCACCACTGGACATTTTAACATAGCCCATATATGACATGACCTATGTAAGACATTATAACATTACCCATGCATGAGTTCATACCAAACTATGATTAACCATATATTTATGTAGCTAATCGTGTTGAGAAAAACCTTTAAAATTTTAGTTCATTACAAAATTCTTTATAAAAGAATAAAAAATAAAAATTCATAATAAAAAATAAATCCAATTATATTGTTTAGATTTAAAGACTATTGACACATTTTCTTGCATAGTCGTGCCTGAATTCATATACTAAACATTTCTATTTCAAGTTTTTAAACAATAATATTGTTGACCACATGGTTGTATACCAAATTATGTTGGACAAAAACTTTAATGAACACAGTTTTAATAATGGTTATGTCTAAAATTGCATACTTCACAAATTTTCATCAAAATTTTCATTAAGAACACAATTAATTATTTGGTCGTATATTTACCAATGTTCACTAAAACTTTAATAAACATAGTTTATTGCAATGTTGACCACGTGACAATATATTCAATTGTGTTAGATAAAACCTTTATACGACACATTTTATTGCACAGGCATGTATTAATCCTTATCCATCACATTAATTCTTAGTATTATTATGAATTAGTTATGGCATTCCTATTTTACACTCAATCACTATAGTCTCATTTAAAAGTGTCGGTGTATTGTTGTGCCAAATTAAGTTCTAAAAATACATAGGTTATCATACTCGTAAGTATATAAGGTAGTTGTAGTTGATTACCCAAGGTCGTCTCTCAAGAAGGTAAAATTGGTTTACTCAAATTAATCTTGAAGAAAAATAAAAACAAATGCAATCCTAAACGTTCTATCTCGATTTGTTGAGTAAAGACTTAAATAAAATCACACAATTAGACTAAAAAGTAAACTAATTTAATTGGAAGCAAAAACGATTTGATCAATCGATGTGGAAAAATCTTGAGAATTAGTTTCACTAATTTAATCTCCAATGAATGACTAAAGTGAAGTAATTAGATAATTGTCTTACCAAAATTAACAGTTGGATTCTAAAATCAATTCAAATAATAAACTAATCTAACTTTCGTATTTGACAAGTTTATCATCCAAATTAATTATTAAACCCAACTAATAATTTCCCACTTAAGTTAATATATTTCTAATTTATAACTTAAGTGTCTATAGTTTCTCGTTCTATATTAAACTTCTTCTCTTGATCCTTCGTTTAATACCAAAAATGATGCAAAGTTTGGTCATACTATTACATCCAATAAGCTCAAAAACTATAACAAATAATAAGATAATAAAACAATCCCTTCATCATCCATAATCAACTAAATTAGCTACATTAATTCCTAAGAACAAGTAATCAACCCTTCATGGAATAAAAACTGTTAATCATCTTCAAATACTTCAATCCTATAGTTAATGGTAACAGAGAAGTCTTAAAGTAATAAAACAATTCATAAACCTAAATGAGCCATTGAATAACTAACAGAGTAACAAATAGAGTAACAAAGTAAACAGAGTAATAGAGTAAATAATGTAGCAGGCATAAGATAGGATGAGTAAACAAAAGGTTTGTTTAGGTAAGGGAGTCGACAGTAGGTCTCCTGCCGATCTGCTCACTCATTGGCATTGGCTCTGGCCTTCTGTCGCTATTCACTCTCGCCGAGAATATGCTCACAGTAACTTTAGCTCTCTACTTTTCTTCTTCTTCACCCGATTGTTTTTTCTCCTCTGCTCTCCGCGTCCAACTTCTAATTGTTCTTTTTGTTCCAGTCTCCATACCTTGGTTTTCTCTCGTCCAGCCTCTCTTCCAGCCAACCCCCCTTTTCTTTCATTTATCCTTTCTATTTATAGGATAAGTTTAGGTTTAGGTTTAGGTTTTCACGCCATCAACCCTACATATGACACGTAATATTAAGAAAATTAAAGGAAAATTTGTCACACTTATGACTGTGGGAATCACAGGTGTGACTACCCTTGTCACACCCATAACTTAGGAGTCATGGGTGAGTTGTCACACCCGTGACTTTCACAGTCATAGGTGTGAATTAATGTTACATGCATAATTCACGTCTACATTCATTCTTTCATTTCATAATCTTTCATACAACATTCACAAGACAATCCATTTAACACACATACAATCTTCACACCATTTTCACTCAATTCATCTCAAATTTGGATTAAAACATAAAAATTTGTAACCAAAACCAAGATATGAAGGCAAGGAAAATCAATAAAAATTGGCACATGTACTTATTTGCAATCAATGATGGTCTTTTGTTACTTATACTTAGTACTGATTAGATAGAGTACTAGGATAGTTTGTATTAAGGTGAGGTATAGTTTACACTTAAAGATGGTACTTCCACTTTTTATTGAAGCTGTAACTTATTTTAAATGGGTCTTGGTGACTTTTTCTTTAAATGTAGATATTAAATATATTGAGTGCTAGTATATTTTGTATTGAGTTATGATATTCTTTTGATTCAATCCATATTTTTCCATTAAAATAGTATATCTTGCTTACATATAATGAGTGATGAAACTTTTTATTTATAAGTATGGTATTGAACAAATAAACTACTGGTATAGTTTGTATTATGATAGGGTATGGTTTGTACTCAACGATGGTATTCCCATTTTTCACTGAAACCGTTAATTATTTTATATATATCCTAGTAATTTTTGCTTATAACTATGGTGTTGGATGTACTGAGTGCTGATATAATTTGTTTTGAGACATGATATTCTTTCCATTCAGTCATTATAATATTATTTAAAATTTTAGTTATTATTCATCTGTAATCAATGATAGTATTTTTTATACCTATATCTAATATTAAGTAGATAAAGTATTAGTATAGTTTATATTAAGGTGGAGTATGGTTTATATTCCAATTGTAAAGTGTATGTAGTAGTTTTGAGTGCCTGATGGTCTTTTTGTACATTAGGTTACTATAACATTTATCGAGTATAATATGATTTTTATTAAACTATCAAATCATTTATAATTAATCATAGTATTTTCTTAAAAAATGAAGTTATTGTTTGTTTCAAATGATCAGTGGTACTTTCTATACATATTTATGGTCTAGACTATAATAAAACATGGTATTGCTCTTGAAAACTTTTGGTAAAATAATAAAATACTAAAATATGGTACAAAATAAATATAAAGAAGCTAAAATGATAAAGTGACAATCTTATACCATATTCTTCCGTTTAAAATATGCATCGCTCTCCTCATGAAAATAATAAACTCATGGCATTGAGATAGTCTTCTTTAGACAATTACATAAAAGCCTTATGTGGAGATGAATAGAAGGACAAAAAAAAATCAAAACAAAAAAAATGGAGGAAACAACTATGAAAAAAACAAATAGCTCCAAATTTAATTATATAAAAGTGGTAATTCTTAACTTCAAAATAATTATATAAAATTTTTATGTAAAGATAGAAAGAATAAAAAAATCAACATAAAGAAAATTAAATAAATAACTCTCTTTAATCATAATTAACATATTTATCCTTACAACTCTCAATTTTTTTTATCTTATTCTTATCTTAATTGACACACTACAAATCCAAACTTTGTCACAAAAATTTTGTAGATGCATCTTCTTATTGAACTCAATCAAAAACAAGAGGATAGGTTTTCTTTGCATAGAAGAACCTACAAGTTTACCTTCAAATTCCCAACTATTTTTGCTAAGTCATCTATATTGGAAACCAACCGTGATCGAATCACGGACGTAGCAGAAAAATAAAATTTTACGATTTCCAATTAGATCCTGATAATTGAATAATTTGAATAATAAAACTCGAATCATAAAATAAAAAATCACACCTAATTTGATTCTTTTTGTTGAAATCCTTTGAAAGTTGTTCATGTTCTAACCTCTAACAGTATCCACAGAGCAGTTTCTCAACTCTTGAGAAGAATTAAGCAAGAGTGCTAGTTCCCTGATGCTTATTCCTATTTATATAAAAAAGCATTAAGGTTTTTAAATTTTCCATTAAAATTAAATGACTCAATTATAATTAAAGTAATACTCTAATTATAATTAATTTAATTTTAATAAAATCAAATATTTCATATTTGATCCCTAAAGTTCCTTAAACTTTATAATTAAGTCCAACTTAATTAATGTTGATTTTTCCTTCACAAACTACTCTGTAATGTTTGACCCATTAGGTTCCTAATATATTGTCAATGATTATAAATTATAATTCCAATTCATAAATAAAATAAGATAAATTAATGCTCCTTTTAATTTATCTTTAATTCTTCAATTAAATAATTTATAATTATAGATCCAGATTGACGTCTAGCAATATGTCATGACCACCCAAATATCAAGAATGACAAAATGGTTTGATTTAACCTATTCATGCATGGTTATAAGCTATAATTTAATTATTTCATCATCCAGTTTTCCAATTGGATAGAGTATGGATATGTTATCTACTTTTTTTTGCATCCAATCATATTCGTTCTTGTTAATTAGTAATTGATTTATAATTGATATTTGAAAACATCTTTTCACATGTCAATTCACTCTAGTCAGAGAATTCCATAAATCACTATTAATCAAGAATAGCATAACATTCTATCTAATTACTTTAGAGTGACGAATACTTTGTTAACTTACTCAACTATCTCCATATGGTTCATATTGCATCCAAGTACTACCAATTGAATTATCTTAGGATAGTTCATAAGTGGCATCAAAATATAGTAATTCTCACATGAGATACCTTGGTAATTTTAAGCCTAAGAATCAATTATACAACCATTATTATGAAGGAATCCACAAACATATAAGTAATATTCCATTTGCGATCCTCATAGTCGGGCTAGTTCAATGACTTATTCTCTAATAAACACTCACACATTAGTTTAAGTATCTACATACTTTAATTTATCAAATCAATCAGTTTCTTCATAAGAAAGAAACATAATGTGTGCTAGTTTTACCGTTTCATTAATATCATGTCTTGATGAAACTATAATTAGGAACATTTAGGAATAATACATAAATGTAAATTGAATCTCATAATTATGATCTCAGCATAATTTCAATTACATAATAATTATTCTAAGGATTTTACCTTTATTAGTAAAATATCAAATGTAATTAACTTAATACATAAAGATAAAATGTCTTTATTAATTATTTTGTTAATTATTGTGGGAAAATTAGTTCCTAACTTCTAGGGATTTGAATATGGGAAGATCAGATCCTAATCTCTAGGGATTTTATTCTGCTATTGTATAGGGATTTTATTTTGTATAGGATTTTATTTCCATCTGCATATAATAGGATCACCTTGTATAAATAGATATGTAGTAGTCTTGCAAATTAATTCAATATACAACACATTATTGAGTTCACTTTCATCACATGGTATCAGAGCCTCCCGTAGCTCTAAACACTTCGTTTCTGTTTGAGGAAACCCTAGGATAGGGTTGCCTCACATTAACCACCATCTTAGAGTGGTTTGTTACTGTCACCGCCGGCGTCAATAGGAGCACCACCAGAAGTCGACCGGTTCCCAAAAATCCGGTCATCGGAAAGTGAACGCGTGTCCCTCATGCGCCTCCTATAGCTCTCTGTCATTCGTCCACGTGCCGGCGCGTGAGCTTCACCCCACTGGAGTTTCGTCTTCTTCCTCTTTTTTCCGACCTTGCCACTTTGCTGTTCCGGTCTGGTTTGTTAAGCTTGCGTTTGTGGTATTTGTTTTACAGAGCTCTCTTTACCTCTTATATTTCTGTCATATACAATGTCAGAAACTCCGACTAAAGTTGACGTGACTGTAGTTGATCATACTAATCACACTGTAACAAGTGATTTGCCACAGATCCAAGCAGCCTATCGATTGAGTGGTAAAAATTATTTGAAGTGGTCTCAGTTGGTTCGTACTTTTCTGAAAGGAAAGGGAAAATTGTCCCATTTGTTAGGTACTGGTCCAAAAGAGGGTGATCTAAAATTTGATGCAAGGGATATAGAAGATTCTATGGTAATGTCTTGGCTTTGGAATTTAACGTTACCTGAAATTAGTGATACTTGTATGTTTTTGGGAACAGCTAAAGAAATTTGGGATGCTACTAAACAAACCTATTCAAAGGTTCATGTTGCTGCTCAGATTTATGAGATTAAAACTAAAATCTCTAATACCAAACAAGGCAATCGTTATGTTACGGATTATTCTAATTTTTTGAAAAGTTTATGGCAGGAGATGGATCATTACCAGTGTATTCAGATGAAGTGCAATGAGGATGTTTCCATCCTTAAATAGTTTGTTGAAAGAGATAGAATTTATGATTTCTTAGCTGGCTTAAATTTGGAATTTGATGCAGTAAGGGTGCAAATCCCTGGAAAAGAAGAATTGCCTTCATTGAATGAGGCCATTGCGATTGTCCTAGCTGAAGAGGGTTGAAGAGGGGTTATGGTTGACACATCATCTATAAATAGCTCCGCACTAGTTTCTAAGAGCAGTAAAGAGCTGAACATCAGTGTTGCACGAACCAATGCTTCCAAAAGTGTCAACCAAGACACCCGGTGGTGTACTTTTTGCAAAAAATCTTGACACACTAGAGAAACGTGTTGGAAGCTTCATGGAAAGCCCACAAATATGAAGAACATACAATCGAAAGCGTAAGGACAAGCACATGCCGTAATGAATGTGGAGAGTGCTAGTTCTCATGATGCCAGCTTCAATACTGAGGACATTGAGAAACTTAGGGGCTTGTTGGAGACATTGGAGAAACAAAAATCCCAGTCCTCAACAGGTACTAGTGCGTTGGTATTCTCAGGTACTTCTTCTCTTTACATACCTATTTCCTTTTCTCATTCATTTAGTGCTTCAGATACTGTCCTTCTGTAACATCCCGTTCTCATACTATGGGTTAGAACCCAAAAATTTGGTACATTTGAGATTAAGAGAGATTAAGAAAATTGCATTTCATGCTCATGCATCATGTCGGCATACACACATGTGAATTGGATTATTGCACACATTAAAATCATTGTTCATGCACTCAATTGACATTTTTCGGGTATAAATGGTTGGTTTAATGTGAATATGATGCAAAT
>JAOQMR010000003.1:14175370-14186331 GCA_027563865.1 Erythroxylum pelleterianum | reverse complement strand
TACATTTATCAAATTTAATCCTATTTTAAACCAAACTTTAACACCTAGTCCATATTTAATTTAAATTCGAAACCTTATCTTAATTCAAATTCAATTACTGATCTAACAAGTCCACAAAATTAAAAATCACGCTTCAAATTAAATCACAGGTTTGGGATCCAACATTTTTAATGTTAGTACTCGCGAATGCAACTACTTCTATTTGTAGTACACATTGAAAACAATTATGCAACAATAATCTTAAGGCCAAATTTTAAGAACTTAAACCTTGTTTTCTTATTTGTTAAAAGTAAAGAATTTCTTTGTTTCAAAATTTACGGAGGAAATTATTTAAGATGTTGGGCCAGATTACAACTATATGGTAAACCTTTATTGACTTGATAACCCAGAAGTTTTGGAAGGCATTTATTTGCTATTGTGGTGATTATGGAAAACATTTCATGGCCTTGTGAAAACCTAATGGTTGTTTATCATTAAAGATAACATAACATAGATTAAATGACCCGAGCTTGTATGATTGTTGCCTAGATTAGCCTATTTTTCTATTATATAATGCAGTTGTCACACTAAATCTAAAGAGTTTATTTTAAATTATCTAATAACTGGACCTAATTAAAAACTTGTTTTAATTAGATATAAGCTAATGGAAAACTCATGTTAATAGTTTTTAAGAGAGGTACAAGAACAACATGATGATTAATTGTGCTCATTCATGTAAAGGTTGAGATTGAACCACGAATTGGAATTGAAACAACCTAAACACTAATTTATTCATTTCAAAAATTAAACGCACACTATCTATAGATACGATCCTTATTCACCACTACTACAAATTTAATTATGTAGAGTTAAGTTTTATTTTTTGGTGTGCTCGATGAGCATCAAGAATTTCAGATATAGAATGGATCAAATGAACATTTTAAGTTTACTTAGCTTCATTTTTATTTTAGTTTTAGTAGTTCATAACATTTTGTACATTCAATTTCATTTTTATCAAAGATTAATTTAGGTTTTAATTACATTAGTTAGTTTCAATTAAGTTAAGGAGGCGAAATCATACCTAGTTTGTTATAATCAAATATGAAATGATAAAGGAATACTCTAACTTAAGTGACACAATAAAAGCTTTTTCTATTCTTTTATTAGCCGATTTATATATAGGATTCTATTCACCCCACGGTTGGGAACTAATGATTGACTCTGTCTACAAATATTTTGGATTTTCTAAGATAATCTTTTCTAGTCCTAGGTGAGGCAAAATAGAAATAAGAAAAAAACTTGTCTAAATTGTAAAGTTTGTAAAAGAGAGTTAATTGGAGACTTATTGTTGGATTTGAGGATAATTTGATATTATTTTATTGAAGAAATATAAGAAATTTAATTAAAAATTTCAGCATACTTTGAATTTAATTTTAAAATTAGGAACATTTAATTACAATTAATTGAGAATTAAGAAAGAGAAGATTGACAAACAATTTAGCTAGTTTCTTGAATTATTCAAAAAGATTTATATTGACATTATGTTTTTTAGATCTTTCAATGGCTTCCTTCTTGCTCTTTTTTCTACTCTTTTAGCTACTTCCTCTAGTTGCCCACCATGGCTTCTAACTTTCCCATGGCTTCCTTATAGTCTCCTTTGCTCAAGTCAATTTGGTCTTCCTTTGTTTCTCTCTTATGTCCTACCCTCTATTCTTACTCTTCTCCTTATGTTATCTTCTTTTCTACTTGTTTGTTGGGTATTTTCTTCACTCCTACTCTTTCAACCTTTCTTCCTTGTAGCTCTCTTAGCTACTAGGAATCTCTCTCAATCAATGTTTATAAGATGTACTATAGTCTTTCTCTCTTTTGTTAATTACTTAATTTCAACTTATTTCTTTTTTTACTATCTTTTGAATGATTTTTCAGATCTCTTTCTTTGCATCTGTAGCTTTTTTCCTTTTCTTCCCGGATGGCTAACTTTTTAGAAATTGAGTAGGACTCCATTTTTTTTGGACATTTCCCACCCTGACCATCTTACCTCCATACTCCCAAAGCTCCATAATGTTGTTCTTGTCCCCTCACCTAAATCTGATTTCCATCGAGTAATGTGTTCTTCTAAGCATGATTTTGTGTTTGTCAAAATATATGTTACATTAAATAAGGTAAAGGAAGAAACAATCTTATCGCAAATAAAAATCTATAGTCATTCAAAAACAAAGCAACAAATATGTAGAGAATGTCATGGGGCCAAGGTTAAACAATGATCGCGCAACCAAAACGTGATTTAATGCACCTTGGGTGCTAATCGAATAGTCATTTCCATGATGGAGGAGGGAGAAACCACTCTAATATCAATACAGTAAATTTAGTTTGGGAATTTTAATTTGGATGAACAAATGATTTACGTTATGAGGATTCACAAATATTTAATAAGTAGCAATTTAAAATCGACTTATTTTTTTTTGGCATAAAATTCCATGAATAAAGTAAGAGTATTGAATTTAGGTTGTTAGTCTTCAACAATTATATGATATGCTTCCAATATAACATTTTTGACCTTCATCACGATGGCAACTTTAATTTCATTAATTAATCTTCATATTTATAATAAATAATAAAATATTTAATAAAAATTTGAGAGGTTCCTATCCTTCATGCAAAATTTGGCTCTTTAATTCACTTTTGTTATCATTATCTTTTATTTTTATAATATAAAACTTATCACATAAATTTTAATAGTGAAAATCTTAATAATTCATTTTTATTATAATATAATAAGGTTAAATATATTAGTTATTACCAAAAAAATATAATCTCTCAATTACTATATCATATCAAATCTTCAACACAATATAAAATAGAGATTTTTATTTTGAATTTGAATTTGATTATAGAGATTCAATTTTTTAAACCATCAATATTTGAATCCTCCAAATTACCGTGCACTTAGTGTCCAGGGTACTGTCGAACCAAAACCCGTTTGAGGCAACAAAGCACAGATCAAAGGAAGCTCTGAAAAAGGAGATATCTAAGATTCAAGTGCTATATAGATTGTCCACTTTGATATTAGGAAACAACTCCATCCAGCTTCTAGACGCTAAGCAATGTTCTCAGTTCGCCTCTTGCGATCATTTTACCAACTTCAATGGTCGCATCATAACATTGTCTTCATGATCCAATATCTGCACGCCAAAGTGAAAGTGAAATTATAGGAACTATTCCCAAAACAAAGCGACAATACAGGTGGTTTAAAGTAGCAGAAAATAACGGAGTACTTTAGGAATATTATCGAAAGGCTAAGAAATCAAGACACTAACTCCGCAAGGGAGAAGCTTAAAGTGCCCGTGAGATAATCTCTTATTGGAGTGTGGACAGGGACGGAGCTAGAATCTTATTGAAGGGGGGGCCAAAATTTTTAAAGGTAAGAAATTTTTTTTTTAAGGGGGGGGGCCAATTATAAATTTTAAGTAATTTTTTAAGTAATTTTATAATTTTTTTGTAATTATATAAGTAATTTAAAAAAAAAAATTTGAAAGGGGGGGCTATGTACATAGCTCCGTCTCTGAGTGTGGACCATATCGATTCAGAAGTTACGTTCATAATCGTACCAAGATAGTCTTCTTTTTTTTTTTTTAACACCCTCCTTATAAGAGGGGCTAGCAGGAAATCAAACCTGAGACCTAGCCGAAATCAAAGACACTGTAATAGTCCTATTGTTCATATGGTAAATGCTAATACTAACTTAAACTTACTGCTATTGCTATTACTTCTACTGCACTAATAATAATATTAATAACTACAAAAATACTTTTACTGGGTACCCCCAAAATTATATAATCTGTACAATTACTACCAAATAGGAAGGTCTATTCTACCAAGATTAAGACACTTACATGGCAATGGTAGACGTAGCCAGGCTCCGCGGTTGCGTCGAAGGTGTAGGGCGCATCCGTGTGTACGTAACCAAATCTCACCACAATCTTTGTCACGTACCCAGGTGTCACCTTGTACACGTTCTTCCACCCACTCTCGTGGGCTTTTACCTCTAATTTCTTGCCACGTGCGTATTCTTCTATACGACAGTTAATCGCGTCGTTTAGCTTGTTCATGCATGCTTTAAACTCCTCCTCGCGAATCAACTCTGTTTGGTCAATCACCCTGAACAACCCCAAATGGATGTGCAAAGGATGATTATCCTCTGTTAGATTGATCACGTTCCAGATCTCTGTGGTACCCACTTTTGGGGTCTCAGTCGCTGGGGCTTCATATGGTTTACCGTTGATGTAGAGGTGAGTTGGCTCATCCATGTCGCTTGTGTACTCGTACATTGCAATGTACCGTGTTTGCGATGCAGCCAAAGGATTTGGAGAAGGATACCTGATGAGAGTTTTTGGTACTTGCCACGTGTCAACCTCTCGGTTTTTGCTGATGATAAACTTCATGATCTTGCCGTTAGCTTTGTTGACTGGGTCTCCAGAAGGAAAAGGATAGGGTGCATTGTTGGCTAAAGTTGCAGTATCGGTCCTTGACTCTGAAAAGTCAACAACCACGTCAGCAATTTCAGATGGGGCCAAAAGGATTTCTTTGGTGAGAACTGATTCACCAAGATAGACCGAGTCAGATGCCACGTAAGCAAATCTCAGACCATTGCTGAAATAGAACTTGAAGAATCTAGCATTGCTGGCATTAATTAAACGGAGTCTATATTTACGGCGTCGTACCCTCAAATACGGCCATGCTTTCCCATTCACAATAATCACATCGCCAAAATACTCTGGCTGCCACTGTGGATGTATAGAAGGATTGTTTCCTGTAGAATTCATGTACAAAGATCCGTTCGTACGAAAGCTACGATCGAACACCATCAGCGTCCGATCAAATTCGTCACCGTAGGGAAGTCCAAGTGGGAACTCAACGGTAGGATGCCGTATGATGTAGGACCCAAACAATCCGGCCAAGAGGTTTACTCTGGTCAAACCCATGGCGTGATCATGATACCATAAGTTTCCAGGTTGCTGTTTGTTGTCATAATGATATGTTGTTTTGGTCCAAGTGGGTCCCTTCTCACTAAATCCTCTGGTGAACCATGAGTCTGCATGTCCATCACTCTCGGGTTCACCAATATTTCCGTGGAGGTGCACCACCGTGGGGATGCCCTTCTCGGTGGGCGGTATGGCGGTTGGGATTGTAGGGTCCCAGGGAAGTATGTGGCTATCAGGGAGGTAATTGGCCCAGGTCACGTAGGTGTCAACAGCGTGAATGGCCTCGATTGTTGGTCCAGGAACGGTGGCGTTGCGCTTGGATGTACCGTAGGCAAACACGGGCGTATGTGGGAGGTCCCTGTGAAATTTCTGCAATCAAAAAGTTTGTTAATTGAGTGTACGCACAACATGAATGGAAGGAATCTAGGAAAAGCATCAATGCCAGCAAAAACGGAGTGACAGAATAAGGTGAGATCATGCTTTAAGTTATGCATCAAATTTGGTTGTTACTTGTTAGGAATGCAATGATAAGGAGGAGTAAGTGACAACGCAAAACTACAAAAAAAAAAAAAAGGGCGACATTTGTGGGGGAAGCACAAATGCCATGGGCTCTACCAAACTTTGCATTTGGAATTCCTTTCCTGTTCATAGGGCAAAATGATTATTGGAATTTTTTCCACTACTACTGAGCTCTCATGGTGCTTTAATTTTCCTATAAAGCGGTCGTTGTGACTTTTTGGTAATAAGGAGCATTATAAAAACTTTTGCAGCAAAAAGAAACTAGAGAAATAACAAAAGTTTCTCCGGTGGTGTCATCGGAAAAATCCCAAAACCAATTTCATGATTTCTGTTTACTAATCGTATGATTCTCTCTCTAATGCTTGAGCAATATATTCAGCTGAAAAAAACTAAACAACAAAAAATAAAAGCTTATGTATAAATTAATTAAAGTGAACCAAAATTGTAGAGAATGAGGGAACTCACCCATTTTTTCTTGAACATGCCAATCTTTAGGTGCTTACGTACGTGAGAGCCATTAACCACATCAAAGCCACTGATTCTGGGCATATCCGGAAGTTCATCCACGAACAATTTTAACCTGTACGGGTTCACAAGCCTGTCATCTGCGCATATTAGGACAACCACTCCAAGCAAAGCCAAAGACGAGATGTGAACCAACACCCAAAATCTCCCCATAGCTCAAACACACAGGAAAAGAAAAAGAAGAAGAGGGGCTTTGTAGCGGAGTCAATTTGGTGAGTCTCTGTGGAGAATAGAACAGAGATGAGTAGAAAAGTCTTGCCTTTCGATGCTTTTGAAAAGTAAAGGCTAGTCTTTGTCCGTTGAGTTTCCTGATGCTTTTTATGATAAATGTTTTTGTCTGCTTCTTCTGATAGCCTCACAAATCACAATAGAAAGGTTTATAGTTATACTGGGATACAACGAAAGGGACAGAAAAGAAGAGCAGATGTTAATTATAAATTTTAAGCCAAAAACGAGAGGCAAAAAGCTCCAACAACTTGTTTACATGAATTCGAAACAAGCGTTTACATGAATGCCCAGGTTTTTTTTATAAATAATTTTAAGTGCATATAAAAACTAATGTTAATTTGTCAATCCGAAATGATTGTAGTTCACAATTTTGGTAGTGCAGGGCAGTCTCTATCTGAAAGAAATGAGTACCGCCGTGTAATAATTTCAGGGGGACCAAGTGGAGCCCGCACAGGTGTAGCTCAGTTGGTTTACTAGCAGGGCAAATTGGTGCAAGGTCCTAGGTTCGAACCCTGGTAACGGGGGGCAAAAGGCCGCTCTGCTAGTGGGTTGACTGAGTAGATACCGTGATTTACCTTCCTCACATAATATCGGGTCGGAGTGTGGGGACGCCTAAGGTGGGGGTTCCACCTTTTAGTACAAGGGGGACCAAGTGGAGAGTTATAGAACTTGGAATTATTCCTTCCAAACGATTAGATTATTATATGGATCTCCAAGGTGTCAAGCACTTGGCTGGCGAAGCAACAAAACATGAGTTGGATGCACAAGGGGTTCCATCTATGGAAACGCGAATAAATTACAAGTTCTTTGGTGAGTCCAAACTCCCATCCTTTAGGTAACACCTACTTCTTCAAACCTTTTTTTTTTTTTTTTTGGCTAAAGTCTCACCAGCTCTTTAATTCCTAAAAAATATTCACCTCATATATGCTTTCAAACTAAGAGTTTGCTTAGTAAAGGCCAAAGTTGCGTCTAATCTTTTAAAATGCGACCTCCTTAGAGTCATAAAATAGGAAACTTTTTTTTTTGGGTACTTTGGAGAGAAACTAATTCCTCAAGAACGCAACTGATCTAGCATCGTACTGAAGAAGCAAACCAAGATGTGACCTAGGGAAATCTCAAAGAGTCCAACGTGAAAAATCAGAAAACCCTTGTTTAGCTACAAAATTCGCACTCTGATTCCCTCTTTGAGTGTATGTTGAAGAGAGCAATACCTAGTTTTGGTTGAAATTTCATACTCTTTTGATCATTAATAGCTTTGACAAAAAAGCTTAAGCCTAATTCGACTCAACTTTGCTTAGTCTGAGGTTAGTGAATTCGGTTCAAATTGATTCGATATTTTATTTTTTAATTTTAATTTTTAAATAGATTTTGGGTTCTAATTTCAAATTTTAACTCAATTCGGCCAATACAAAATTCAACTATAGCTATTAATGTATTATTATGATTGATCTGGTCTCTCATTGGATAATGGATCTACATCCTTTTTTAATCCTACTTCTTCAAGTCTTTGTAGGAAAACTAACAAAAAAACTTAGCAACTAATAACAAAATTGGATAGATAGAAACCCTATCTATTGTCTTCTTCTTGCTTCTTCTCTCTTAAGCCACTTGTGATATTTTGGAAAATTAGACTTTTCTTCTTAAAACTTTATTATTTGTTAACTTTTTATATTTATTTCGTGACAAAAGCGTCACTTTTGATCTTAAATTTTACACTAATCGACAAGTTTAACTCTAACATTCCAAAGTTAACGATTATAACTCTAACATTTAGAAAAATGTTAAAATTGGATCCCACCATAATGAAATTTTAACTCCATCCATTAAGTACCATATTAGCACTAACCTAGCAAATTTTAAAATTTCTTTTATCTTTGTGGGCCCTCAATGCCACATCATTGTTGACGTGGCAAAGTAGGACCCACTTTTAAAAGTGGAACAAATCTTGTAGAAACAAATGGGAAGTTATTATTTATGAATAACACAACAATACAGAATAAAAGTTATAGAACCTCTGAGCTTTATTTCTATTGAAAACATAGCTTCTGCTAATTGTGAGTAAAAGATAAAGTTGTTGGGTCAATTATGATAATGAATCCTAGAGCTGCATATTTTATAATTGCAAGGTAAACAGACGAATCATTCCACACATTTGTCACGACTCTGCTGAACTTTTTTATCGTTGGAGAATGTTGTTCACCAGAAATGATCACCATGAAAGAAAAGTAGTTTAGATGTTGTTCTTTTCCTTATTGAAAATTCCAATGTCACTTGTCGATGACTATCTCCATTTCCTTTTTACTGTACCATAATCCACACAAAAAACCAACATAATCATCGAAGCTCATGTCATAGACTAGTCCAGGATCTATGGCTTTGTTTAGCTTGATATGACCAGCTCTACAAGCCAGAGGAGTGGCGGACCTACCACTTTTCTTAGTCTTTTGATCTAACATAAGAAGTGGTTATGATAGCTGATCAAATTGTCGTCGGGCTCCATTTGGGATGGACATTTTTAAACATGGCGGTAATTCTGATGACATGGGGTGTCGCCATTGATATGCCTAACATTATTGTAAAGTATATGGCCAGATCGTACCTTTCCATTGTTGTGACCGAAACTGCAAGGACCGTCGTACTAGAATGTCCACTCCAAAAGCAACAATGTCAGGTTTAAAGACATTTGGGCTAACGAGGTTTGGCCCTCTTAATAGAATTCCGCAACTTTAGGAGCTAGTTTAGTGTGATGTTTAGTTGCCATGAACTTCAAGCTTTTCACCTTCTGTTTGCCAACCAAGTCTTTGCAGCTTGACGCAGGCATCATCATGGTGGGAATGGTGTAGTTACTTGGACCTGTAAACCCTATCTCTTCTAAAACAAATATATGCCTACCTCTTCACCTACTTTTTCAAGCTCTACCTCTTGGTTTTTCATGGAGATGATCATTGAGCTCTCGTTATAGAACACTATCTTCCTCTGAGCTTCCCTAGGATTGAGTGAACCAGGAAGGCAGTTTGATTCAACTTCGCTACTTCTTCCAATGTACAAGGAAGTGTTGGAAATGAAAATGCTTTGTGCGAAGTAAGATATTCCTTTGACAGCTTTGACATTTTTCAGTTTCAATACAGCTTTGAAGCTCCGATCAGTGGTGGTTGAACCGATAGTGGTGATCTATGGCTACTCTTAAGTACCAAAAGCTGTTGTTAAGTTTTGTTGGATGTTTTGTAACTTTTATTTTGCATTTCTGTATTAATAATTGCTTCACATTTCTTTCTATAAGATTTTCTACACTTTTTTTAAATAAATTAAGTTTTATATTTTTTAAAAAATGGCTCCTGCCTTGCCACATTAATAATGACATGACATTAGGGGCAAAAAAATTATTAAATTTTGCCAAGTCAACGCTAACTTGGAATTTAACAGATAGGGGGTTAAAATTTTTGTTATGATGTGATCCAATTTTAATGTTTATAAATGTTATGGTTATAATTGTTCCCTCTGAAATATTAGGGTTAAACTTGTCGATTGATGTAAAACTTATAATCAAAAGTGACCATTTTGCCTTTATTTCATAGATAAAAGTGGCAACTTAGCCTTTCATCATTTTCTCAACCCACTGACTATATTCTTAAGCTCTTTCCATTCAAAATCACTTTGTCTATGCTATTTTCTTTCAATTGAAGGTGTCTTCCTCCTTCCGTGTTATTTCATCCAATAACTTTAACCATAATAATTGTAAATAGACAAATGATTGGAGGAAAAATTATTAAAATGATAAATAAAAAAGTTATTTATGAAGACAAGAATCTAAACGATTCTTCCTTCCTTTAGCTATCTTATCATAAAAAATCAAGTTGTCCAATAATATTCTTAACCCCAAATCTTAATACCCTAAAACAACCTCTCAAGTTCTCTATTTTGTTATCTCTTCCTTTATTTTCCAATCCACCACCATACCATGTCCACATTTACTCTCCAACTTTGCTCTAAGATCCTCCATAATCATCTTTAAGATAGAGAACTAGTGAAGAAGAATAAAGGAGAAGTTTTAGTTTGGGTTTTGAGTAGGTTAGGTCAAGTTCTGAAATTTGATGAGTTAAGTCAAACTTCTTAGATGGTTATAACTTGGTATCAGACGTTGATTACATATGACTTCGAGAAGAATAAAAGTTTTAAAACAAGACTAACATTGGTGTTAACACTAGTTCGGTCGAATCTTAGGCATAATTTATAAGGATGTATACTCTCTCAAGTTCAAGCTCTCTAGAACTCTAATTTTGAAACTCTAAATATAAATACTTGTATTTCAATTAATCTAGGTATCATTTAGTAGACTTCTAGCAAACTTTTGGTAGACTTCTTGTTTTCTTTTCATACTTTTATTCCTTCTGAGCATTGGAGGAAAATTGGAAGTCATGATTGGAAAAGATAAAGACATTTTCTCTTATTCTTTCCTTATACTCCTTTCTTTTATATTGATAATTATTTCTTTTTGTTTTTTATTATGTTAGTGGCTAGAAACCTTAGTTAAGATTAGAGATGTAGCTTGTAAAGAATCTTCAAATAATTGTACATTATATGATTATTTAATTAGTTGAACTTATTTTTTAATTAGTTGAACTTATTTTCTTTGTTCTTGTAGGGAAATCCTGGTGCAAGTATCATATACTCGCGGTGCGGAAAACAAAAATTTTTGTCCCGGGACGTTCCCGAAAGCCAGGATCCATG
>JAOQMR010000003.1:14154439-14175270 GCA_027563865.1 Erythroxylum pelleterianum | reverse complement strand
GCACACAACTTTGTACAAAACGCGCTAAGGGCGATTGCCTTTAGGGCATTACTCTAACAATCTTACAGTACTGTACAGGCATAAGTCGAGTTGTATTGACATACAAGTCGACTTACGAGTACTGTAGATGTATAAGTCGAGTTGCGCGAGTGCACAAGTCGACTTACACTTACAGTTCTTAATGTTGGATTTGCGATTGACCACCATATATTCAATCTTAGAGATTATATGAATGGCCAATAGGTAAAGTAAAATCCATGCTCTATGTTAGGTACTCGTAAATCATACAATTCTCTACTTTTTTTAGTGAGATTATGCCTATCCTATATTGGATCTTATTTTGTATTTTGAGCAATTTATATTGGAATAAAAGTAAATAGGAGGCAAATATTAACTTTGCATTGTAAGTTTGAAACCATGCAAGCCTTATTAAGTACACTTAAACTTTCTCTAAGTTGTGTCAGATCAGAACCCGATACTAATCAAGGTAACAAGTCAGGAAACAACTAACAATAGCCCTTTTAAGGTCTTTTAACCACTTGATGAGGCATCTAGATTTCATAACAATAGTGAGAAAGGGGCTAAAGATAAAGATGAATGGAACTAAGGCATACCAGTTAACTATGAAGCTAAAGCAAGTTAAAGAGAGGTTGAAAATCCTCAATAAACATAATTCAATAACAGATCAAAAGGAGAAGCAAGATGTTGTAAAGGTGCTTTGGGAATGTCAAAAAAGAATAATGCAAAAACCAGAAGATCAAAGACTAAGATAGGAAGAGGTTTAATTGATCAGAAAATATAATGATGCATTGGAAAACCATGAGGGATTAATGACACAAAAGTCAAGGATGACGTGGTTGAGAGATGTTAAGAGATGCTCTAAATACTACATGAATTTAATAAATTCAAGGAGAAATACAAACAATATTAAAGTGCTAACATTTTAGTGAACAAGTTGGACAAAGTGGGAATGTTGTGACAATTCCAAAAGCAGTCTAAAAAAGGATCAAGAAAATTTCACAGTAAGAAAAAGATGAATTAATAATGAAAGTGGAAGATGTAGAAGTCAAGGAAGCACTATTCTCAATAAACTTAGATAAAGCACCTAGACCAAATGGATTCACTGGGAGGTTTTACAAAGAACATTGAGAGTTATTAAAGGAAGAGTTGACTGAAGCAATTAAAGAATTTTTTCTAAGTGGTATAATAATAAAGGAATGGAATAAAACCTAAGTATGTCCTATCCCCAAACTCGCTAATACAAGAAATATGGAGGAGTATAGGGCCATAGCTTGCTGCAATGTCCTTTACAAATTGATCATAAAGATTATTGCAAATAAGATGAAGAAAAGATTAAAGAACACTATTAACCCCTCTCAAAGTGCCTTTGTAAGAGGAAGGAGAATTGAAAACATTATTTTTCTTCGCTAAGAACTGTTAAGAGGGTGCAACAACAAGTCAAGCAAGAGGAATTGCATAATTAAAGTAGATCTAGTTAAAGCTTATGACACAATTAATTGGAGCTTCCTGATAAATACTCTCAAAACTATAGGTTATCTAAGGAAGTTCATACGGTGGATTGAGAAATGCATCACTACATCTTCCATTGCAATATTAGCTAATGTAGAGCTAACCAAATTGATAAAACCAAATAAAGGAATTATACAAAGGGATCCAATATCCACCTACTTATTTGTCTTAGGAATGGAGGTGATATCAGCCATATTAGAGTAAAAAACAACAAACAACCAGGAGTTTCAGTATCACTAAGGATGCAAGGGTTTTAACTTAACCCATCTTGCTTTTGTAGATGATGTTCTTTTGTTTTGTAAAGCACACAAATACTCCATTAACACATTGCTCCAAGCTATGGAGGAGTTCAAAGAAATATTATATTATGACTAAGGAGCACTCCTTCTAAGAGCAGCTTCTACCTATTAGAAAATGCAAATTCAGACACAATAACAAGGGCATCTGAAATGGGAATAAAGAAATGGTCCATGCAATTAAAGTATTTAGGAGTACCAATCTCTCTTAAAAAGTTGTCAGAAAATGATTACAAGCCTTTGATGGAGAGGTTCCACAAAAAGTTAGTTACTGGTGCAACAAATTCCCTAGTTATGGAGGGAGATTGCAGATTGTTCAAACTATGCTGAACCAGTTGGGCTTTTCTTGCCGCTTCTAGTTGAGTGATCAAAATAAGAATTATCACTCTAAAATAATTAGGGAGAATGTATCATTGTTTTCGATTAGTATTGATTCAGAAAATCCTTGGCTAAAATAGAATGACACTTTAAAAATAGTTTTCAAATGTTATTAATTGAATTAGTTACTAATGGTGAAGAACTAACATAATTGAACTCAAATATATTAGACATTAGTTTCATGCTCTATATCTAATTGTAACATTGTATGATGGAAATTTTGAATTATTTAAAAAATCATAGATAAAAAGATTAGTCAAACCACTTTGCCATTACTAAACATTTGGGGTGGGCAATGTATTGTTGGACGCCAATCTTGATTTATAAATTATTTAATTAGAGATTCAAAGACAAATTAAATAAGTTTAATTTATCTAATCGTAAATATAATTTAGGGTTATAATTTATATCTGTTGCTAATATATTTAAGAATCTAATGAGTCACAAAAAAAGGATTAAGGAGAGAAAAGGTCTTTTAATTAAATTGAACATACATTATAAAGTTTCAAAAAACTTTATGATTAAATATAAGATATTTAATAAATAACAATCAACATACGATATTGGGTCTTATTTTTGTATAATTAGTATCTAATTAGAATTAATTTTAATTTTAATCACATTTCATTATAATCATAATTTAATTTCAATTAAATTACTAAAATGTTCAAAACGTATTATAAATAGTTTTATACTCTAAGGGAGCTAACACTCCTTGCCTAACCCTTTTTACAATAGTTGCATAATTTTCTTAACATATTATGTGGATATTATTAAAGGTTGGACACTTGTGCACCTACGGTAATTGAGAGAAGTCAATTACAAGAACGGTTCAAGGAAAATGACAAGAGAAGAATCAAACTTTACAGTAAGGTACGAAATATGATTTTTGCTTTATTATAATTTATGTATTAATCATTTTATAGAATTTAATTGATTTTAAATTTTAGAAAATCAACACAAAAAATGTTTTGCACTTATTCTGTTGAGTGCAGATCGAATCCTATATTAATTTTCCAACATATTATTGATCGACATTAGCAATTCAATTAAATAAATTGTTACACTATGAAGTACTTCACCAAATTGTTATAATCAAGGATTTTTAATAGTATATGATATATTGCACCTTGATGAGGATAAAAAAGTTTATTTACTAAATGTATAATTTGCTAATAAAGTAAATTCATGATTTATTTATAAATTGTTACTCATTTCATTAAATCTTGTGTTGTCTTAATAAGTGAGTTAGAGTATTGACCATCTACCTATAGCATTAAAAATTAGCGAGTTCTTTTGTTTTGCTTTTAAATAAAAAAGCAGAATTGTAATTCAATGGATAAACAAATTGATACGAGTAGTAGTTCTTTTATTTGATCAAATGTGGATCATAGAATACGAATATCGTTATACTAAGCCAAATCTGTTACCTTTTTGTTTATGAAAAGACGTGGAAGAGGTTTGTCGGGATGGATCAAGTGGTGGTGGGACTGGGAGGGTTTTGAAGTGCCTCTCATCGAGTTATACAAGTTGCGTCCAAGACAATTCGCTAGTTAATGGAATGAATTAAGGGGTGCTTGGTTTATGGGATTGAGAAAGGGTTAATAGGTATGAAATAAAAAGTGAGTGGTTAGTTGTTGGTTATTATTATAGGGATAATAGTTTGATATTCTATTTTTGGGAAATCCTCCATATCCTTCATTTAGTAGAGGAATGAAATCCATTCCTTAGCAGTGACTCTTTTAAAAAAAAAATATTTTTAATATTAATTAATTAAATACAATTAATTAATTAATATATAATTCATTCATTAATTAAAATATTGTAATTAATTAATTAATTAAAATATTGTTATTAATTAAAATATAAGTAAATAAAATATAATTATTTATTGATTAAAATATTGTAATTAATTAATTACAATATACTTAATTAAAATATTATTTTTATTTAATTAATTACATATAATTAATTAATATATTATTATTAATTAATATATAACTAATTAAAATATAATTATTCATTAATTAAAATATGCTAATTAATTAATTAATTAATTTTAATATAATTAATTAAAATATAATTTATTTATTAATTAAAATATTGTAATTAATTAATTAATTAAAATGTAATTCATTCATTAATTAATTACATTATGATTAATTAAAATATAATTAATTTATTAATTAAAATATTATAATTAACTAATTACAATAATTTTTACAAATCAACCACTTTTAATTATAATGGTAATCATTACTTTCTCTTAAACAAGTATTATAATTATAATGATAATATATATTTTTATTTTTTATTATATTCATTCTGATTCCTATTATTATTCGTCCGTAATAATGAATCGTACTTTGAGTTTCTTTAATGTCCGTTGGCTGTTGGGCTCCTACAATGTTGTTAGGGACTTTAAAGGTACGAGTAAGATCCGACCCAACGTCAAACCAAAATCCATGATCTAAACCCGCCAACTCGTTCAGAGAACGTCCCTAGAATCCCGCACTTTTCTCTCGTCGCCATAACTAACATAACTGCCAATAACTACTACCATCATCTCCCCTACTATTACAATTCAGAATTCACACACCATTTTCCTTCCGTCAGTCTCTCTCTCTCTAAATGGCAGAGCTCCTGGAAACCTACGCCTGCGTCCCTTCCACGGAGCGAGGGCGGGGAATTCTCATCTCCGGCGACCCCAAAACCAATTCCATTCTCTACACTAATGGCAGATCTGTCATTATTCGATACCTCGACAAGCCACTCCAAGTCCACGTCTATGGCGATCATGGTTACCCTGTCACCGTCGCCCGTTATTCCCCCAACGGCGAATGGATCGCCTCGGCTGACGTTTCAGGTGTCATAAGGATCTGGGGTACTCGCAACGACTTCGTTTTGCACAATGAGTTCCGGGTTCTATCCGGTCGGATCGATGACTTGCAGTGGTCTCCTGATGGCTTAAGGATCGTCGCCTCTGGGGATGGCAAGGGAAAGTCTTTTGTTCGTGCTTTTATGTCAGTTTTCTTCTCTTCCTAAGTAGTATTTATATTACTCTGTCTGCACTTTGTTTTTTAAGCTCAATGAGTTGGGCTATCTTGTTATTGTCTTTTATAGAACTTGAAACAAATTTTATAGGTGGGATTCAGGGACCAATATAGGGGATTTTGACGGGCATTCAAGAAGGGTTTTGAGCTGTGCGTTTAAACCAACCAGACCATTTCGGATTGTCACTTGCGGAGAGGACTTCATTGTGAATTTTTACGAAGGTCCACCATTTAAATTCATGCTGTCGCAAAGGTTGTCATTCATAATAATGTTTTTACATTTGGAAATGGAAGTTGCGTAGGAAGAGTATGTTTCTTGATTGGCTTGCCTTTTGCCTATGCAGGAAGCATACAAATTTTGTCAACTGCGTTAGATTTTCTCCGGATGGTAGCAAATGCATCAGTGTGAGCTCGGATAAGAAGGGTATACTATACAATGCAAAGACGGGGGAAATAATTGGAGAACTGTCAGAAGAAGATGGCCATAAAGGCAGCATATATGCTGTCAATTGGAGCTCTGATAGTAAACAGGTTAGCAGCAAGATTCATTTCAGTGTATTGTAACTGAAGTGCTACATACAGAAATTATCCTAAAATTATCGCATTTTTTAGAGTATTCAATACCTTTTCTCAAATTTTTTGTTTTAATTCTTAGCACCTTTTGAGTTGTTTGTTAAACAGTTATTGTCATTGATCAAATATGATTACATGTTAACAAAAATAATATGGTTAAATGTGTTCCTTTTCTCTTGTAAACATTCATTGCAAGTGGAGAACTACAAAAGATTTCCCTTTTGTACTCCTTTGACTTTGAGGGAAATTTCAAGAATGAAGATCAAGAAAGCTTAATATCGGAGATCCCCAACCCCATGTTAATGGTTTAACCAGAGTGGCTGAAAATGAAGCATCTATTAGTTGAGTTTTACTTGTGTATTCTTTCCTAAAATTTTCAGCTACTCACTGTCTCTGCTGACAAGTCTGCAAAGGTGTGGGAGATTTCAGACGATGGTAGTGGAAAGGTGATAAAAACATTGAAATGTCCTGGTTCTGGTGGAGTGGATGACATGTTGGTTGGATGTCTTTGGCAGAATGATCATCTTATTGTTGTTTCCCTTGGTGGAACAATTAGCATATTTTCTGCAACTAATCTTGATGACGCCCCAACAACATTATCTGGGCACATGAAAAATGTTACCGCATTAACTCAGGCTGGAACTGATCAGAAGATGATCTTGACAGGAAGCTATGATGGGGTAATTGTGAAGTGGATTCAAGGTATTGGCTTCTGCAGTAGACTAGAGAGGGCAAATAATGCTCAAATTAAATGTTTAGCAGCTGTTGAGCAAGAGATAATTACATGTGGATTTGACAACAAGGTGCGGTAAGATAAGAACAGGTTGAATATTATTTGAAGAAATGATCTTATTCCCTGTATCTAAATGGTCATATACCATACACTGCTGAAATTTTCTACTCTTACATTGATAAAAAATTCAAGGGCCTTTAGTTTAAAACAGATAACTGCACCTAATATCTACATAAGTGATGTCAATAAGTAAATCAGTAGCCCCTTCTCGAATTTGGTCACAAATTATTGCAAAACTGCATCAAACTTAAGTTTCACTTTTCCAGATTGGAAAATTCAGTCATAACAACTTATTTTTCTACAGTAGTGAGTCTCAAACTTATAATGAGAAAGTCACCTTCAACATTTATTACTACAGTAGACACTTCTATATTTGTAGAGTATTAGAACTTTTGTAATCCTATCTTTTGTGTCACATATATAACATAGATGTTTCAGTAATTTAACCAATTAAACATATAAGACAAGAACATTCTTGAAGTTGATAATTAGAGCCAGAACTACTGTATGCATCCACGGAGTTCAATGCCGGGGTGGAATTTTATCATATAAGTCCTGTTGCTAACTAAGTTGAAATCTTTTCCTATCGGTCACCTTAGGGGACTATTTCTAAATTGCAATGCCTTTGTTTCATTACATTAATTCAGGTACGTAGGATTCCCATGACCAGGAATGATTTTGGAGCAGCAGAGGAACTTGACATTGGCAGTCAGCCTAAGGACTTAAGTCTTGCCACTGAATCCCCTGGACTGGCGTTGGTTTCAACTGAATCAGGCGTTGCTTTGCTTAGAGATCTGAAAATATTGACAAATAGCAATCTTGGGTTCACCGTGACAGCAGTTACAATTGCACCAGATGGAAAACAAGCCATTGTGGGTGGGCAAGATGGCAAGTTGCACATATATTCTATATCAGATAATACTTTAAACGAAGAAGCAGTCCTCGAGAAACATAGAGGTGCCATAAGTGTGATAAGATATTCGCCAGATGCCTCCATGTTTGCTTCAGCTGATTTAAATCGGGAAGCTGTTGTTTGGGATCGTGCCTCCAAAGAGGTAGCCAGAACTTCAATTACTCTCTTCAATGTCCATCCTTTAACCTAACATGAACATGATGGATACATTGTGCTTGTGCTCATTATAATGGTTATTCTACGAAGTCTATAATTTGGCTTCCCGGAGGAGACTCATGTGGAATCTTTAATCAGTTACAGAGTTACTGAGCTCCATTCCCAAAAGCGAAATTAGGGTTGATTTAATGACTAAATTGGCTTTGACTGTTAAACTTTGCTGGCAAACCCTTAATCGCCGTTGCCAATTGATTTTATATTGGCTTTGACTGTTAAACCTTGCTGGTAAACCTTTAATCGTCGCTGCTCATTGATTTTATCTCATTCATCGTGGAGGTAACATAGTTTCCTGACATTTGTTTTGTAGGTCAAGCTTAACAACATGTTATACCACAGTGCTCGTATAAACTGCCTAGCTTGGTCACCTGACAGCTCCACGGTGGCTACTGGGTCACTAGACACCAGTGTGATCATATATGAAGTAGGGAAGCCCGCTTCAAGCCGTATAACCATAAACTCGGCTCATTTGGGCGGAGTCTATGGCGTTGCATTTACTGACAAAGACACGGTGGTGAGTTCAGGAGAAGATGCATGTGTTCGTGCGTGGAGGATACCCCCAAAATAACCAAATTATAGGCACGTCACATAATCAGGGTAAGATTAAACGAAAATTTACAATAGAACACAAATTGCAGTTAAAGAGGAAATAATTGAAAGAAAAAGAACTACAATTGTGTTTTTGTTTTGCAATGCTTTTAATCCAAAGATGCTACCGCGCCGTCTTTCGAGTATTTGTTTTTACCAGGCTCGGATATGTTATCATCTTTTGTTTCTTAAATAATTATCAATTGAAGCATTCCGTTGCTATATTGATCCTAAGTGAAAAAGGAAAAATATTCTTATTTTGACACATGAATTTATCATTTATGTTCAATCTAGTCCTTGTAAAAAAAAAAAAACATTACCAATAGCATTTTAGATTTTAGATTTATTAATTTAGGTTAAATTTTTTCAAACCGACTCTGGATCACCATTTATTACCACACCATTCATCATTGTATTCAATGCCATGATTATGAATACTAATCATAATCATAATCCCTTACAATGTCACCCTAGCAGATTCACAATAGGCAAATCAAAAAGGCCTACATGTTAATTAAAACATGAAAAGACTCATAAAAAAGCATTATTTTAAATCTATTATTCAATACTTTTTAAGTTCTGCACATTTTAATAGATTAGTATTCTATAAATTCTCTTCTATTTTTTAGTACTGAATAGTCCAAAAACAAATAATCTAAATCTTTTTTAATTATCTTAATTTATTACAGTATGGTAGTTTGTGTATCAATATACTCGATTGGATAACTCAGCAGTAGACATAACTCGCTTCCCTCTCTCTCTTTTTTTGTAGAGTTTACATGTTTAGTCCATCATTCCTAATCATCCATAGCTGGGCCTTAAGGATAAAGGACTCAAAGAAATTTTGCTTTTTGGAAGACAACTTATTACTTTTCAGGTTCTCTCTACAAAGAAAGGGCAATATCAATGCTTGAAACTAGTCCTTTACATCTCATTTGCTTCTTAATTCTCAAGCCATTCAAGAAACCAAGTATTTTTCTGGGAAGGATTAAGCATGATGATATTCCTGTTTGGATAAATATGCACAGTATGCCCTTAAGAATTGATCAATTGGGGGGTTTAAGCTCCTTAGCAAGCTATATAAGTAAGTCAATTTACATGGATTAGAATACTGTTCTTAGAAAAAGAATTGGCTATATATGTTTATGCGTGAGTGCATAATTGACTAATGATCTACTAGACATTATACCCTTATATAGATTGGGAGAAGATGACTTATTGACTGAGAATGTAATTAGATTCTCTTATCAATGGAAGCCAACTCTGATATAATAAGGCAAGAAACAAATTTCTATGGGTAGGAAATTCAAGAGGGGAGATAATTTAGAACTTATAGGGCTAGATGATCTACGTTTTAATGATTTAGGAAACTATACAAATAAGAGTGATACTAATATAGAAAAGCATCCAACTGCTCTCAGAGATAAACAAACTAAGACATTAAAGTTGAATGAATTAGGGCCCATCATTAATCAATCTCTAACCTCCTCTATTTTGATTGTTGTAGACTCTAGTAACCATCATAGCAGATAGGAAGCTATAAGCACTCCATTAATTAAGAATGGAACTAATCTTACCAATATTCAAGAGCACCAAGCAGACCCTTCCAACACTCAATCCCCACTAGATCTAATTGAAATGAATAATGGGATTTCCAAACTAATAAAAGGAGGAAGTTAAATAGGAGGGCTATATCCAATAGATCTACAATATCGATTCTCTTAAGAAACTTTTGGCTACAAAGGGCAAGATGACATGGAGTAAATCTATTGATTCTTTAAAGAAAATTTTTATACTCTAGTTATACCAAGTATAAGAGAAACTGTAGCAAGGAGAAGAAGGACAAAAAGAAAGTAATTGAAGCATCAACTTAGGATGGAACAAGTGAATCTAAAAGTGAGCATTTGAAAGAAGCCATAGTTTATATATGCTTTAACACTATAGACGATGATGAGGTAACATCCGACCTTAATTTATAAGGCAACGATATTGATTTGAATTATGATGAATTAGATGAAAGTTTAGAAATCATGAATAAGAAAAGGAAGAAATTGTCTTCCAAACTCAAAGAAAATAAAAAATAGTTAGATGTATGCTTGAGTAAGAATGAAAGATGAAAAGTGAATTGCATAGCATGGAAGCATCCAAAAATATGGTTGTTGATGATAGTAATGACTTAGATGAATTAAGGCATGAGAATGAAACATTGGAAATAAAAGGTAGATTCTTTTAAGGACTTTTGTCCAAGTTTACTAATAGGAGTGAAAAACTAGAAAACATGCTAAGAGCTCAAAAGAATTCCAATGATAGGCATGGAATTTGATATAGGAGTTAAGATAATTCTAAAACCACATTTGTTAAGAAAAAATTGCATACTAAAGAATCATTGCCTAAAATGACAAATAAGCATAGAGCATCTACATCTAAGAATACACATGCACATTCCGAATCCACTAGGACTAACCCTAAAAGTAAGCATCGTGCTTTTATATATGACTTACAAGCTAAGCATAGAGTTTAATACTATTAAGGGAAGAATAGTTGTAATTTCTATGATAACATACAAACCCACCCATACCCTTTTAAGCCTCAAAGAATCATACATTAAACTTATATTCATAGTAGGCATCACATATATAATCATAAGATATTTCACTACCTTAGAGAACATTCAACAACTTTAATGCCCAAAAGAAGTTTCCTCGTTAAGCAAACACATATAAAAATGCATATATGTATCATCATTACTCAGACAACATAGTACGTCACTTTTATGGTAAGTATGAACATGTTGATAGATTTTGTTTTCTTAAATAAAGAATGTCAAGCAAACCCATAAAAGTATAGGTTGAAAAAAAGAAGAAACCTTAAAAAAACACGGAATCAAGCTTATTTAAGTTCCTAAAACACATTAATTACCTTAGTTTATAAGGCTATTAGAAAAGAAAGAACAAATGGTATGTAGTAGAGATGGTAGTTCTTAAATTAAGTATAATTAGTGAGTTTATTCATTTAATCATAATGAATCCAACCTTCTTGTCTCCAAGAAATTCTAGAAAATGTTTGTATAGGATGGGGAGAATTTAGCCACCAAAGACTTTTCAAAAGAGAAAATTATTGATCCAAGTTAGAGATGAGAATGATGAGAAGCCACCAATGGATTGTAAACAAGAAGAATCTTCATTCAAATCTCTCATAAGTAATGTTCAACATGAAGTAATTATTAGTTCATAATTTAGAAAGATGTGATAACTTGCTTTTATGAGTGAATTTAAGTATAAGACCTTGGTGGTGATTGTTTATGTTTGAATTATGAATAAGGTGTTAAATAATTGTTTTTAAAGTGTGAACCTTAGTACCTATACTTAGAGATTATTGTACGAAATAAGGACACTTAATTAGAATTTAAATTAGTTAGGTAATTATTTCACTAAAACTTTGAAAAAGGATAATTTTTTCTTAATTATAAGAGAATTAGGTACATTTGATGTAAATCTTATATGATAAAGATCCCTTTTTATTTTCTTCATTGACTTTGTGTATTTAAAGTCTCTTTTAAGTTTATTTGATAATTCTTAGTTGATACTACTATGTGTTTTGATGTTTAAATTTGAGTTTCAAAGTTGTTTCTTAGCTTTCTGGAACATACTGGTCGACCAATATCTTATTGTTATCGACCAATGTGACCAAAAACCATGTTTTTTACATTTCCAGCAATTTTATTTAATTGGTTACCCAAATAGCCACATTGGTTGACTAGTATCTTTTAGTGATTGACCAATTTCCCTAATTTTGAGACTTCCTTCTTTCTCGAAGGGTTTGCTATGAGTTTGGTTAATAAATAACCAATATAGGCTAACCAATTTTTTTCCCCCCATGCCTTCACTACTTACTTTTGGTTATCTCAGAAACATAAATACTGCTCGATTAGTATAGGTATGTAGTTGACTAGTCGTCCCATATTTATTACCTTCTTCTCTTTTATTCTTATACTTTCATATTTTATCTTTATATCCTTTAAAAACCCCAAACAATTAGTATTTTTCCTTAAAAAACATCATCCCCTATTATATAAAAATCTTATTAGATTGCATCAAATTGAAAAAAATGTAATTCTTGAATTTCATATTTAGGATTTTCAAATTTTTCTTAATTAAGAATTATCTTTTTAAGTAATTCCTTCATAGTTAAATTATAAAAGGACTTACATTTTTTCCTTTTAATTATATCAATACATCTTTAATTTTGTTCAATATTGGTATTATGGGGTACTTTTTCATGTTTCTATTTTTGAAAATTTAGGGCTTTCAGAATTATACAGTCTTTTATAAAATTGGTTGTTGGATGTTACAATTATGTTCTAACTATTTAAATACTCAATAGCACTCTCTAGTGAGAAAGCTTGTCAATCTTAATCAAATTTTGCTTCAGAATCAAGTTAGTTTGACACATGACACTTTACATTATGAATTTTTGGTTAATAGATTTCTTTTTAATGATTCCAAAAAGGGGGAGATAGTTTGGTGATAATAGATTTAGGGTGAGTAATTGTCTTGTTATTTTTATATTTCTTGCAGTTCATATGATATGCTTAAGTAAATTTATGTTATCTTTATGTATAGAATTTTTTTTTAATTTCAAAAATCTCTTTTGTTCTTGATATTGAATTATGATTAGTTGATACATTGTGGTGTCATGATTAAAGCTACTGGGACAATGATTGCAATTACAGTGATGTACGCAGCAAACCATAAATTCCAAAGACAACGTGCACGGAATGAGCTGGAGAAAGCTAGCACATCAGTGAGTCATCCATGGATAGTCATTAGAAATCATAACTGCACTTTAAAATTAGAAGAATCATGGGGAGGGAGAAGATGGAAACAAGTAGATTGTCGAGAACTTCAACAAGTGGTGAATACTATGATAAACGAAGATGAATTCTTTGCATTCAAATTCAACACCGAAAGAATGCACAGAAGGTGTTATAAGCAAGGCCATGGAACATAACGGGGAATCCAATTCTTATTAAGAAGTGGCAACCTAGGGTTGCCTTGGATAGAAACAAGCTTCATTCAATTCCATTATGGGTGAATATTCACAAGGTCCCCTTGGAGTATTGGTCTGTAGAGGGTATGAGCTATAATGCCAATAGGATTGGAAAACCCTTAGGTTTTGATGAGAATACTGCCTTAATGAAGAGGATTGGATTCGCTAGAGTTTGTATTGATGTTGATATATCAAGGAAGCTTTCGGATACCCTTAGAATCAAGAAGCTAGATGAGAAAGGAGAACTTGTAGAGGATTCAATAGAAGTAACATATATGTGGAGACCAAAGATGAAAGAAGAGAGGCAGGTTTGGAAAAGAAAAGAGTGGCAAGAGGGGAATCCAACGAATGAGGGATGTCCAAGCCAAGAGAAGGGCATCCCAACAGAAGGAGAGGCATCACTTGAAGAGAAAAATTTCCAGAGCATGAATTAGGAGGATAATCAAGTGGTAGGGAATGGGCAACACAAAAAGAATTAGGTGGAGAGTAATATGACAGGGATTGTGGCACAGACAAAGGGGGATAATCAAGGATCAAGTAATAGGAAACGAGTAATGAATTTGGAAGGGACTAATATTGTTAGAACTCTAGACTTATAATACTGGAGTTCCTCTATATTATTACTATATATCCGTAAAATACTTATCACTATCGAATGGTAGTGCCTAACCAGAGCAGATGCTCCTCACTAACCAGAGCAGATTTGCTCCTCAGAAGATTGAATTCTTCTGTCACTCTTCTTACAAATATTCTCCCTGTCCCTTCCTGCTTCTATTCCCTCCTTTTATAACCTCCCTAGGTACATACGGTTATAACTAATTCCTTCTAGAATAATCTTCTGTCTCTCTCCTGCAGATCCTAACATTGCCGCCTCCTTGAAGAGCAGCCTTGTCCTCAAGGCTGAAGTGAGGAACCATGGTGCGGCATTCCATAGCTATATCATTTCCCTCTTTAGTTTTTGCTTCCAATGCAATTATTTCTCCATTGTCATCCAAGGTTTCGTTGTCGTCCAGAATCAGTAGGCGTAATTGTTTTTCAGCACATAAATGAAGAGGATGAAACCTTTCTCCACACCGGAAACACAAGCCTTTTGCTTTGCAGTCCATTAACTCATGGTAGGACAGATGATGCAGACCCCGATTCTTTTCTGTCTGTCCTCGCCGATCACCATCTGGCCTTTTGGTTAGTGTCGCCGGTAGAGGAGTGGCTGTTTTGGGTGGCGCATGTGTTTCAGCTGGCACCCTCGTCATCTCCCGATGACTCGCAGCTCCAGTTTCATCCCCAAATCGCCCACGACCCATTGGGTTTGGGCCCTCCATCTCACGGTGATGGGTCGGCCCGACCCGATAACTCCACCTCATATTCTTTCCGCGAGATGGGTGCCAGGTGCGCGTGTGAGTCCCAGTCACGTCTCCTCCCTCCAGTTCGCCGTTCACCTCCGCTTCTACAGCCCTCGCAATCTTCATCATCTGGTATCTGTTCAAGGGTCCAAACGTTCTCACCCTCCTTCGGATGTCAGCCCTTAACCCACTCATAAAATACCCCATAAATTGCTTTTCGGGTAGTAGACTCACCTGCGATGAGATGAATTCGAAGGCTTCAATATATTCCTCCACCGATTCAGTCTGGCGCAAATCCGATAGCTCTTCGAATGGGTTGTCAAATCGTCTTCCTCCATATCACTCGATTATAGCCCTCTTAAACTTCTCCCAGTCCAGATCCCCTTTCGTTTCCCTCAGTAGATTAAACCAATGTATGGTTGAACCCTCTATGCTCAGAAGAGCTAACTTCATCTTCATCGTTTCTGAGGTATTATGAACTTCGAAGTACACCTCTGCTCTCGTAATCCACCCTACTGGGTCTGAACCATCGAACATAGGCAACTCCACCTTGCAGGCCGACATCCGATATTCCTCCATAGTGTCCGAGGAATGCTCCATCGAAGTAGGTTGTCGCCTTTCACCAGCCATCGTCTGCCCCCTCCCTGAGGCCTCACCACTTCCCTGTCCTTCCTCTGGCCATTTTCCCAGCACTTTGCTCATTTCCATCAACAACGCCCGCTGCATTTCCCCCATAGCGATCCGCATTAACGACTGAATTTCCTTAAGTCCAACTTCCAAGTTCGCCATCCGGGATTCCAACGCTTCAACTCTATCAGCCATCTTAGGTGGCATCAAGGTACGTTGACCTTTTTTTTTTGTTCTTGTGAAAGCCCTCCAAAAGCTGATCCTCCCCTCTCCTCGAATCCGACAGGTCGGACCAATGTTAGAACTCTAGACTTATAATACTGGAGTTCCTCTATATTATTACTATATATCCGTAAAATACTTATCACTACCGAATGGCAGTGCCTAACCAGAGCAGACGCTCCTCACTAACCAGAGCAGATTTGCTCCTCAGAAGATTGAATTCTTCTGTCACTCTTCTTACAAATATTCTCCCTGTCCCTTCCTGCTTCTATTCCCTCCTTTTATAACCTCCCTACGTACATACGATTATAACTAATTCCTTCTAGAATAATCTTCTCTCTCTCTCCTGAAGATCCTAACAAATATGACTGAGAAGGTAACACAAACAATTGGGGATAAGAGAGTAGGGCAGGAGGAAGAGACAATTGGCACTACAGTGATGGAAAGGGGTGAAACTTCTGTTACCAAAAGTGACAAAATAGCTATAACCCTAGGTTTGAATAGGAAGTATTGGCAGAGAAGGGCAAGTAAAAAGAAAATATGATTAAGGTAGCAGCATGGCATGTTATAGGCCTAAATAGTCAAAATAAATAACTTGCGATTAAGGGGTTTTTTTAGAATAGCATGTTATGCTTTGTTGGTTTATCGGAAACCAAAATAAAAAGGGAGCAATTAGAGAACAGTCTATCGTTTGTAAACAACTGATGGAGAGTAATGAGCAACCATGATCATCATTTCAATGGAAGAGTGATAATAGGCTTCAATCCTCAGAAAGTGGAAGTCGTGAAACAACTTGAAAATGATTAGTTGATACATTGTGGTGTCATGATGAAAGCTACCGGGACAATTATTGCAATTACAGTGATGTATGCAACAAAAGGCAGGTAAAAAGAAAATCTGATTAAGGTAGTAGCATGGAATGTTATAGGCCTAAATAGCCAAAATAAATAACTTGCGATTAAAGTTATGCTTTGTTGGTTTATCGGAAACCAAAATAAAAAGGGAGCAATTAGAGAACAGTCTATCGTTTGTAAACAACTAATGGAGAGCAATGAGCAACCATGATCATCATTTCAAAGGAAGAGTGATATAGGTTTCAATCCTCAGAAAGTGGAAGTCGTGAAGCAACTTGAAAATGATTAGTTGATACATTGTGGTGTCATGATGAAAGCTACTAGGACAATTATTGCAATTACAGTGATGTATGCAACAAACCATAAATTCTAGAGACAACGTGCATGAAATGAGCTGGAGAAAGCTAGCACATCAGTGAGTCATCCATGGATAGTCATTAGAGATCATAACTTTAAAATTAGAAGAATCATGGGGAGGGAGAAGATGGAAACAAGTAGATTGTCGAGAACTTCAACAAGTGGTTGATAGGACAGGTTTGGCTGATCTTAAATGATATGGTAACTTTTATACATGGAATAATAAGCAATCAGGGGAATGGTTTTCGTTAAGAAAATTGGATAGATGTATGGTTAATGATAAGTGGATAGAGATATACCCAACAAGCAGAGCTATGTTTGATGACTCCATCTGTATTAGATCACAGTCCAATATTAGTGGAATTGTTAACAAGTGACAAGAAGAGGAAAGCCCCATTTAGGATATTCAATCACTTGATGAACAATCTTGAATTCACTAACATCCTCAGACTGGAGATGCAGATGGAGGTTCCAGGCTCAACTGAAAGCCTTGAAAGCCAGACTGAAATTGCTCAGAAGAGAAATAGTACAACCAGAATTAAAAGCTAAAGCTGATGCTTTAGAGGAGCTAAAGAAATTTCAGAAGAGATTATTGGACAGACCAAAAGATCTGCAAGTGATAAAAGCAGAATCTGCATAAGTGGAAAAGTATAATCAACTACTGATTAGCTAAGGAAAAAATCTAGAACGAACTGAATGAAGGAGGGTGAGAGATGTACTAAGTATTTTATGAGTTCAATCTTAGCCAGGGGAAACAAGAATTTTATTAGAATGTTGGAAGATGAAGCAGGGCAGATCCATGAGGATCTAGAAAGTAAGAAGGGGGTTGCGTTAGAGTACTTTACTAGGCAGTATGGGAGTGGAATGACAACAAGGGCCATACCCAAGGAGATTCTAGCAGGTCTTAAAAACTTTGATGAAAAATACAAGGTGGAGTTAATTAGGGAAATAATAAGGGAAGAAATAAAAAATGTTACTTTCTCAATGAACCCTAATAAAGCCCTAGGATTGGATGGATATAATGGGAGATTCTTTTAAAAACATTGAGATATTATAGGGGAAAAAGTGGTAGAAGCACTGGGAGAGTTCTTTACGAAAGGAACAATTCTCAAGATAGGAATAAAACGTTTCTCTCCCTTTTTCCTAAACAAAGCAATGTAAGGAAGCTAGAACAAACCAGGCCAATAGCATGTTGTAACATCCTATACGAAATTATCACGAAGATAATAGCTAATAGACTGAGAGCCAGAACACAATGCATTCAACAAGGAGAGATCTATGGGAACCAATATCCTACCATGTCAGGAATTGTTCGAAGGGTATAATGCTAAGAGGAGAATGAGAAACTGCACTATAAAGATGGGTAAAGGAATGTGTATTCACTGCTTCTATGGCAATCCCAGGGGATGGGGAACCTACAACCTGATCAAAGCAAGGAGGGGACTAAAGCAAAGGGACCCATTGTCCCCTTACTTGTTTGTAATTTTCATGGAGGTATTGTCAACTCTCCTCGCGAGCAATATGCATAAGCACCCAGAATTATAGGGGATTCTGGGAACTTAGGCAGGCTTGGAATTGTGGGTTTAGATAGAGACAAACCAATCCAAGCTCCGATTGAAGTCTTATAGCAGGGTGCTAAGAGGTGGAGTACATCTCTTGTGGGTTTCTTTCTGGAGAAGAAGTTAGCTTTTCCAGTTGTTAGCAAGGGGGTGAGAGCTACATAGAGGAACAAGAGGTTGGTGAATACTATGGTAAACGAAGATGAATTCTTTGTATTCAAATTCAACACCGAAAATGCACAGAAGGTGTTAGAAGCAAGGACATGGAACATTATGGGGCATCCAATTCTTATTAAGAAGTGGAAGCCTAGGGTTGCCTTGAATAGAAGCAAGCTTCATTCAGTTCCGTTATCGGTGAATATTCACAAGGTTCCCTTGGAGTATTAGTCTGCAAAGGGTATGAGCTATATTGCAAAAAGGATTGGAAAAACCTTAGGTTTTGACGAGAATACTGCCTTAATGAAGAGGATTGGGTTCGCTAGAGTTTGTATTGATGTTGATATATCAAGGAAGCTTTCGAATACCCTTAGAATCAAGAAGCTAGATGAGAAAGGAGAACTTGTAGAGGATTCAATAGGAGCAACATATATGTGGAGACCAGAGATGAAAGAAGAGAAGCAGGTTTGGACAAGAAAAGAGTAGCAAGAGGGGAATCCAACGAATGAGGGATGTCCAAGCCAAGAGAAGGGAATCCTAGCAGAAGGAGAGGCATCACTTGAAGAGCAAAATTTCCAGAGCATGAATCAGGAGGATAATCAAGTGGTTGGGAATGAGTAAGACAAAAAGAATTAGGTGGAGAGTAATATGACAGGGATTGTAGCATAGACAAAGGGGGATAATCAAAGATCAGGTAATGGGAAACGAGAAATGAATTTGGAAGGGACTAATATGACTGAGAAGGTAACACAAATAATTGGGGATAAGGGAGTAGGGCAGGAGGAAGAGACAATTGGCACTCCAGTGATGGAAAGGGGTGAAACTTCTATTACCAAAAGTGACAAAATAGCTAGAACCCTAGGTTTGAATAGGACGTATAGGCAGAGAAGGGCAGGTAAAAAGAAAATATGATTAAGGTAGCAGCATGGAATGTTATAGGCCTAAATAAATAACTTGTGATTAAGGAGTTTATTAAGAATAGCAAGTTATACTTTGTTGGTTTATCGGAAACCAAAAAAAAAAGGGAGCAATTGGAGAAGAGTTTATGGTTTGTAGACAAACGATGGAGAGTAATGAGCAACCATGATCATCATTTCAATGGAAGAGTGATAATAGCCTTCAATCCTAAGAAAGTAGAAGTCGTGAAGCAACTTTAAAATGATTAGTTGATACATTGTGGTGCATGATTAAAGCTACTGGGACAATGATTGCAATTACAGTGATGCATGCAGCAAACCATAAATTCCAGAGACGACATGCATGTAATGAGCTGGAGAAAACTAGCACATTAGTGAGTCATCTATGGATAGTCATCTGAGATTATAACTGCAATTTAAAATTAGAAGAATCAAGGGGAGCGAGAAGATGGAAACAAGTAGATTGATGACGCCTTCAACAAATGGTGGATAGGACAGGTTTGCCTAATCTTAAATGATGTGGTAACTTTTACACTTGGAATAATAAGCAATCAGGGGAATGGCTTTTGTTGAGAAAATTGGATAGATGTATGGTTAACGATAAGTGGATAGAGATATACCCAACAAGCAGTGCTATGTTTGATAGTCCATTTGTATCAGATCACAGTCCAATATTAGTGGAATTATTAACAAGTGACAGGAAGAGGAAAGCTCCATTTAGGATATTCAATCACTTGACGAACAATCCTGAATTCAGAAACATCCTCAGACTGGAGATTTGGATAGAGGTTCCAGGCAGAACTGAAAGCCTGGAAAATCGGACTGAAATTGCTCAGTAGAGAAATAGTACAACCAGAATTAAAAGCTAAAGCTGATGCTTTAGAGGAGCTAAAGAAATTTCAGAAGAGATTACTGGATAGACCAAAAGATCTGCAAGTGAGAAAAGTAGAATCTGCACACGTGGAAAAGTATAATCAATTGCTGATTATACCAATAGACAACTAAGGCAGAAGTCTAGGATAGGGCTGCCTCACATTAACCACCATCTTAGAGTGGTTTGTTACTGTCACCGCCGGTATCAATAGGAGTGACACCAGAAGTCAACCGGTTTCCCAAAGTTCAATCACCGGAAAGTGAACGCTTGTTCCTCACGTGCTTCCCGTAGCTCTCTGCCGTTGGTCCACGCGCCAGCGCGTGAGCTTCACCCCACCAAAGTTTCGTCTTCCGTCTTTTTTTCCTGGAAATATAATCCTACAGATATATTTCTGTATAGATATGGAAATAAAATGCTAGGATCCTACATATCTACAAGATACTGCTATCAAATTTAAATAGTCTGATTATGATCAGATCATAATATTATGAGATATGCATATCTTTGACCACACTCCCCCTCAAGTTGGATCATAGATA
>JAOQMR010000003.1:14056390-14085618 GCA_027563865.1 Erythroxylum pelleterianum | reverse complement strand
TAATGTCATTGTGTGTGAGGTACCAGTGGTATCTTCGACAGCTTTGGCCAACAAAGTGGACTGTGCGGTGACTGTGGCGGTTTTATCGGAGACCGATGCAGTTATTTCTAATGAGAATGGGGATTATGTTGGTCGCTGTCGGAGTAGAAGCCCTCCTAGAAAGTTGTAAGATTTTGGCTATTTCTTTTAATCTATTTTTAATGGGTTTAAAAATCATTCAGTGGAATTGTGGTGGAGCTGCGAAAAGGGTTCTTTTGACCCATGTAAGAGAATTATGTCGTCTTTATTGTCCGGACATTCTGATTATTGTGGAGCCTCGAATTTCAGATGACAGAGCGACTAGGGTGGCGAAGAAGGTAGGTTTTTCTGACTTCTTCCTTTCTTATGTTGTTGGTTTTGCGAGTGGTGTTGGCTGTTTTGGAATAAGATTATTTGTGATATCCGTTTACTCCGGATGGATACTCAGTTCATTCATTGTTCAGTTACTATTAGGGGAAGTAGTAGTTGGTTTCTTACTGCGGTGTATGCTAATCCTATTCGTAGTAAGCGAGATTTTTTCTGGTCTCAAATGTACAATCTTGCAGATTCTGTAGATAAGCCTTGGTTGTTATTTGGTGATTTTAATGACATTGCATATGTCCATGAGAAAAAAAGGGCGTGATTTACCATCTGTTGCTAATTGTGGTAGGTTTTTACGACATTGGAACTATTGTTCCCTTATGGATTTGGGTTGTGTGGGTTATCAGTTTACTTGGACATGTTCAATTGCTAGGATTGGTGTTATACAATAACGTTTGGATCGGGCTTTGTGTAATGCCGGTTGGCGGTTGAGATTCCCTGAAGCTTCTGTTACGCCTTTGTCTCGGATTGCTTCTGATCATTTTCCTTTGTTATTGTCTTTGAGAGGGTTCTCTTCCTTTCCTTTGGTGAGGCTGTTCCGTTTTGAGGCTGCTTGGACTTTGCGGGAGGATTTCAAGCAGGTTGTTTCATCGGCATGGTTTAAGCCTCGTGATTATATTTTTGATGCTCTTTTGTCAGTTCATAAACACACTGTTCGTTGGAATAAGGAGGTTTTCTGTAATATTTTTAAAAATAAGAGGGTTTTACTAAAGCGAATACAGGACGTTCAGTTGGCTATTCAACATCACCCCTCTTCTTCTCTCTTGTTGCTTGGAAAAGACTTGTTATGCCAATATGATCTATGTTTGAAACAGGAAGAGACACTTTGGTTTCAGAAGTCTTGTGCTGCCTGGATCAAGGATGGTGATCGATGTACTAAGTTTTTTCATGCGATCACTAGGGTTCGTCGGAGACAAAATAGAATTGAATGTTTGAAGAATGCGGCTGGGGAGTGGGTGTCTGATCCAGCTTTATTGAAGGATATGGCAGTGGGGTTCTATGAGAAGTTGTTCTCGAATGATGGGGGTTTTAATCCTGTGGGTTTTGTGGGTTTGAATTTTCCTCGGTTATCTGAGACGGAAGTGGAAGATATGTTGAAACCCGTTACTCGGGAAGAAGTTTGGCTAGTTGTTTCGAGTATGGGTTCTTATAAGGCTCTAGGGCCGGATGGTTTTCAACCTATATTTTTTAAGAAGTATTGGGACGTGGTTGGTGAAGAGGTTTTCCAGTTTGTGTCGCACACTTTTAATTCTGGTGAGATGGATGCTCAGGTTGCTATGGATTTTATTGTGCTTATTCCTAATGTTCATGCTCCAGAATCGCTTTCTCAATTTCGGCCTATTATACTTTGTAATGTGTTGTATAAAGTGGTTATGAAGGTTTTGTCGACTCGTTTAAAGCCTTTTATTGATGGCTTGGTTGATCCGTTCTAGAGTAGTTTTATTCTTGGTCGTACCAAGATTGATAATATTATTATTACTCAAGAACTACTGCATTCTTTTAGGAGGTCTAAAAGTAAAGTGGGACATTTTGCTTTGAAGGTGGATTTGGAGAAGGCCTATGATAGGGTCAATTAGGACTACCTGCGTTTTGTATTGCAAGCTTTTGGTTTCCCTTCTCGGTGGGTTACTCTGATTTTAAGTGCTCTTTCTCAATCTTCCTTGGCTATCCTATGGAACGACAGCCCCTCTGAGTCATTCTCTGCCACTCAAGGGCTTCGCCAGGGAAATCCACTCTCACCTTATTTATTTTTTCTTTGTATGGAAGGTTTGACCATGCTTATTCAGAGAGCACTGACGAGTAAAAAATGGATTCTAGTTCGAGCATTTAAAGGGGGACCAGGCATTAGTCATTTACTTTTTGCTGATGACTTATTGATTTTTGGTAAGGCTTCAGCTAAACAGGTTAAAGTGGTCCGGGAGGTGTTGGATGTATTCTGTATGGCGAGTGGGCAGAGGGTTAATCTTTCTAAGTCAAGGATTTATTTTTCAAATTCTGTTTCCCGGGTATTGAAATCCCGACTACAACAGTCGCTGGGAGTAGCAGTTACTTCTGACTTGGGCAAGTATTTGGGTGTTCCGTTATTGCATGGCCGTGCTTCCATTGCTCATTATCGAAATATTGTGAGTTCAGTAAAGACTAGGCTGGCTAGTTGGTACTCTAAATTTCTGAGTCCCGCTGGGAAGGAAGTGCTTATTAAGTCTTCTATTTCTTCATTACCTATTTACACGATGCAAACAGTTTGGTTACCTTCTTCTATTTGTGGTAGTTTAGATCGTTTGGCTCGTGATTTTTATTAGGGTTCCTTGCCGGATAGTCGTAATATGCATTTGGTTGGTTGGAATTGGCTTATTCGGCCAAAGAGATATGTGGGTCTTGGTTTCAAAAGTTCTAGATTGATGGATGTTGCTTTGTTGGGTAAGTTGGGTTGGAAGTTATTTTTGCATGGTTCTACATTGTGGGTGGAGGTTTTACGTTGTAAATATTGTAATGGAGGGTCTATTCCCTTTTTTGCTAAGGGTTCGGATTCCAGTTTATGGAAGGGGGTAGTTAAAATTTTGATTTATTGTTTCCTCTTTCGATTTGGAGGGTGGTAATGGTTCACAGATTAGTCTTTGGTTTGATACTTGGTGCTCGGGAGGTCCTTTGGTGGATCATATGGATGGCTTGTTAGTAGGGGAAGAACATTTTCGGGTAGCGCATATAATTACTGATGGTTCTTGAGATTTTTTGGGCTTATGTTCTGTTATTTCGGATCATCTCCGGGAGGTTATTCGGGCAATTCCTTTGCCTTTGTTTACTTCGGTGCAAGATTATATGTCGTGGAGTTTTTCCTCGAATGATGCCTATTCAGTTCGGGTCGCTTATAACGCGCTTCTTTCAGAAGAGGTGTCTAATGATCCTGTGTCGTCTTATTTTTCTTCGTTGTGGAAGGTTACCAAAATTTAAACATTTCTTGTGGTTACTTGGACACTTATGTCTTCCGACAAATTCTTTGCGGTTCGCACGAGGTTTGGCTACTTCTAATTTGTGTGGAGTATGTTTTTTATATGCTGAGTCTCCTTTACATTTGTTGCGTGATTGTAGTCGTGCGGTTGCATGGTGGTAGCAGTGGGAGGTCCCTGTTACTTTTTTTACTGCTACGAACTTGGTTGATTGGCTAGTTTTGAATCTACATGCTCATACTATGGGTCTGTTTGGGTTTGCCTGGGCACATTGGTTTCTGGCAGGTATTTGGTGTTGTGGGCGGTTCGGAATTTATTAATTTTTCAAAAGGAGTTTCTTTCCTTAACAATTTTGAGTGGTTGTGTTTTTAAAGTTGTAATGGATGTGTCCCTGACTTCTGTTTCAACACCAAAGCTTCATGGTGTGCGGCATTGGATTGGTTGGACTACGCCGCCATCTGGTTGGGGTGAAGTTGAATTGTGATGACAGTTCTATTGTTAATCCTGGGCTGACTAGTGGTGAAGGGTTGTTGCGTGATTCCTTTGGTCGTTGGCTAGGGGGATACTCGTTTAGAATAGGTGTTTCAACTATCTTAGTGGGGGAGTTATGGTCCATTCGAGATGACTTAATTTTTGCGTGGAATCATGATTTTCGGCAAGTCATTGTCGAATCTGATAGCATGGAGGCGGTGCGGATGGTGACTTGTGGCGTTATTATCTTTTCCTATCCCCTGTCTGTTCTGGTTGTAGATATTCAAACTTTACTTGATAGGAATTGGAGTTGCTTTATTAAGCATGTGCTTCGTGAAGGTAATTTTGCAGCAGATTGTTTGGCTAAATTGGGTCATGGCATTGCTTCTAATTTTTAGGTTTGGGAGGATATTCCTGACGCCCTCTCATTGATTTTATGGGCTGATGCTTGTGGTATTTTTTTTATCTGATAGTTTTAGTTTCTCTTCATTGTAACCACAAAAAAAAGACTGTGACCTACGATCTAACTATTGGTTCAGACTATATACCTCATATTCTTTTTTTTAAGAAAGGAAATAAATTGTAAAAATGAAAAAAGGTTTAAGGTATACAAAAAGGCCATAACCGGTTAAATAATTTTTATTACAGAATAAAATATAGTTTTTTTGAAATAAGAATAAAATATAGTTAAAATTAATAAAAATGTTTTTTATTTTTATGTTGGCAAATAATTTACTGTATGAAACTCTTTTAATTTTTTTTTAATTGACAATTAAAGAGTCGACTAATTTTTTTAAAAAAACTCTTCTAAAAAAACTGAGGTAATATAAGTCTATCTAATCAAACACAAAATTTCATTCATATATTTGCGTAATTTACATATAAATATATAAACCAAATTAAATTACAGGCGATTAGAACACCGTGACGGAAGAAGGCAATCCAATCCCCGGTACAACAGCGTTAACAAAAAAAACCCATGTAGGTTCACACTTTCGGTTTTTCAACACTTTACTACTCATCCTCAACTGCGTGTATTGTTTCAAGCAAGCTCTTACATACCCTAAACTCTCTCTGTCTCATTTATGTGTCTTCTTCTCTAAGCATTGAAGCTGGAAACAATGTCTTCACGCAGGCTCTTATCATCCCTACTCCGATCATCCACTCGCCGATGTGTTTCCAAGCGGGCACTCTCAAGCCCCAATCCCAAGCTCTCCTCAACTTATATTTCCTCCACGCGCCGCTCGTCTTCGTATGGGTATCTTCTCACGCGCGCGGCCGATTACGCCTCTGCCGCAGCAGCCGCTTCTCAGCCCCATCCGACCAAATTGGATGAAAAGAAGGGCGGTGGGAAGATCACCGATGATTTCACCGGAAAAGGCGCCATCGGACAAGTCTGTCAGGTGATCGGCGCTGTTGTCGATGTCAGGTATGATGAGGGTTTGCCGCCGATTTTGACGGCTCTGGAGGTTCTGGACAATCCGATTCGGTTGGTTTTGGAGGTGGCACAGCACTTGGGAGAGAATACTGTGAGGACTATTGCGATGGATGGTACTGAGGGTTTGGTCAGAGGCCAGCGTGTGCTCAACACTGGGTCTCCTATCACTGTTAGTACTTTTATTCTCTCATCTATGAGAAATGTGAATTTTTACTGGTTCTTTCCGGAGAATGCTGGCTTTTATCTGTTGTTTGGGTTGTTTCATTGGGTTTGTCTTAATTGTGATTTGTTTGGGGATTAGTTATATTTCGTGCCAAACTGGGAATTTATCAGGAAAATGCTGAGGAATGTGGGAATGGAAGTTAGGAAAGAGAGTTGATAAAATGGGACACGCATCGTTTGATTGCAAATAAATATGCAAGTGGACATTTGAATTTTGTTAGCTGCCAAACAGAGAGCTTGATTCGAATATCACGGAACGGAGATTTGTTCAACTTTTTGTCTGAATGAGACTTATGCTTGATGTTGGGTTGGACGTTTAACTGGATAATTGTGTCCTTCTGATGTTAACTTGAATGAACTTATTAATACTGGAAATATTAAAGTCTGAATTTTCCAAATGACAATCAATTAATTTCTAGCGGTTTTGTTGAACTTTATTCCTTTAGAGGCCTTCCCTTTTGCTCACCATGATGCTTCTGCTTCCTTCTTTTTTTGTTGAAATAGGATCAATTTTATTTCTTTGTTTTATGTGCTTAACAGGTGCCTGTGGGTAGAGCTACCCTTGGGCGTATCATGAATGTTATTGGAGAAGCCATTGATGAGAGAGGAGAAATCAGTGAGTTGTCAATAATACTTATTTGATGAGAAAATGGGGAATCTCGCTAGATGAAGTATTTAACTTGCAGTTTCTATGTCTGATCAGAGACCGATCACTATTTGCCTATTCATAGGGAGGCCCCAGCTTTTGTTGATCAGGCAACTGAGCAACAGATTCTTGTTACTGGTATTAAGGTACTACATATGCTCATCAAAACCTGGAATAGTTGATGTGTGAAGTCTGTCAACAGTATGGGTAGTTTGATACCAATTTGGGTAATGAATTATTGCTGGTTTCTGTATTGTAGGTTGTTGATCTCCTTGCACCATACCAAAGAGGAGGCAAGATTGGGCTGTTTGGTGGTGCTGGTGTTGGCAAAACTGTGCTTATCATGGAACTTATCAACAACGTTGCGAAAGCTCATGGTTCGCCCAATGCTTGTAGTGAACTTAATTTTGATTTTCATGCAGTTCTTGCTTTAATAATCATTGGTTTTGTTTCATCAGGTGGTTTCTCAGTGTTTGCTGGTGTTGGAGAACGTACACGTGAGGGTAATGACTTGTACAGGGAAATGATGGAGAGTGGTGTCATTAAGCTAGGGGATAAGCAGGTAAGAGTCTGTGGATGATTACTTTCTTCTTCTAATTATTAATTTTTCAGTTGAAAGTTTGCTTACATATGTTGGTTATCTTTTTTTTGTTGTTGTATTAGTCTGAAAGCAAATGTGCTCTTGTATATGGTCAAATGAATGAGCCCCCTGGTGCTCGTGCTCGTGTTGGTCTCACTGGGCTAACTGTGGCTGAACATTTCCGTGATGCCGAAGGACAAGATGTGCTTCTTTTTATTGACAACATTTTCCGCTTTACACAGGTAAGAATGCCAATGAAATCATAGAATTGGAGTATTTAATAGCTGTTAGTCCATCTCCTGTTGTTGGAAAAATTGGGATTAATCGTTTTAGGGATCTTTATTTCCTGCGACCCCATTTGGTTACGATTAAAAGGGATGTAATATGGTTTCAAATTTTATATTTTTTTTTCATTGGCTGATTACATTGGCAGAGTTCAAATTTTATTGTTTGCTGATCAGTTTGACTTTCAATTGTGTAGTGATACATGATTGTCATTACCATAGCATTATAGGTATTGAAATCAAAAGAAAATACATCTTTGTTATCATTTTGTACTTGGTCAACTGATGCTCCAAAATACTTTTACTAAATATGGACATCTATTGGTTATCAATAGCAATGAAGATGAATTATCAACCATTATTATTCCAAGATATCAAGTAACACCCGATTTCTAGCAGCTAAATGAAATAATCCTTTTTTTATGGTAGCTAATACGATAATTGGCTATGGTTTTTCTGTTGTCTCCTTCAGGCCAACTCAGAAGTGTCTGCCTTGCTTGGTCGTATCCCATCTGCTGTTGGATATCAACCAACTTTGTCCACTGATCTTGGAGGCCTTCAGGAGCGTATTACAACAACCAAGAAAGGTTCCATTACCTCTGTGCAAGCCATCTATGTGCCTGCTGATGACTTAACTGATCCAGCTCCTGCTACCACATTTGCTCACTTGGATGCCACAACTGTGCTGTCAAGACAGGTAAAGTTATTTTTATGTGAAGCAGCCATGTAATTATTGGCTTGAAGGCCACCTTAAGTGTCTTGCACTATTCATATTGAACAGATCTCTGAGCTTGGAATCTATCCTGCTGTGGATCCTCTTGATTCTACATCTCGTATGCTGTCTCCACATATTTTGGGTGAGGAACATTATAATACTGCTCGTGGAGTTCAGAAGGTTCTCCAAAACTACAAGAACTTGCAGGATATTATTGCCATTTTAGGTATGGATGAGCTCAGTGAAGATGACAAGTTGACAGTTGCCAGGGCTCGTAAAATGCAAAGGTTCTTGAGCCAGCCCTTCCATGTTGCTGAAGTGTTCACTGGTGCCCCTGGAAAGTATGTCGAGTTAAAAGAAACCATAAGCAGCTTCCAGGTACTCTCTCTCTCATGTGGAGTAACAGAAGTACCTATATACTTTTTGCCTTATTATGTCTATTGCCATGAAATCCTTCCGTTATGGGGATGTGCTACTAGTCTGTTGTATTGTTTTTGCGGCATTGTTCATCTTAGAGGTTCATTAACCTTCTGAGCTATGCTGTAAACATGCATGTTTGATGGATTGTATGCGACATGTGAAGATGGTGATGTCTTGGGATGATTTTGTTTATGTACTGTGGTTGATAGGGAGTTTTGGATGGGAAATACGATGATCTTCCTGAACAGTCGTTTTACATGGTTGGAGGCATCGAAGAGGTCATTGCCAAGGCTGAAAAGATCGCCAAGGAATCTGCTGCCTAAAACAATCAGAAATCATTTTACCTTGTCGTTTGTTCGCTTGTCCTTGTAACTGAGAAAATCAATAACCTAGATGATGCTGGCGAGATGCCAACAAGAAGAGGATGTTCAGCTTTTGAAGGATTTTTCCCCTGCAGGCGCCATTATCTATTCTTGAATGTTATATTTGTAGAGTGCGTGTGAAAGAGGAAATTATACATGGGGCCTGTCCTGCCTTTGTGTGATTATTTCAATTTGGAAAAGATACTTGTAAGGCCGACATGTACATTTTTGTTTCCTCTTCCCTTTATGAAAATTATTTTCAATCAGCGTGTGCTCCTGTCCTGATTAATCACATAGCCTCTCATTGTCAGCAAAACCGCTTCTTCTAATTAATATTCGTGCTTTAAAATTCAATATACAATTTGGGTTAGGTTTGTTTTCGTTAGTTATTTGTAGCTGTGTATTCAAATATAATTGGAGCACGGAATAGCCTAATTGGTTTGGCCTGAATTTGTCTCATGGAGAATTAGTTTTGACGTCATCTCTCTGAAAACAACAATTGAAGTCGAACTGCAGAATTCGATGCCGTTTCTAACTCTATCCTCAACGATTAATCAAGGCACTGACACGTGCACGTATTTAAAAATTAGGTTGAAAATTAAACTTACAATTTAAAATTTTAAATATAAATAAAATTAGTATGTATAATAAAAATTGAACAAAATTTAAAATATAATTGTATATTAAGAATATTAAAATTTAAATAAAGAAAAAATTTTAACTAATTTTTTTAATTTATAAAATTATGTCAATCAATTATTCAAATAAATTACGATTAATCTAATTCTTCTATAGTAGATGGTAATATTACTGGCAAAGCCGCCAAAGCTCTAGGACCTAACGACCTTCTCCAACAGCCAACTCCTCCTAATATCATGTCTCCAACACTCTACACTTGTCCCCCACAATCTCTGCTCAATGCAACTCTTACTATTCCCTCTCACTTTCCTATGTCTCCCCTCCGCCGCCTAACTTTTCCTCTCAACCTCCGCCGCCATCGCCGCATCTCCTCTGTTGCCGTCGCCGCAGTCCGCCAAGACACCACTCTCTGGACCCAAGCCCCGCTCTCGGAGATCTCCCCCGCCGCCGATTCCCTCTTCCACGTATCCATCGACGTCTCCGACTATCCCGACCTCGCCAACTCACACACCCGCCCCGGCCAGTATCTCCAGCTCCGCGTCCCCGACGTCGAAAAGCCGTCCTTCCTCGCCATAGCCTCGTCCCCGTCCTACGCTGCGTCCAACGGTGCCTTTCAGTTCTTGGTGAAGAGCGTAGCTGGCACCACAGCGGAGCTGCTATGCGGTCTCAAGAGAGGTGATTTGGTGGAGTTGACTCAAGCCATTGGCAAAGGTTTCGAGATTGATCGTATCGATCCACCTGAGAATTTTAAGACGGTTTTGATTTTCGCCACTGGATCTGGTATCAGGTGATTTATGTTTTTTTTTTTTAAATTTGGCTTCTTTTATTTAAAACTATTTGTCTTCTTTGATGCAGTAATATCTGTTATGTGGGGTTGTAAATGGAATTCTATGTGCTGTCTGAGTAGTTGTGCTAAATGATCAAATAAATTTTTGTTCGTAGGCGCTTTTGCTAGGTTAGTCAGTATTAACTTAGACATTGTATTGGTGATGGAACTTGGACTTCAGTATTTGTCTTTAGCTGGACTAAGAAAATTGGAGCATTTTCAGTTCAGATGTTATGTGAAAATTCGTATCTCCACCCGACAACGTACGCGAATATTCGGACATAGAATTATTTATGGAAGAGGGAAGCAGAAAGAGAATTACAGAGGGCAAGAATTCAAGAGGGAGACAACATTCTTCATAATATCAGACATGTCATACAATCGTTGAGACAAACGAATTTATTGTCTTAAAAAATTATCTCCTATACCTGCGTACATGTTACGTTCCCCTACTCTTATTGCTAAATGCTGCGTATAACCTCTTGCGACTCCCGTTCTTCGTCATTCCACGGTCACTGTCCTTCGTCTTCAGAAATTGCTGTAACAATCCCCTTCCCCTTAACATCCTTATCTATCAGGTTGATTTTTGGAAATCGTTTCCGAAGATCAAAAACATACTCTCAGGTAGCGTTAGTGTGCTCTCCATCAGACCATTGGATCAACCATTGGTGACCGGCCGATTGTTCCTCTTGGTGATACACCTGTCCAGTATTGCTACAGGGACTTGTTTAGCTGGAGTCAGGAACTCCGGTAGCGTTGGAGTAATATGGGGTTGACCTTCATGTGCTTTTTAAAGCTGAGACACATGAAAAACCGGATGTATCGTTGCATGGACTAGAAGTTCCAACTTATACGCTACCCTCCCAATCCTCTGGATCACCTTGTATGGACCGTAATACAATGGCGATAGTTTCTGGTTGCTCTGTTGTTGTAGTGAAAATTGCTTGTATGGTTTTAGTTTCATCAAAACCATATCTCCCACCCGGAATTCTCTATCGGTCTGATTCGCATCTGCATACTGCTGCTTACGATTCTGAGCCCTTTGTAAATGGAACTTAGTAATATTAAGCATGGCCTCCTGACTCTTTAAAACTTTATCAACTTCCATTACCTTTGAATCCCCTGCAACATACGGTTATACACTGGAGGTGGATACCCATACAAGACTTCGAACGGGGTAGTGTTGATGGCAGCCCGATAAGTGGTATTGTACCACCATTCCGCTAATGCTGGCCACTCTTCCCATTTTTGAGGTGTTTCGCCACAAAAACAACGTAAATAGGTTTCCAATATTTTATTCACCGCCTCAGTCTGCCCGTCCGTCTAGGAGTGGTCAGCCGTTGAATACTTCAATTTAACCCCTTGTAACCGCATAAGCTCTTGCCAAAACTTGCTCAAGAACGCTGTATCTCTATCACTGATTATAGACTTAGGCATCCCATGTAACTTGAACACGTTACTAAAGAACAATTCATCTATGTTGCAGGCGGAGTAAGGGTGTTTAACAAAGATGAAATGGACATATTTCGTAAACCTATCAACGATCACCGATATTACCGACTTACCTTTCGTATGCGATAACCCTTCCACAACATCCATACTCACCTTCTTCCAGCTTCCCTCCTGTATTCTGATTGGTTGTAGTAGCCACGGATATGCAGAATTGTCGAATTTATTTCGTTGGCAATTCATACAATTCTGAACGTAAATCCTCACATCCCTATCCATTCCCTTCCAAAAAAACATTGTAGTTTTTTCGTGGTCGCCACCACCCCTGCATGGATACCCATTGCATTGTCGTGACTAATGCTTTATAATTTGTTGCCGGAGGCTTGAATTGGCTCCTACCACTAGACGCCGTTTCCACCTCAGTAACCCTTCCTTCCATTTATATACACTAGTTGTAGCCTTGCCCGCTTCTAACGTTTTGATCAATTCCCGAATGGCTTCATCTTCTTGCCAGCTCTTTTTAATGTCTTCTAGGAGTTCACTCTGTATGTACAACACAAGACATCATGAACATTTTAGCGCTTGTAATTTGCGAGAGAGGATCCGCTGCTACCTTCTCCTTACTGCTCCGGTATTGTACTTCGAAATTATACCCCAGTAGCTTCGGTGGCCACGACTGCTGAAACTATGTTGATAGTCGTTGTTCCAGCTGGTACTTGAGGCTTCGGTGATCCGTTCTAACGATGAACGGTCTAAGGGTCAAGTAATGGTGCCATTGTTTGATGGCCTTTATTACCGCCAAGAATTCCTTCTCGTATGTAGATAACCCTTGATGTCTTCGTGCCAGTGATTTGCTTAAATAAGCAATGGGATGCCCCTCCTGTTGCAATACTGGCCCGATTCCCTAACCACACGCATCGGCTTAAATTATAAATGGTTTGGAAAAATCAGGCAATGCTAAGACCGGGCCACTCGTGATCGCCTTCTTCAATGTTTCAAACGCTCTCTGTTCCTCCTGTTGCCAACTCCAATTAGCCACATTCTCCTTCATAAGCAACTCTGTTTAAAGGTTTAGCAGTAGCTCCATAATCCTTGATAAACCTCCTATAGTACCCCATGATTCTCAAAAGCTTCCGCAAATCCTTAGTACACTGTGGTACCGGCCATTCCTCGATTGTTCTAACCTTCCTTAGGTCTGTGGCTACCCCTGTTTCCGAGATACCCTAGATAATCGACCTGACGAGCTCCGAAGACACTTGTTTCCCCTTAAAAACAGTTGATTGTCCAACAATGTTTGAAGTGCCACTGAAAGATGTTCTACGTGAGATACCAACGAAGGGCTGTATATCAATATGTCGCCGAAGAAAACCTGAATGAAGCAACGAAGATAAGGTTTAAACAATTCATTCATTAGCCGTTGAAATGTAGAAGGCGCGTTTGTCAGACTGAAGGGCATCACCAATAATTCGTAATGCCCTTCATGCGTCTTGAAAGCCGTCTTCATAACGTCCTCGGGTTGCATTCGGATTTGGTGGTAACCCGAACGCAAATCCAACTTCGAAAACCAACTAGCTCCGTTCAACTCATCCAGTAGTTCTTCGATTAAGGGTATTGGGAATTTATCCTTCACCGTATACCTGTTTAACTCTAGGTAGTCAACGCACATCCTCCACGAATTATCCTTCTTCTTGACCAGGACCACCGGCGATGCATACGACCTGTAACTATGGCGTATGAATCCTTGCCTCATTAACTGCTTAATTTCCTGTTCGATGATACCCTTCTGTGCCCCCGAAGAGCGATATGGTCTTACATTAATCGTATCGATGCCCTCCCTTAATACGATCTTGTGGTTACGTTTGCGATTCGGAGGTAACTGAGATGGTTCCTAGAATACCTCTGCATAACTGGCTAATATCACATTAACTTCATCGAACACGCTTCCTTGGTCCTACGTCAGTCTCATCTGTTGGAATTGGTACTCGATTGGGGTCGAAAGTTGAATCATAAACAATTGTCCTCTTAACGATCATTGTAGCTTCTTCTGGAGCCCTTTACTAGAGATCACCCTGGATTTGCTATCTGGACCTCCCTTTGGGGTCACCACCTTTCCTTCCCACTTAAACTTCATTGTCCTATTGCGGAAATTGCACAAGACATCCTCTAGTCCCACAAGCCATTGGACACCTAGAACGACGTCGCAACCTCCTAACGATATCACTAATGCATCCATACCTGCACTCCCTGCATGGACCATGTAAAATTTTTGCAACATTGCTTACATTGTAGTTGTAACCCCCTGCCCATCGTGATTGTTATACTCATGATGTCTTGAAGGTCACACATCCCTTTTCTCGCCACTGTGATATCAACAAAGTTGTGGGTACTGCCATTGCCGATGAGTATGTGAATTTGTTTTCGTTGATACACCCCCTATTAATCGCATTTGTTTGAACTTTGTCTCACCAGAAAAACCGGTCATCGCCTGCATGGATATCATGGGGCATTCTTCACTGTCATCTTGCCCCTCCCCCTCGGGGTCGTCTGGTCCCCTTTCCTTATCAACTTTGTTGGATACCACAAAGAACTGTAGCTGTAGTTTCTTACATTGGTGTGCAATGTTGTACTTCTCGTCACACCAGAAGCTAAGTCCCTTGGCTCGTTTCTCATCGAAGTCTCTACTGCTGATAGCCTTTGACGCCTAATACGATCGCCCTGGTATTGACCGTAAGGTAGAAGGTGGTGTGGGTAATATACTCTCTGTACTCGGGTTACGATGAAGAGGTGCAGGGTGGGGTGCTTTTCCACTGATCACGTGCCGAGTGGGTTGAGTTCGGTTCACCATTGAATGTCCTGTTGCCGTCAATATTGCTTCTTGTTCACTTGCCAATGTATAAGCCTGATGCAACGATTGTGGTTTGTGTAGCTTCACCACGACTCCAATCTTTGGCTTAAGGCCCTTCATGAAGAACCCAACTAGGTAATCCCCCGAGAGAGCTAACTTGTTAGAATGATGATCGAACCGTGCACAGTATTCCAACACTGTCCCATTCTGCTTCAACTCCTTAAAATCCCCTATAGGGTCATCAAAAATCTCAGCGTCGAACTGTTGTTTAAGGGCCTTTGTAAATTCGACCCACTCTACCACCTCTGTTTTAATTCAGTTTCGGATGAATAATCGGTACCATTCCTGTGCGTGCTCATCCATGTGCAAGATGGTGACGTTCACTTTCATTTGTTCTGGAGTCTGATCGATTTGGAAAAATTGTTCACAACGGTACAACCATAACTTGACGTTGTCTCCGTCGAATGCCGGGAACTCGATTCTACCTAGTCTGATGGACCCACCATTTTCTTCCTTATTAGGTTGTGCCTGAATGTTTTTCAGTGTAGGACCCGAAATACTTCCTTCTCCTTGTTTCAACACTTCCGGTGAAACGGACGACCGTAGCTCCCCCATTTCCTTCTCTCGTTTTTCGGTTCTATTTTGTACCTTCGACAATAACCTTTCACTTCTATCTTGCATTTCCTGCAACAGTCGCTCATGCCAGCTTTGTGTTTCTATCAGCATTTTCTCGCTCCAACCTTGGGCTTCCATGAGGCTCTTCATGGTATCCTCCAACCTGCGAAACTCTGCACCTCTCGTTCCTTCCATTGGTGATTCCCAGATTCGTCTGCTCTGATACCAATATTGTTACGTGAAAATTCGTATCTCCACTTGACAACTTACGCGAATATTCGGACACAAAATTAGTTATGGAAGAGGGAAGCAGAAAGAGAATTATAGAGAGCAAGAATTTAAGAGAGAGAACATACTTCATAATATCAGACATGTCGTACAATCGTTGAGATATACGAATATATTGTCTTTAAAAATTATCCCCTATACCCGCGTACATGTTACGTTCCCCTACTCTTATTGCTAAACGCTGTGTATAACCTCTTGCGAGTCCCGTTCTTCGTCATTCCACGTTCACTGTCCTTCGTCTTCAGAAATTATTGTAACATTAGAAGTGTTTGGCATATGAGACGACAAAAGCAAAACTCTTAATTTAGCATCTGACTTAGAGGTCATTTATTGATTTTATTTCCCAAACAAAATCCGAGCATCCTCGTTGCCTGCACATTGTTTAGGGGATATAGTCTTTATAGACTATGGGCGTGTCAAGTTAACTAGGTCACATCATTTGGAGCTAAGATGTAAGAAATTAAAGTTAGAATGAACTTCCTCTTTTATATTTCATTAAATTCTTAATAAGAACATGGAAGTTCTTTTGTAATTTGACTCTGGCCTCTTAAAATGCCATCATATCATACTAATCAATGCATGCAATCAATTTTTTTACACTAATTGTGTATTGTAATATCGTGAATGACTATAGATGTAATGCACAAATTTTTTAAATGACACAATTTACAAAAATTCAAATTAAAATCGTGAAATAATATTTTGGACTTGGAGTCTAGGACCTTTGAGAGACTAAGAGTGGAGAGTGGAGACTAGAGATAACAGCTAATTGTTGTAGTTAGGATTGTTAATAGTTTGCTTCATTTTTTCTGTATGTAGAAACTTTATATTTAGTACTGTATTATTAAAATTAAAGGAATATTAAGCACTTGGTAATAGTTAATAAATAATTAAAATAATGTCTACTTGATTGATGAGTTTGAGTATATGTATGATTAGTCACTTAAGCATCAGTAATTGCGGCTATACTATGTAGCACGGACACGGCAAAATGGAGCTGTGTCCACGTGTCAAACACGTGTCCGTGTCGGACACCCACTGACATACGGTGGACAGAGCTTGGACACGTCTGGAGACTGCTCGGACATTACTTAATGGAACATATGCTCCATGTTTTTTTAGAGGGGCTTATAAAGTATCAAATATGTATGAACTATCAAGATGTTGGAAGTCTTGAAATATATGAATCAATATATATCATATTATGAATTTTGAATTTTTTTCTTAATTTTAAATTTTATAATATATATATATATATGCCGTGTCTGTGTCCACCAAATTTTAGAAGTTGATGTGTTTATCTTTATAGACAAAATTGATATATCAAAAAGAAAAAGACTTTACCCTTAATATCTTTATCATCTAACCGATTTTGGGCACATATAAGGGCTTTCACAGTACGAAAATGAAGTTTAAGTACTATGAGGATTAATATCCCGACCATCATTGCTAAAAGCGGACTCCTAAGCAACAATAGATGATGAAATTAATAATAGGCCTTGTGTAATTATTTGCATGATCGGAAAATTATTTTCACAACTCTTCCACCATAATAATAAATTGAACTGCACATTTTCAACTCTGGCCACACAATCTTTTGTCAAATATTTATCTAACTCGATCATATTGTACAAAGTCATTAACTCTTTTTTCTTTCATGAATTTTGTAAGTGAAATTAACAAATTATTCTTAGAAGATGAACTCAAATCAAAAACTGAAGTCAGATCTGAATAGCCTAAACTACTGCGATTCCGATCTTGATTTTTGTCTATTTTGAGTTGATAATTATTAAACAAATAATACCAAAATTGTTTAATTAAATCTATATGCTTTTGAGCTCAATCACCATATAACAAATTATATATAAAATTAACCTCTTCCATCTTGTATCTCGTGTCCAGTACAGATAAGACTAAAACAATATGTCAAAAAATTTAGCTTCATCATCTACTTTGTCATAACTCAAATAACCTCATTGAAATCAAACATCCAATCATATATAACTTTTGTTTTAATCTCATACATAGTGTTAAAGCAGTAAAACGAAATTGTATATTTTGTTCCCATGCACAATTCAACTGCAATATAAAATAATTTCAACTTCACATAAAGTTCTCTAGCCAACTTTCATTGGTTTTCTGTAAGTATACAAGTGTAATGAGAATCTCTTTGTCTCAGTCTAGTAAACACATCAATATATTAGATTGTTGGCTCCAACATTTTGAAAGTTGAGTGCCTTTCGGTTGGACAAGACAAAACTAACTTCTTCGTACTTGGAATACATAGTTTTCATGTAGTTTCTTCAAAATTTTCAACTCTTTTAGGTATTGCACTCCAATATACTATACTATCCTTAATCGAATATATTGCTTTTATCATATCCAACTTATTTTTCACAAATAACCTTCCACTCAACAACAAACTTCTAACCTGTATCTTATTCTTCAACTTTTCAATCATAACATCATTTGTGCTACAATTGTCGATTGTTATGGTGGAGAATTTAGTGTCAATATTACAATCTATCAAACAGTCTTCCAATACGGTTGCCAACGTTTCACTTGTATGTGATCCTGACACATAAATGAACCTATCACATACAAATATGACCAAAATCAATCATAACATAATGAAAAAGTAAATGATAAAAATATTAAAGAATATAAATTACCTTAAAAAGTTTATTATGTAATGTCTAGTCATTGTCAACATAATGTGTCGTCATTGTCATATAACCCTTCTTTTGGTTATTAGTTGTCTACATGCCTACTGTAATGATAATTCGTCCTTCAATACATGACAATATTTGTAAAATTTCATTCTTTTTATCCTCGTATATCTCTATAATGTCCTTATTTAATGTATTTTGAGTTGGAACTTAAAGTTTGGTTACAATGAGTTGCAAAATATCCTAAATCTTTTGGTATCAACTATAGATAGTGGATATTCATCACCAATTACCATAGAAGCAATAAAAAATCTTGATCGGTTGCTGTCATAAGATGTTGATGTCATTTCATATTTTCCTTTCATACGGCTAGAGAAATTTTTTTTAACCTCTTAATACTTTCTTTTTTCTATTACACGAGTTCATATGTCTTTTTAAATGAGAGGTCCTACCTTTTGAACTCTTGATCAGTATTTTTTAATAATACGTATTTGATTTTTTCTACTCTGTTCATTGATCTAGTCTTATTGAAGTGATTAGAAACTTCACTTTTCAATTGACCTGGACTTTTATTTTCACTTGTTACGGGATTAGAAGTTTTTACCTTTGTCTCGAGTATCTGATTACAACTCTCTACTGAAAGAAATTTTTTATTCATCTGAAACAGTCAATATATAAACATATATATTGTTCATAATCATAATTGATAATTCATTAAACAGGGAAGAGAATAGGAGAATATATATCATAAGCATAGATTTAAAGTTTATCAATTACCACTTATCTGTGACTTACACGGTCACCATACAGGCATGTATGTGAACGTGCAAGTCACTAAGATCATGTCACACAACACACATGGGCGTGTAAGTATTTTCACGAACTTACATGGTGATTCTATAAGTCACGGTACATTTTTTTCTCATACTTACATAGTGGCAACAGTGACATACACGAGCGTGTATATAATCTTATAAGTTCTCGAAAACTCACAGTCATGTGTATGTGACGTGTAAGTTTGCCAAAACACCCTCTAGCGGCAGTAATCCTAGAAATTTCAGTATTTTATGGATTAAATCTTCAATCAAATCGTGTATGTGACTGTGTAAGTCTGCGCAAACACCCTCTAGATGGCACCAATCTTAGAAATTTTAGTATTTCACAAATTAATTCTTCAATCAAAAGATTCAAGAACTTTACCTTGGTGGGTGGGTGGCAAAGAAGCAAAACATGACGGCGGTAGGGAAGCAGGGCAACGCGACGATAAGACCGCTGGAACCAGTAGGGACTGCGATGGGGCGGTGTTGTGTAGGGACTACAGTGAGAGCAAGACAGAGGAGGGAGACAGTGTCTATTAAAAGCTGAGAGCAAGATAGAGGAGAGGAGGGCGGTAGTGAAACTTAGACTAAAACGACGTCATTTACTTTGTCAAATTCGAAACAGTGTAAGCATAAAATGACGTTGTTTTCTTCGTAATAAATGAAATAGCGAGAGTAGAAAACGACGTCGTTTTGCTTTTAAAGGACAATTCGTTGTTTAAGTTGTAAAGTGGTTGGGCCTCGGGCCGACCTTGGACCTTTACAATTTTTGGGCCCTAGACCCGTCAACCTGGGGCTGGAACTTTGACCTAGTGCCGGGCTAGGGCGGGCCTAGGGTGAGCCTAGGCCCAAATGCCATCCCTAGCACCATGTATTTGTGTGACCACACTTGATACATCCATTCTTTCCCAATTGTCGTGTATATATATATATATATATATACCTCCCGATGACTCTAGTAGAGTCTGCTGGTAAATCACTAGAACGTAAACTGGAATCTTTTGGTGCTTATTTTAGTAACAATTATGGGAATTTTTTCAGGTAAAACGATATCGAGAAAGGCTGCCTTTTCTCATTACATTAATTTACTAGTATAAAATCCAGATAAAGGATAAAACATTTGCAGTAGTTGTAGAATTCTTTTGCTATCTTTAGATTAACTCTAGCATTTTGTCAAACAAAGCTATTGGTAGAATTCTTTTGCTATCTTTCTATTAACTCTAGCATTTTGTAAAACAAAGCTATTGGATTTATGAAAGTATATAGGCTTATATAAAGCCCCAGGATGCTTTGACTAGTGACTGAGCATCAAATTTTCTTTGATCGTATTCATATATTCCTAATTTTTACAAGAGAAATAATTCTTGTTGGTTTACAAATTGATCTCTACTTTCCTACAGTCCAATTCGATCCCTCATTGAGTCAGGGTTTAATGCCAAAAAGAGATCTGATGTGAGGTTGTATTATGGAACTAGGAATCTTAAAAGAATGGCTTACCAGGTTTGACCACTTTTCTCACTGTGTTTGGTTTCTTGCAACCATCTATCTTATCTTCTTATCTCAATTGGAGAACTAATGGTGTTTTTTTCACCCCTCTAATAGGATAGGTTTGAAGAGTGGGAATCTTCTGGTGTCAAGATTGTACCTGTTCTATCACAACCAGATGATAGTTGGACGGGTGAAAGTGGCTATGTACAGGTAGGCTATATTCGAAGTCCTTTGTTTTTGATGCCTAAGAACAAATAACATCATTTTACACTATTGCTTTGCAGGCTGCCTTTGCTAAGGCCAAACAAATCTTTAATCCCATTGCTACTGGTGCTGTTCTATGTGGGCAGAGACAGATGATGGAGGTTTGTGCTGCATTTTGGATCATTCTTTATCTATTTGCTAATCATGTTTTCCATAATCATTTTGAGTACTCGTTATTTTGGCATTGATGGTTAACTTTTCTATTAAGTTTTTTTCATTTTTCATTTTGAAATTATTATTGACATCATCTCTAAATTGACCATGTGTTCTAAATACATACTTTCCTAGACCTTTTTTTTTTGCTTTACTTATAAGTTAATTTATGTAGAAAGTGAAAAAGAGAGCGACGGTGTTATTAATGCTCTTTGATTAGCCTTCTAAATTGAATTTCATAAGCATTCTCTTTGAAGTTTTGTACCGTTTCCTAAAGCCTTTAGATTGAGAGCAATATAATTTTTAGCAAAATTATTGTGTGCCAAAAACTTAGTGAGCTGTTTGGTGATTGTTATTTGGAGCTTATGTTTGGTTATTTGAAATTAGATTATTTTGGCAAAAGAGAAATATTAGAAGCATATTTATTCTCTTGCTCATCCTGAATTTTACAATCCCACTAGTTATACATGTATACCTTGCTAATAAGGAAATCATAGAATCAAGCATTAATAAAATATTTAATGATCACTCCTATTTTAATTTTGTTATATTTATGTATAGACGTGGGTCAATGCTCCCCCTCAAGTGTATGGATGTCACTCATAACTATCCTGAAAATTAAAGTATGAAATAACTTGTTATTAAGCCCCTTAGTAAACACATTAAGAAGTTTTGAATTGACAAGCAACTACTGTATATTGTATTAAGCATTTATAAGATTATTGATTATCTTTGCTTTCATGAAATGTCTATCAACCTTTGTTTGATCATATTGAATTGGATTACGAGCTATATTAGTGGAAACTTATTATCACAAAACAAGTATAGAGGTATCATTCTTCAGACAATTGCAATTCTTCCACAACATTTTCTAGCCTTGATAATTCACAAAACACGTTGTGACATAATTCTATATTCTACTTCTGCACTGGATCTTGTTACCACACTCTGTAAAGTCCTTGCAAGTGATCAGATTTCCACCTACAAATGTGGATTGAGCAAATGTTGATCTCCTGTCATTGACATCAAGGAGTATAATTCCACTTGTTAAAAGGAGATATCTTGATCAATTTTAATCTATAAAAACCTGCTGTCTTTAGATGGCCATGATTAGAGAAGAGAAGTCCTTTACCCTGAGTTTATTTCAAGTATGCTTAGGGAAGAAAAATTGCTTCTAAGTGAGAATCATGAGGTTCATGCATCTACTAACTTTCATACTTGCAACAAAGATTATTTCTCATCTGGATTGGTATGAGAGAGTAAACCCTTATCCTAATCAACTTTTGATATTGGTTCAAATTCACAGACTTACCAATCCCTGCTTGTAATAACTAATATTTGCTCAGCTTCAATAGGCTCGTCTCTAGGAGTATCTAGGTTTAAACCGTAACATTTATGTTTCTTCAAGAAGATCTAACAAAATTACTTTATCTAACTCAGTAATCTCAATTCCAATGGAAGATTGCAGCTTACCAACCTCATCAATTTTAAAATCCAATGCTAGAAACTTTTTAAGTCGAGCCATCTCTTTATCATCTCTTGTCAAAACTATATATAATAAGTAATGTGATCTTACTTTTATAATGTTTGATAAATAAGGTACCATTGCTTTGAAAATAACCAAGTGAGATCATGTCTTTGGTGCACCTTTGAAACCATTACCTAAGTTATTTCTTTAAACCACATAATGCCTTCTTCAATTTGCATAAATTTCCTTTTGATTTTTTGTTAATAAATCCTAAAGGAATACTACCTATGTTCTTCCAAATCTCCATGTAGGAACACATTCTTGATATCAACTTGTAGGTCTCAGTCAAGGTTAGTTCCATATGATAATAAAATTGAGTGTGTTCATCTTGACAATATATTTTTTTTCCCTTGATTGTACACTCCTTAAGTTTGCTTTCACTTGTTGGCTTGTGTTTTCCAATTGAACCACTTTATTTTAGAGCAAAGACCTGTTTACATCTGATTGGTCTCTTTTCAAGAGTGAAAAGCTCTCATGTTTCATTTTTTGCCAAAGCTTTCTTCTCTTGAACCATTTCCTCCTCCAATTTTGCCAATCTTGTCAACTTGTGGCACAGAAATAAAGAAATAGACAACTGAAAGGATCTATAGGACAAAGACAAGGAGTTATAAGAAGCAAAATTAGAAGTAGGGTGTTAGCACCAGATCTGTCCACTTTTTTTGATAGCAATAAGAGCATTTAGATCATTAGGAGTATAATTAGAATTGGGACAATCTCAAGTTACAGAAGAAACTGCATCATTTCTTAGAAATTGAATCTAGAGATGTTGCTTGACTAAGTACAACATGCTCGATGGCTATATTTGTCTTGTCATGTGATGTGTCGGCTTTCAAATTTGGTTATCCAATCATGCTTGTGCATTCCCATGTTTCCTCTTGGTCATCACTTGGTTTTTGATTGGTGTTCTCACTTCAACCTCTTCCTCTTTATTATACACCTGAAAATGTGATGGGGTGAAGAAAAATATAGTTTAAACTTTCTAAAGGTAATATCCATACTTGCAAAATACTTTCTAGAAGGTGGATGATAATGCTTGTATCCTTTTTTAAAGGCAGCTACCAACTTAAATATGTATTTGTTGACCTTAAGGGCATACACCTTCATATTTTTGGAGCAATATATTAATTAGTACCTTGTAGATACTTATCCTTAAGGGCATTAGGTTAATAAAATAACATCCCTGAAATATGCCTTGTGGACTTCCAAGTTGACATGAGATATCTAGCGACTTCCAATAAATTCCTATTTTTCTTTTCGGATACTCCATTCTATGCACTAGTGCTCTCACAGCTAGTTTGATGCAATATCCTATTCTGAGTCTAGGTAGGCAAGAAAGTCACAATCATTTTATGAAATATTTCGAAACAAGAAAGACTTCATTCTTAGTTTTCACAAAATCCAAGTAAGCTTAGCCATTTACAACTTGTCAATGAGATAGTTTGATTAGGCCCCACTAATCTAAATGGATAGTAATAGAAGGAATGTGAATCTTATTAATCAAAGATGAGAACTTGTGTGTCTAACAAATGTACAGGCACCACAAAATAAAGAGTCTAACTTCCAATGTTCAAATAAATTGGGATAGCTCCTTTTCTAACACTAAAAAAAGAAGGATGTCCTAATCACCAATGTCAATGGATTATTTCTTGATGAGTATTCTTATGTTCTCACCTTCTTCTAGTAGATATAAGCTATCTTACAGTTTACTGTGTCAATCGTTTTCCTGTTTTCAAATGCTAAACCGCATAATATGTAGGTTAACATATTCATTTTGCAGCCAAGTTCTTTAGTGATTGATGTCGAAGAGAAAAGATTATCCTAACAACTAGAAATATGGACAGAAGACAGCCTAATCAAAAAATTTATACTCAATACAAGGGCCAAGTATACATTTTCTGTATGGACTGGATTCTTGACTGAGTGTGAGGAATAGTTTGAGAATTTCTAAGAAGGACCTATTATACGTCTGTTCAATCCGGAATCTGGTATTGTGACTATTAATGTTGGCAATAACAACCTTTTGGAAAAACTGGAGGAAACAATTGTCATTGACTCAGAATTAATCTGGGACAAGAGACACCTTAGGTTTGTACCTCTTTAGAAAATTTCCAGTTGTGCAGCCTGATGCTTCTAGTCTAGATAGATGTGCTAGCTGTCTCGCTAAGGCTTTAGGTTGTCCATGTAGCTTCCAACGATTCTTCTTGGTGTGCTTGGCTTCCTACATTTCTCTCAGACTAGTTAAATCTTTATCCAAAATTTTTTGGTTATTTATTTTCAGTTGCTCACAAAGTGAATTACCTTATCCATTACTCCAGTCTTTTCCATTGACACTGGATGTATCATGGCACTCCTTCAACTTTCCTCTTGTTGCACATCGGAATAGTTTTTCCATATAGAGGCTAAATGGTCCTTCACAGGAACTTGAAATTGTATTTGATTACCTTCCATTTTTAAACCAATGAGAAACTCATTTTCATAGGGTTGGCAAGGTTTGTCTAGCCTGGTCAAGTTCTTTTCTTAATCCACTCAATTCTGCAAAATATTGAGCAACTGTTAATTGACCTTGTTCCATGACTTACAAAATAAGGCATCATTGAGAACTTGAAGTAGGTTTGAGATTCTGTATTCCAGTGTATTTAATAATAAGCAGCCTTGAGCAATGGCTCCACAGAGCAAATGAGCCATAACAATAAGCAAAAGCCTGACCTTGTAAGATCGTTAGTGTTAACATATGATGTTCGACTCGGGATTTTCCTACAGTTAGTTCCATCAAGCTTCATGGGACTGATGCTAAGAGGGTTAATCCTATTGTTGGAGGGGTTTTCTTTTCATCTATGATTTACCCAAAAAAAGAAAAAAAGAAGAGCGAGAGTATGGTTGGAGTAAGGGTTTAGAAGGAAGGGTCATGGCTGCGGTTACTAACTCAGACATATAAAGAGAGATGGTGACTAGGGCCCCGAATCATGCTCTGGTATCATGTTGGTGAAAGAGAAATATTAGAACGAAAAAAAAAATCTCTTGCAGTGTTTATAGTTTACCTTAATTTAAACAAGGAAATGATGTAGTGAATCATTAATACAAAATAAAATAATCAAAATACAATAATCATGCCCCTAAAAACACTTAGATATGGATACTTGTCAACAGATTCCACAACTTTCTTGGAAAGAATATGCTTGATGTTAACATGCTAGAAATATTGGAACAGGATGACATTTGTTATTGTTTTTAGTACTTGAAGAGTTTAGTCTCCCATTCTTTGGCTGGATTGGCTACCATTTCGATGGATATGTTTGCTGCCATTTGAGTGCTGATCCATGGCAGAATTTCATTTTTTTTTCTTGTGGAGAACTCACTATTTTTTTTTAACTTACATTGATCTAGATAAAAAGAATAATTTGACAAGCATCTTATGCTTTTAACTGCACATCTATTGATTATGTTATTTATTCATGCCAATGAGCAAAAGTCACTTCTTCAGTTGAATGGTGATTTTAGAATTGACTGGTCTTTACAGGAAGTGACATCAATTCTTATTGGTGATGGAGTTGATGGTGAGAAAATACTGAAGAACTTCTAAAAAGTGGTATTTGGAGTTCATAATGTTGTAGCATTATTTATTGATTAACAATTTATTATGATTCTTTATCTTCTGGTGCTAAGAGACAACTCGTTGCCCAGCCAATAAAGATTTAATTTCGGGTTCTTGATTACCCTTTTTGTATGCTGAAGGTACCAAATTAGAACTACTGGCAGCTTATGTAACACATTGCTTAGAGCTTATATGACAACTCATACCCGGTGACTATAAAACAGCCTTGTTTAGAGCTTGTGTAACTCATTATCTAATGATCCAATTAAACGAGAAAGAAATAAAAACCACTAGTTTTACCGTGATGAGTTGTTTTTGTTTTTTCGTAATTACATGAAACTTTATTCAGCTTTAGTAGATAGTTTTAAAGTTAGGCAAAAACCCAAGTCCAGCTGACATGAGGACTCAAAACTGGCGATCGCTGTTAATTTTCTTGTTAGGACAGATTTATTTGAACTGGCCTTGTTGACCAGGTACTTAGTTGAGATTTGGGTCTCTTATTTTATGATTAATATGATTAATGCTTTCCATAGTTACTAATCTTTCAAATATTGATTGGAATGTAGAAATATGGTGATGGTGCTGTCCTTGACCTTTTCAATGACTAATCTTTATTATGCGACTAAAAACGCCTTTCTTCTTTTTGTCCAAGAAATGAAAGGAAAATCTTTCATCTTGGAAGATACATCTTTCGAGATACTATCTAAGATTTGCTTTGTCAATTAGGTTTCAGAAATTGAATTACAAACTTGACCAAGCATTATAGCAAAACAAACAGCAGTAAAACCGCAATTGGAATGATCAAATAAATCTCCAATGACTGCAGGTTACAATGAACCAAATATTGCATGTGTGAATGTCGCGGTTTGACAAAATAAATGAGACAAATTATATTGGAAGGTTTGAATTTAAAAGAAATAAAATCAACTTGAACTTTTTCAATAGATACTTTGAGTGTCTATTTGGCTTATGAAACGTCCTCATTCTCCTACTACTTGAGCTCTTACATCTCCTTCAAATTAGTTCAACATTTATCTAATCATTAGAAAAATTTTGTATGCAAATTTTACGTTAATGAAGTGTTATTAGAAATACTCGTAAGTGGCTTCGTGAATAGTAGCTTTACTATTTTTCCATTTAACATAATAATTGAGATCCAGGTTAGGGATATAGAAATAAAGTAGAGACAGCAGTGAAACATAAAAGATTGTCCACGTTTAAGCTGTTAGATACGAAAAAATTACGCATTTCAAGTATAGTTAACTTTCTTAGACGATTTCCCCGTAACACAACCATTGAGGTCTTGTCTATTGAAGTAAGGGATGGCAGGTGATACAAAGGTCACCTTGGGACTCGAACTTTTATCAAAGTTGATCACCAATACTCTTTGCACAATAGTCTCACTTAGGTTTGTTACGCAAGACTTTAGCCTTCAAAGACTCTCGAAGTGTTTACCTCGTATACTCGAAGAAACAATGTTACGGAAGCAATAAGAAAATAAAGGCAACAAAGAAACAAGAGAGATACGGTAAAACTAACATTTATATTACTTTCTCTCACAAGAACACAAGCAATACTCTTTCTGACTGAATGAGAGTAATAAGCTATATATAGGCACTCTAATTTGGAAGCTAAGTTACATTTAAAATTTTACTTAAACTGAACTTTCTAAGATTGTGCTAACATCACGTCTATCTCTATCAGATTACTTCACATGGACTAATTAGATGACACACCCATCTAAATAAGACTCTAACTGATAATATAGAATCTACAAGATAACAGAAAGATAAAGTTTACATTCAAATGAGAAACTAACATTCTTAACCTCGAAGATCTCCACTATTTTTAGATGTTGAGTCCCACTGTAACTTTAACTCTTAGTTGTTGCCATATTATTTAATATCTCCCCACGATCTTTATCCATTGATAATGCAGTGTGATCTTGCTGAAGCCTACATAACATAATGGTCTGATTCAATGCTTTTCACAACAAGTCCGCTAGTCGTGGTCTATTCATCCGAGCATGGGCCAAGTCCTTGGTCCATCAAATCCTTAGCCTGGGTTGAGCTAATCTCTACAAGGTCTGAGACTTTATCAAAATTCGTACCAAGTTCAATCACACTCGTCCATGTTTGCCTTAGTGTTTCACATATCTCCCTCATGCGTGTAATCCAGCTAACCTTCCTTTCAAGGCGTATCGTGAATGTTGCTGAGAAGTGCTCCGAAATTTAAGGGACTAACAAACCACCCCCACCAGATAGATTCGATGCCTCTGTCGAGTTAGTCTGAAGGTAGGCGTTCACCTAGTCCTTAAATTGTCACAAAGTCGCATCTTTCTCCCATGTAGCTTCCGCGACAAGTTTACCTTTCCACTGAATCAAGAACTCGGTCCGTCGGTTCTTCTTGTGTTGACCCATTGTTCGATGATCTAGGATCTTCTCCATTTGATCTTCGAACTGTTTCCTCACAACCGATGGAGCTTGCTTCGCCTGACTCCTCTTCGGATTTGATGCATTTTCATAGTAAGGCTTGAGAAAATACTCCTCTTTGGTATGAATCTCAGAGGCAATGATCTCAAAGTTTTCTTGACAAGTTTTAGATTCGAATACCTCTTCCCAAGTTGATGTGCTTGGTTGACAATGTCACGCAATATTTCATTGAAGCCTCCAATAGTATCGCTTTCATCCACCTTAAACTCATTGAATCTTACGACCAACATCTAAAGTTTAAAAGTTATCACAGATTTAGATCCCTCATATATCATTTGCAAAGTATCTTATGCTTCTTTTATCGATTCAGTGGCTGAAATCATACTAAAGCATCTTTCACCAACAGAACTGAAAATTGCATGCAATGCATGAGAATTGCCAAGCGCTTCATCTTCTTCAGCTCTTGTCCATTCAGATAGATCTGTAGGTACTGCTTTATTATTTTCATCAATCTTCATTGGATGTATCCGGCCATTCAAAACTGAAGTCCATTCCATAGTTCCTTGTGCTTGAATGAATACTTTGATCCTTGATTTTCAAGCCAGATAATTTGAACCATCTATCAATAGTAGCCTGGTGATTGATGTTCCTTCTCTTGTAGCCATAATTGTGAAACATGGATCTGTACCAACTTAATATACCAAGTTCTGATTCGGTGACCCTCTCTAATACTAATTGAAAATCCGAAAGAATCTAGTTTCATAAAAACTTGGTTCTGCCACAGTTACTTTAAATTGTATATGTGGTTGCTCGATGTAAAGAAACGGTATCAACAATTTATAAATTTTCTAGCACAAACAAAGACAGAAAAATTAAACGTAAAATAAACAAATCAATACTTGAGATTTGGTAACGCAGTTCAACACACCTTGCCTACAACTATAGAGCCCTCACCCATTTTAGTGCCCGTTTGGTTGAGTTTTTATCAGTAGAGCTTTTATCAATAGAGCTTTTGTCAGTAGAGCTTTTATGAAAAGAGTTTTTTTAAAAAGCCAGTTGACTATTTGGCTGTCAATTAAAAAAATAGCTTTTTTAAAAGAGCTTCATACAGTAGACTGTTTGGCAATATAAAAATAAAAA
>JAOQMR010000003.1:14019391-14040121 GCA_027563865.1 Erythroxylum pelleterianum | reverse complement strand
TTTCACGAATAGCTTCCGTCTGCTTTTTCTCGAATAGCTTCCGTCTGCTTTTTCTCGAATAGCTTCCGTCTGTTTTTTGTCGAATAGCTTCCGTCTGTTTTTTCTTTTAAGCTTTCGTCTGTTTTTCATTCCGTCTGCTTTTTCATCCTGTCTGCTTTTCTATGAATAGCTTCTGTCTGCTTTTTGCTTCGACTAGGGTATATTTCATCTGTTTTTCATTTGACTGCTTTTTGTTTGTCATCAAAATTATTTAATGCGCAAAGTCACTTTTGACTTAACAGAAATGCTTTTAAGATGGGGAGAAATGTTGGCCCCCGAATTCTTTTCTTATTGAATAAGCATGGTTTCAATTTATTTTTGAGGTTTTGATTGATTAATTATTTTTGTTTGGAGTTTAATTAGCATGTCAATTATTTGAGGATTTATTGCTTAGATTGATGGAATTAGAAGTATTAAATGAAGAAATTAAGATTAAATTATAGTATAGTATGGTGTAAGTTAAATTGAAGAAGTAAGAATGTATAAGGGCAAAATGGGAAGATCACTTAAGTTTAAAAGGTATAAGGCTTACATGGAAGGGCATAATGGACATTTGATAATTATTAGGAGTGAAAATTAGAAGAAGAAAAATAAAATGAAGAGGGAAAGAAGAGAGTGTCGTGGAAGAGAGGAAGAAAAGAGAGAAAAACTAGGGTTTTAGGAAATCTTGAAGATTTTGAAGATTTTAAAGAATCAACAAGTAAGTATGAGCATTATTCCATCTTGTTTAGTTAGATGAAACTCAATTATAGCTTAACATTCGTGGAAAGTGTTAGTGAATGCTATAGGCAAGTGTTCTCTTTTAGGGTTAATGATCAAATATAGATTTTGATGTTTTGTTAATGATATTGGGTTGAAATGAGCTTGGAAATGAAATGGAAGAGGTGTTTTAATGTTAAGATAGGTTATATCTGAAAGATGGGAAGTATATAGGTGATGAATGTTGAACAAGGTCGTTGGAATGAGTTTTTGGGAACGTTCGCCGCGGCGAAATCCAGTTTTCCTGCACAGACATGTTTTGATATTTTGGGTATAACTTTTGCTGTAGATGTCTAAATTAAGTGATTTTTGATTCGGTGTAAACTAGAGACATAAGGCTACAAATTGTACGAAGGAATCAAGTCTAAATTCAGTTTCTAATAATCTCAAATTTTGGATGGAAGTTGAGCATAGAATTTTTGTTTCAGCATAAGATATAGTCCAAATTGTTAAAGTATGACTTTCCGATTTCTAAACCAAATTGAATGAAATTTTGGTTATTATTTAAGGAAATCAAGTGAGACAAGAGGAGCAAGAGGAACAAGAGGAAAGACATCCCTAAGCAAGTAACTCAAGGTGGGTACACGTTTATAATAGAGTAAATAAGCCACTCGTTGTTTTCTTCAAATCAAGGAAGTTTAATGATTTAAATTGCATCATCAATGTTGACTTTATTGCTTTTTGAATGAATTGTGAAATTGTCATATGTTTGCTATATGGATTGTGTTGATGATTGATGAAAAGACTTTGAAAAGGGTTTCTCTTTAAAAGGAGACATGTTTATGATATTATGTTTGCAGAAATTATTTTTGCAAGGATATCAATTTTATGAAAAGCAAGTTCTCAAGAAAAGGTGCCATTTTGGGCAACAAGTTTACAAGATTTTGAACTATATGTGTTATGTGAGTTTGTGGTAGTCCCTCAAGAATTATCACGTGCACGTTGACCCAAATATAGGCTTCTCCCACCTGCCCGCTAGTGGCATGGAGCTCCCTCAAGAATTTACGACTACATAAGAACATTATATGAGAATGTGTAGTGCGTCATGAATTTGAACTTACCCAAACCATTCTGATGTGCTTATGTGCTTATGATTTGTTGACAAGTCTGATGCATACATGATTTATAATTTCTCATGAATTATACATGCAGCTGGAAAGGTTTTAAGAAAACGACGGTGCAAGAAAAACAAAACGACGTGAAAAGCAGAAGAGAGGCAGCAACTTAAATTGAAAAATCAGAGACCATGCATTCAACGCAATGCATATGTGTTTTTTGCGTAGAACGCATGCGTTCAATGCAGGCGTATATGCGTTTTGCATTGAACGCATATACCCTTGTGTTTCAAGAAGCTATAACAAAGAGGAATAAATCAAGGAGCAATAGAGAATAGCACAACACACAACAGGGCAGGTGCAGCGGAGGGGAGAGCGTGCGGCTTGGCGAGAGGAGCAACATCCACGGCTTCGGCTAAAAGCTGGTGTGAAGGTTGTGGCTGCATTGGCTTGAAGCCGAGTCCCAGAAGCAGCAAAGAGTTAGCACAGGCGGCATGATGTTTTACAAGGAGGAACTAACATTAAATTGTCCAATCATCAACAGTAGAGGACTTGGACGGTGCAGTGAAATTGTGTTGGAGAGTGGGCAGTGAACGAGGAACGAAGGGATTTTTGGTTAGGGATTAAGATGAGGGCTAAAGCAATTTTTCGAGAAAGACCCATGAAGGGCTAAACGTCCCGACGTCGATTCGGACGTGAAATCGATGCCGAAGACTCGGGTTAAGTAATTATTATTATTTTGTTATTTTTTCTCTCATTACGAATTGATTGTGTTGTCCTATGTAATCGATTTGGGTTTTGTGTATGGATAATTGGATTTTCGTTATTATTCGATTATTTGTGTATGAACCATTGGGTATTGTGAATTGATGGTTTTAATGCGTTCATTGAATCGTTAATTTCAAACCTATTGCTAGAATTTCGATATAATCCGTAATTGTTATGTTGGAATTCATGTGTAGCGACTAATGATTCGCGATCATTAGGGATAATATGACCTAGGTTAAATGATGCATCGTATATGGTTGTTGCCTTGATTAACCGATTTTTCTAATTTGTAATGTTACTGCCTAATTAAATCTAGAGATCGTATCTTAAGTTGGTCGATGGTTAGGTTTAATTAATGATCGTATCTTGATTAAATTCAACCTAAGGGAAAACTCGGGTTGATTATTAACCCACGATTAATAGTTGCTAGGAAAGGTTAAAGAACAACATATTAATAAAATATGCTTAGTTAGGGTGTAGGTCGAGATTAAACCGAAGAATCGGGTCCCTATCGAATTCCCTACCTTTATCATTTTATTGCATATTTTTTAATTTGTTTTTATTAGTTAGTTTCATTATATTTTTTTCTTTGAAAAAAAAATCCAAACCCCCCTCCCCGTAAACCTAAACATCGATTAATTGATTTCATAAACTATACACACGCTCTCTGTGGGATCGACCTAGACTCGCCACTGCTACAGTAGTAGTCTAGTTATTTTAATTTTGACTAGCGTTACGATATGCGCTCACCGTGAATGAGATTGTTAATGTGGGCGTGTAGCAAAGGGCCGAATTGGTTAAGAGAACACATGAGAAAACTAGGGAGCACATTGAGGAAAAGAACAAAAAGTATGCTCAAAAAGCCAATCAAGGGTGCAGGGTGATGAAGTCTAAGCCTGGAGATTGGGTTTGAGTGCACTTCAGGAACAAGAGATTTCCTAAACAAAGGAACTCTAAGCTCGAACCTAAAGGCAATGGTCCTTTTCAAGTGCTTGAATGCATCAATGACAACTCCTATAGGGTGGATTTGCCAGGTGAGTATAGTGTTAGTGCTACTTTTAATGTTTCTGATCTATCTCCCTTTGATAATGTAGGTCTTGATTCGAGGACGAATCCTTTTGAGGAGGGAGGGAATGATGCAACTCACCAAGGTAATGGGGACTTGAGGATGCCAATGGGTCCAATTACAAGGTCACGCTCCAACAATCTCAAGGCACAATTTCAAATTTGTGCACAAGCTTTTTTTTCACAAGAACTTCAAGAAGTTTTGTTGATCAAGCTTGGGGAAGAGCTTAGGGAGACGCCTAAGTGTGTGTGCATATTGGAGGCATCAAACCAAGAAGTGATGGAGAACCATGGGTATGTGAAAGGCAAAAGAAGTATATATGGTGTGATCCGCCTCAAGGAAGCCTAGGACATGACTTGCATGGACATGAGCTTTCAAAAGGAGGCTTAGGAACTGAAATTGGATTAGATTTGAAGTTTGAATGTTCAAGGAAAGGGGCTGAACGAAATTCCCATATCAAAGGCCCAACATTCAAGTCTAATCTTCCTAAAGATCCATTACAAGATGTTGGAGGCCCAATGACAATAGCTAGGGCCAAAGCCATGAAGCAAGCATTGAATTATTTGATCTAAGACCTTCAAGAGATAGAGCTTATGTTGTTGAGTCAGATTTCATCTCATAAAGGTTCAAGAGGCATTGTCTTACTCCTTGAAGCCCAACATGAAGTGTCCAAAGGCCCACATGGAGTCTAATTGGGAGAACTTACTTAAAATACCATGTGACAACCATGTGCCACTTAAAAATAAAGAGAAGGGCATGATCTATAAGGTCCAATATGTTTAGATTATGTTTTAATTAGTTTCCTTTTTTCCTTTCAATAAGGTCATTTAGTCAACACCTTTCTAAGTTTTTTTTTCCTTTTAGGGATTGATCCTTTTATTTTGTTTCTTCTTTAGGACATTAATTTAGGAAGTTTTTTTCCTATAAATAGGCACCTTCTATGTACTTTGAAAGGGGATCTTTCATTTAAAAATAATATTGAGAACTTTCTTGCTTTCTTTCTATTCTTTGAGAATACTTAACTTATTAAAGGAGTGGTCTTCCTTTGTGGCGCCCAAGGTTAGAGTTCTAAGTGACAAGTTCTCTTAGGGTTCTTTCTATTGACCAACATTCTTGCTAGGGTTCTAGGAGACAAGTTTTCTTAGGGCTCTTTCCATCGAACAATATTCTTCTAACCTACCATTTTCTCTTTGTGTTCTGTTTCTATCTTTTCAATTTTGTTTCTTGTGATTCCGTGTGTTTGCTTGCTTTTGGCCATTCCCAGGCATAGTTCCATCTTGTTGAGGGTTCTCTAGGACAAGTTTGTATTGGGTCTCCCATCAAGAAGGCTAACACTTAGCCAATTTTCACAAGCTTAAGTCTAATCAATGAGCTTGGGCTTATTTTATCTTGTAAAAGACATGTGGACTTCTTTTAGGCTTTTTCAAAGGCTGATTTGTGTTAAGTGTGCATGTGCTTTATTAAAAAAATCATGTGCATGTTTTATTTTAAGGAACCAAGCATGTGGAACTAGTTTAAAAGCCCAATTCGCCCCTCTTAAGTTCGCCTTCTATTTGTATTGTTTCCTTATCCTATTTGAACTACGACTAGTCAATTTTAATTAGTTTTGAAGCCCAAATCAGTGTGGGATTTGTTCTTAGGCATATTTGTTTCAAGAAAGCCTTCATGATGTTTTGGGCTTTCTTTAGAGTTTTTTAGGATATCTTTGTTAGGGTTTGTATTGCACAAGGGTGTTTAAACCCTTGCTTTATGAATGAATGACATATCAAATGTGAATAAAAATTTTGAAAGCATTCTTCAAGAGAGAATTTGGATTCTTGCTTGTTTTACCTTAAGGATTGATTCAACTTATCAAGTAAGTTATAATCTATGGTGTTAATTCAATTCTTACAATCTTTACACTCTTTGTTACCAATTCCTTGTTGTTTTGGGGCTAAAGGGTCTTGTTAGATTGATTAAATTTAGGTTTGGGAACAATCATTGAAACGGAGATAATCTAGACATTGATTTTAGGTTATTGCCATATCAAAAAATCCTTTCCCTCATTCTTTGTCTAAAAATCTTTCCAATTTTCTTATTGCTAAAGTTTCAGCTCAAGAGATAAGAGAGGCATTCACCTACCTTAATCCCAATAAGGCTACTGGACCGGATGGGTTTAATGGGTTCTTCAAACAAACCTAGCATATAATAGGGGAGGAAGTTATCGGTGCCATTCAAAATTTTCTCCATCATGGAAAACTCCTCAAAGGGCTTAATTCTACTTTCACTTTACTCATTCCCAAAAAATCTCACCCTTCAACAGTTATTGACTATAAACCTATCTCTTGTTGCAACATACTCTATAAGGTGATTGCTAAAATCATAGCACATAGGCTCAGAGAGATTCTTCCTCACATTGTTAGCCCCAATCAAAGTGCTTTTATTAAGAACTGTCGAATAGGGGATAATATCCTTTTGGCCCAAGAGATTTTCAAGAACTACCACCTCCCCAATAATCAGAAGAGATGTGCTTTTAAAATGGACCTTTAAAAAGCCTATGACTCTATCCAATGGGATTTCCTCCTTAATGCTCTAGTAGTTGTAGGCCTTCTTTTGAAGTTCATATACTGGGTCAAAGAATGCATAACCACTCCCTCTTACTCAATTTTGATCAATGGAACACCCTCTAGATTTATTAGAGGTAAGTCAGGCTTAAGACAAGGAGATTCATCATCACCTTTCCTCTTCATAATTTGTATGGAAGTTTTCTCTAGGAATTTGAAAGCTTGTATAGATAATAACTCTTCCTTCAAATATCATTGGAGGTGCCAAGGCCTTAAACTCACCCATCTCTTGTTTGCTAATGATCTCTTGATGTTTTGTCATGCGGATTTGTTTTCTGCTCAAACCTTGCTTGATTGTTTATGTACCTTTTCTATGTTTTCTGGCATGGACATGAATCCTTCCAATAGTCAATTTTTTCTATCTCCGGATGTGAACTATCTGAATCATCGAATGGATTTTTCTCTGGTCTCAAGCAAGGCACGCTTCGCATACGGTATTTAAGGGTACCTCTCTTAATAGGTAGGTTATCTAGGAGGGATTGCCTCACCCTGTTGGACAAAATAGATAAGAGGATAAAAAATTGGACTCATAAAAGTCTTTCTTCTGCTGGTAGAATCCAATTGGTGATTTTTGTCCTTTCTTCTCTCCAAGTGTACTGGTCTACCCATTTCATCCTCCCTTCTTCCATTAAAGGATATAGAGACTAAACTTAGGAATTTTTTGTAGGCTGGAAAAGTAGATTTGAAATCTCATGCCAAGGTAAAATGGAGTGACATTAGTAGACCAAAAAAGGAGGGGATTTAGGGGTGAAACATTTAACTACATGGAATCATGTCCTATTAGGGAAAAGGATTTGGAATTTGTTTGAAGATAGGGAGGCTCTGTGGTTAAGTGGGTGCATACCATCATTATGAGAAGGAAAAACTTCTGGAGTTCCCAACCTACCTACAATACAATAGTTCTTGGAGTTGGAGAACAATTTTATTGGTGAGGAACAAAATGAGGAACCAATTTAGATTTAGGATTGAAAATGGTATTTCTACTCTTTTATGGCAGGATCCCTAGCATCCATGAGGAATACTGAAGAACTTCTCATCTCCGAGAGATATCAATGGCTCGAAGCTTCCAATGATAGCAAAAGTCTCTGAAGTTATCAACAATGATGAATGGAGATGGCAAGAGGTATCCATAGAGTTAATTAAAAACATTGAACCACCTCGGTACAAACCAAATAGTTCCCTAATTGGCTGGAATGGCTAGCTAGCTGCACAAGACAGTATACTAATGGTTCAGCCTATAAATTCTTGAGACCTCCTTTACAGGAAGTTCCTTCACACAAGCTAGTATGGTCTAAAAGTAGTAGGCCTAGGTGTTCTTTTATACTTTGGCTTGCTTTCCTTCAAAAATTACAAACCCAGGACAAACTTCCCTACCTCCAAACTCCTAATTACTGTTCCTTGTGTATCTCGGATAATGAAACCATTGACCACTTGTTTTTTGAGTGTAAATTCTCTAAATCTGTTTAAGACCAATGCCTTTTACATTTTCATCTACATTACCCTAATCAGCCAAACGTTCAATTCATTCTCACTTGGTTTAATCTTGTTTCCAATACCAAAACATCTGACATTAATATCTTCCCGATCTTTCTTTCAACTACTGTTACAATATTTGGTCTGAAAGGAATGCTAGATCTTTCAAAGATAAGCCAAAGATATTGGGAATGTGTACTTCAGAGTAATCTCCCAAGTTATGGAACAACTCAGCTTAAACACCGAGAGGAGGTAATTAATCAAGTTTATACTTCATTAACATTTTTTTGCAGGTTGTTAGATAAGGAATACCAATTGGCTCAACAGTTCGTGTGTCTACATTAGAAGAGCAGACAAGAGGGCTAGATGGAGGTACAACATTCCTTCATACTCCAAAGCAGAGGAGAGGACAGGATCAAGAAACACTCTTGGTTACAATTAGTTAACATGGAGTTGGAAGGTTTTGATCTTTTCAGAAATAGATAAGATGAATTCTAGGAAGAAGATAACAAACTTCCACAGATGGAGCACTATCACCTACGATTGGGTTTCTTCAATGAAAGTATGTGAGTGGAAACTTCATTTCACTCTCCATCTTAAGTTGAGCAGTAGGTGGAATTGGTTGATAATTAATTGATGGTTGATAAAAGTGTTGTAAATTAATTGTTGGTAAGCTTATGTTACTGGATAGATGAGCTAGCTCTTGAAGGTTTCTTTGGTGAAGCTTCTTGTTCCAAGTTGATTGTGCTTGTTGGAAGGAAGTGTTATAGCTTACCTCGTGTATTTTTCTTATGTTTCCTTTTGCAAGGTTAGAGTTTGCTGCTCAAGCAGTTCTAATGCTGTACATAACTTTTCTAATCTGTATAAAATCTTTTGAATTACCAAAAAATAAACATTAGTCCAGTAAACACTATGGAAAGAGTCCATAACAAAATAGTTTGAGTGTGATTCTCATCTCTTCCCTTTGGTTCTTTCAAAGTTTCAACAATTTATTTTTGTAAAAAGGTCAAGGCTTGCGTTTATATTTAAGTTGAACTTAATCATTCAAATAAAATCCAAACGATTGAGAAATGTTTAAAAAAGATTCTTAAGTTAATAGAAATTTAACTTATCGATTAAATTTTTCTTACATGAAATTTTTTTCTTTAAGACTCAATTACCACGTAGAGAATTGATCTGACATGACATAAGGTCTATAATTTCCAGTAGCCCCTGAGTTTACTTAAATTTTTGAAAATCCCTAACTTCTTGTTCTCGTTTCATTCCCTCCACTCGATTCATTGTCATTTTGACAATCACTGAAACTATCAAAATCGACAACACCAGAAGCAATGAGGGCAGTGTCTTGATGTACTTGTGTTAATCTAGGAACATGCAAGCAGACCAACTAAAGATTGCCGTTGTCGTGTATGGCAACCTCGGACAGTTGGCTAAGAGATTTGTCTCACAAGGCAACACTGTTCTTGCCTACTTTCGCTCAGATCATTCTCTTGACTAAGTCTCTTGTCCACTCTGAAGACGTCTGCGAAGAACAACCAGCGCTATAATTAAACATAATAGGTTCTCCTTTAATAAACTCTTACAACAAAATATCTCTGTCTTCTTGTTTTTATGTTGATAAAACAAAAAAAATTGAGAATAATCACCTTTTGAAAATGAATAACCAAACTGAAATCTCGAAAAATTTGAACTACTGGTGTAGACGAATACCTGAAGCTTACATTTCTAATTTCAATCTCTCCTACATGATCTAATGTCATTCCTGACTTGTCACTTGATTCGATTTTGGGCTTTCTGTCTAAAATTGCAAACATGGAGGCAATAGCAGGCTTTGTTTTGGAAGCATTAATAGTCAAGGAACTTGATTGAGAAATTGCAGTAGCTACTGTAACTTAAACAAAGAACACCTAAGAAGTATTAGACTTATAATTTTTCTCATTAAAACATAATTACCTCAACTATCTGGAGGGCAGAAACACAGAGTAGCCATTGATAGAGCTATTGTGATTACTGAAATTTAAGGGGTATTGAAATTATACACCTCATACCATGCCAGCTTAATTCTTTACATGGCAACAGGGTTCTAAAGAAAAAAAAAATCATATAAGAAAATTTTAAGGCAAGCGTTAATTTCTGTTAACTAAAAGGTCTTTTTAAATGTTTACCAGATGAAAATTTAGAAATGTTTTGAGTCTAGTTTAAATTTCAATGAAAACTTTCAGATCTTGTTTTTTAACCCTTTTACTTTTTTTAATCACTGATATCCTTTTCACATGTACAAAACAGAACTAAATAGACAAAATTTCACTTATGAATATTTACCTGTTTCCAACAGTTAAACGCTTGATTTTAGAGAAAAACAAAAAGTTCTCCTTTGTATCTGTCAAGTTCTAATCTTTCTTATCATTATATTTCGAATTTCAAAACTATCTTAAATATTGAAATTCATGCTATGACTGCTCATTGGCAGTTGGAAAAAAAATTAACAGAAATGTTAACCCATCTAGGTGGATCTGTCATTCTCAAATGTAATCAGGTATTTAATTCAACTACAAAAGCAAAAGCAAAAGCAAATGAAAAACTTCAGCATCAGTAAGCAAAAACAGATATACACAGGAAGTGTTTCACCACAATGTTACTTGTCAAAATCCACTTGCAATTGTTCTAAAAAATGAAAAAGTAAAATCGGCAAAATTTCCAGAAATTATGGAGCAATTAAGAATCTGAGTATGGCATGTGCAGCACCAATTTACCGTCCTTATAATCACTTTGGAATTGAAAATTGCAATTTAATTAAAACCTGCATTTTGAAAATTCCTAATTTGCTTATCAGACATGAATGTGAATTTCAATGTTAAGATGATATGTTAAAGATGTTGCACCCAAACCTGCAAGTTGCCCTGATTAATGCTTTTTATGTTGAAGGTTTCTAATTCTGTCCCTTCGGAGCGACTGTGGATCTATACCTGCCTTATGGGCTCCAATAACACCTATAGCTTCCCAGTAATTGGAGACGGTCATCTGCATGAAAAAGTTCCATTTGTAGTTAGCCTATCAGAAGGCACTGAGACTCATCATTTCGAGGGGACGTCTGCAGACCAATATTCACTGTTGTTTATTATTGGCAGCTTCTTCATTTACATCTGATATTCTACCCACTAACTTTTCCAATTTCTAACTGCCAATATTGCAAGTTTTAGTCCCAAGATTCTCTATCACAGCAAACCAATTCTAACCCAAAATAATTTCACGAGTCTTTTCTCAATGAAATTGAAGGTTGTGCCCAATTACACAAACGTACTTAACAAATATAGCTTACTTTTGTTTTATAAGCTCTGTAGCACCCTTTTTAAATGTTGACCAGAAGAAATAGAGAAAAAGGTTCCTACTTGGACAGAATTAATAAACCTTTTGAGCTTGCTTATGAACAATTGTGCAAGCTAGAACAGACACCAACAGAAGCCAATGGTGGCCCTGCTAACTCATTTTCATAAACTTGACACAATGATAAGGACTCTAAATAAAAGGTTTGAAAAACTTAATGACATGGTGTGATTGTTGTCAACTTCAATAATCATGCCAAAACCACCATGAAGAAGATACATTTTTAAAAAGTTTTGGATGCCATCACAATGATTTGATTGCCCCCAAGAATGCAAAAATCAATAAAAGAAAAAGGAGAGTTAGGACAGCTGTAATTGAGTTCTTACCACATCGATTCCATATTTATCGGGTCTATCATCAAGCACTGTTTCATTCTCCTCAACAGTAATTATAAGTGGCTGAAAGAAGAAATTAGGTTTTACAGTATGAGGACCAAAGTCACACTATTCATATTCAATTATTAAGCTGGCAAAGTCACCTGTTGGATTAGGATAAATACCATCATCACAATGTCAAACTAACTGGATATTTTAAAGAGGGAAGAAAGCAAGACATGAGTGCAATGCTGGTGTGTTCCTACCTTGTTTCCTTTTCTTCTGGCAAAAGCAAGAGCACCATCACCTCCACAAGCATCTATAGGGAGTATAACGCTATCAACATCACTTGCAGATAACCAATTCTTCTGCAAAGGCTGGGAACCTTTTACAATATACTGTGGTGATTTACTTAGCCCAGCAAGAACACAGGGCAAGAATGTATAACCTATCTGTTGGAAGAAAAATAAAACAAAAGCAACAAATATGAATGCATGTATCTAAGTGAAAAAAAAAAGCTCTATAGAAAATAAAGGCAGGCAAACAAGAGAAAAGGAAAGGGAGAGAATATCTTTAACGGAAGAAAATAAATCAAGGAGAAACCAAAAGTGTTTCTATTAGGGAATTGAGATGATTTGTACAGAGAAATCCTATGGTTGATATACACAACTAGGACTATTTAGGAAACTATGGAAATCTCTCAATTACTATAGCTATCAATTCCTAAATGTATACAAGAAAACACAATCAATTCTAATAACTATGGTAATAACTCTAGTCAACACTTCCCTCAAGTTGGTGCATAAATATCATACATGCCTAACTTACAAACAAGGTTATGAATTGTTTGCTGTAGAGTCCTTTGGTGAAGACTTTTATCAGTTGTTCACTAGACCCCACATGGGATAAGTGTAAAGAGTCATTCACAAGTTTCTCCTTTACGAAGCGTTAGTCGATTTCTATCTATTTTGTTCTATCATGCTGAATAAGATCGTGAGCTATGCTAATGGCAGCTTTGTTATCACAGAAGAGGGGATAAACTTCCTTCGTAATTCACTCATTAGCTTTCTTACCTACAAAAGTTTGCACACACCTTGAGTCATAGCTCTATATTCAGCTTCCACACTAGATTTAGCAACAACTACATTCTGATTCTGCTTCTCCAAGTGACTAGATTTCCTCCTATGAGCGTACAATAACCAGTGGTTGACCTCCTATCATTTGGAGATCCAGCCTAATCAGCATCTGTAAATGCTTCTATCTTAAGGTGACCATTGTTAATGAACAGAAGGACTTTTCTTGGTGCATACTTCAAATAGTGCAGGATGAAGGATACACCCTGTAAGTGTGGTTCTCGTGGATCATTCATGTACTGACTCACCAAACTAACTACATATGCAATGTCTGGTTTGGTGTGAGAGATAAATGAACCTCCCAACTAACCTTTTGATATCTCCCAATGTCTAATGATGTACCAGTTCCTGCTTGTAGTTTATGGTTGCTCTCGATAGGAGATTCAACTGGTTTACAAGCCATCATACCAGTTTCTTCTAACAAGTTTCGGACTTATTTTCTTTGGGAGATAAAGATTCCTCTTCCCGATCTAGCGACTTCAACTCTCAAGAAATATTGCAACTTCCCTAAATCCTTAATTTCAAATTCTTGAGCAAGTAGTTTCTTCAGCCTAGCCATCTCTCCTGTATCACTTCCAATTACCACAATGCCATCAACATAGACCATGAGAAACGTGATCTTATCTTAGGCATGCTTGATAAATAAGTATGATCCACATTACTCTATTGATAACCAAAGGAAACCATGGCCCAATTGAACTTTTCAAACCATGCTCTGGGTGATTGTTTCAACCTATATAAGGCCTTTTTTAGCCTACAAACCTTCCCTTGTGTCTTCTCATCTTCAAACCCGAGAGGAATCTCTATATACACCCCCTCCTCCAAATCCTCATGAAGGAAAGCATTTTTAACATCAAACTATTGTAAGTCCCAATTAGCTGCACAAGAGAGTAGAATTTTGATTGCATTCATCTTAGCAACAGGAGCAAAGATTTCAAGGTAGTCCACTCCATATGTTTGAGTAAAGCCTCTAGCCACCAATCTCGCCTTGTATCTCTCAATGGATCAATCTGGCTTTTGTTTCACTGTGAATACCCATTTGTAGCCGACTATACTTTTTCCTTCTAGAGCAGTGACAAGTTCCTAGGTCTCATATTTTGCCAGGGCCTTCATTTCCGCAGCCATAACTTTTTTCCATTGGACATTTTCCATTGCTTCTCTCCAACCCTATGGAATAGACATAAAGGAGACAGACAAGACAAAGGCTTTAAAGGAGGGAGATAGTGAGTCATAGGAAATAAAGTTAGAAATTGGCTACTTGGTGCAAATTCTTATACCTTTCCGAAGGGCAATAGGCCTATCTAAATCATAAGGTAAATCATATTCTAACTAACCACTGTTTTCGAGGGAAGATGGCATGGACTTGTCTTATCTTTTCTTGAGTATGTCTTTAAATCTAATTTATCTAAGCATCTACTTCGATCCTGCTAAACCAAACTTGTTTTCTCCCCCTGAATCTATAAATATAGAGTCAAGCAACACCTCTTCCCTCTCATTCTCCCCTTGAAGAGGAGTTTGATGTTTTGTGAAATAGGGCTCACAATCCAAAAAAGTGATGTCCATACTTAAAATTTATTTCTTAGATGGGGGTTATAACACTTATATCCCTTTTATCTAGAAAAAATATCCAACAGACACACACTTCAAAGCTCTAGGCTCCAACTTGCAATATTTCTACAGGGCTTTAAAATCTAGAATCCGAAGTGGTATTCTGTTGATAAGATAAGCAGCTGAAAGGACTGTATCACCCTAATATCCCTTTGGAAGGTTTATGGTGAACATGAGTGATCGAACTACCTCCAAAATATGTCTATTCTTCCTTTCCACAACTTCGTTCTATTCACTAGTATTAGCACAACTGATTTGATGTATTATTTCGTAAGAATCTAGACCAAAGTTAGGGCGGCAGGTAATGTCTCTGCTTCGAGTAGAACTAAGAGAGATCAACCTTACAATTAAAGAGTTTAGAAAGGCTCTTCTTTAGCGTAGGGGAAGGAGCTCTTACATTTGATGTATTATTATTCCATAGGAATCTAGACAAGCACAAAATTTTCCATCCATATACTCCATTCCATTATCAAATCTTAGGATTTTAACTTTAGCATCATGTTGGATACAAATCATTTTATGAAAAGATTGAAAACATGAAAAAAAACTTCATACTTAGCTTTCATCAAATAAACCCAAGTCAATCTTGTGCAGCAATCAATAAAGGTCACAAACCATCTATGGCCAAAACGAGAGGGATTCTGAGTAGGACCCAAAATGTGGGAGTGGACTATCATAAAAGGAAAAAAAACTCTTATTATTAGATAAATGATAAGAACTTCTAGTGTGTTTAGAAAGTTCACATGCATCACAAAACAAAGAATTAGAAGTTCTTTTAAACAAGCTTGGATATAATTTTTCTAGAAAAAAAAAAGAGCAATGTCCTAGTCGCCTATGCAACTGTAGAATTTCCTTATTAATCACATCATTCCTAAGAGATGTTTTATATGCAACTGTCATGTGATTTTCTTCCAGGACATATAAGTTATCCTCCAATCTACTAGTTTCAATCCTCTGCCCTCTGTGGAGATCCTGAAGATCACAATAATTAGGAAAAAATTCAACTTTGCAATTAAGATCTTTGATGATCGAACTAACAGAGAGACGGTTAATAGGAAAACAGGGTATGTGAAGAACTGGGGATATGGTGATATTGGGAGTTAACAAAACCTGTACCAAATACGAAGGTAAAAGACCCATCTAGTATTCTAACATTATCCCCTTTTTTCCCATGGATATATGTTAAAAATTCCTTTTGAGAGCTTGGCATATGTCCGTTAGCTCCAGAGTCTATAATACAAGGATTATCTTTAGAATTTCAGTACACAGGACCTGATTTTGCAATATTTGATGTACCAACTGTGGAAGGAGAGTCCTGTTTTGAGAGAAGATGTCTTAAGTTCTGAAGGTCCTCATTGGATAAAGCTCTAGCTAGCGATGATTCAGATGTTTCATTCCCTTCAACCAAGTGGGCCTGACCCCTTACCACTGAACCACCTCCTTTTCCACAACTCTGATTTGGCCTCCCATGTAGTTTCCGGTAGGTTTCTTTGGTGTGCCTTGATTTTCCACAATAATCACAATGCAAGTGATCCTTATTAGACAAGTTATTTGCAGGTTTTGGCTTCTTAGTAGAACTAGCTACTAACCCAGCTACAAACCCCGCTTTCTCACAAATAGCTTTATGTAGCATAACATTTCTTTTACTCTCTTCTTGTTGAATGAGAGAATGTGCAAGCTATGCTAAAGGGAAAGGATCTTTTCCAAGTATATTACCTCGAATATGATCATTTTCTGGGTTGATACCCACTAAAAAGTCAAACACTCGATCCTCCTCTATCATTTTTTGGAATTTAGTAGCATCTTTGATAATTATGCTTGAAAGTCTTGATAATAATCCAATTCCTATCACAATCCACATAGTTCCGCAAAGTATTGTGATATAGTCATATCTCTCTGCTTCGTGTTGTGCAGTCTATTACAAAGATCAAAAATTCCAACTTTATAAAAAATTCCAGCTTTATTACCTATTTGAGTAAGAAGCAACTTTCCATATCTTTATTGCTATGTCAAGTAACAAATATGTCCGAGCAATCTCTAGTTTCATTGAATTGATGAGCTAAGACATCACGAGAGAATTCTAAGACTCCCACTAATTTCAAAATTATTGACATCGGGTCTCTTATTGTCACCATTAATTTAACCTTGTAATCCTCTAGCTTTGATTAACAACAAACAAGATCTTGACCAAGTACGATAATTAGTTCCATCAAGTTTCACGAGGCTGATTTGGAGTGAAGGATTATCAGAACTCAAAAGAATTACATTTTTTCATCTTTCTTCTTTAGAATCACTCAAGACAAACAAAGAAATTGCCAACAATAGTAAGACACAGAATTCAGAGACAAACAAAGGCTTCAGGCATATTTACCAACAGGGTACCGAAGTTTTGACACCACAAGGAAGATGTACAACAGCCGGCAACACTGGTGGACCAAAAATTGAGACAAAAAAATGGTAGGAGGGTGGTGCATGGGGCTCATGCACAGTGGAGGCTAATGGGCTATGGCGGTGGGTGGCAGTGCTGGTGATGCTGGGTCTATCACAGAGAGGGTAGCCAGTTGGTTCTGAAGCAAGCTAAGTGGGCAGTGAGATTAAAAAACCTTGATTTTTGGGCAAGTACAAACTCAGCTAGAGTACTGTTCCGAACAGAGAAGAACAGCTAGAAAAAAAAATTGGAGAGGAAAGAATAGGCCCTTAAATCAGATAGGGCTACGATACCATGAAGAAAATATATCAAAGAGAAACTAAAAGTGGTTCTATTAGTGAATTAAGATTATTTGTACAGAGAAATCCTATGGTTTATATACAAAAGGCCTAGAACTGTTTAGGAAACTATGGAAATCTCTCAATCACTCCAGCCATCAATTCCTAAATGTATACAAGGAAACACAATCAATTCTAATAACTATGGTAATAACTCTAGTCAACATTAACAAAGCATTAACTGGTAAAACTCCAATACGACATACATATTTGAAGTGATGAAGATAAAAATCATAACAATTTACTGCAACACATAGAAATTCCATTTCTATCTTACTAGGAAATTGGAACTTTCAAAATGCAAAACTGCTAGACATATCACATACATAAAAATAAACATAAAGTTACACCATTTTGTATCCCACATTCCCCTTCTACAAGTTATAAGCTTTATTTCATTAGCTTTCAGCTCTAGCTCCAGTTGAAAAGTGAATTGCGTATTCTAACATTGATTTATCTTGCAAAATTTGCACGAATATTTCTCTGTTTATTGCATGAATATGGTACAGTTAACCAAAAAGCTGACATGATTGCACTTCAAAGAAAGAAAGAAATGATATCAAGGTAAACCTTTTAAAACTTTTACTCTCTTTTTCCTTCTGCTAAACATATGATACACCCAAGTTGTACTCGTAGAATACTTAAGGAAGATGAAAAAAGGAAGGAAATTGGAAGCGGAGAAAATTCTCTTGTCACAACCTTCTAAATTCTACCAACTCACACAAAAGACAAATAATATAACCATCACACAGGCCCCACATACAAAAATGTAGAAAAATAGACTAACACATGAACAACTAGAGAACTAGCCCAATACTCTTGTGTAAATTATTCAACCTTGGTTCTCTTGAGTCGATTTCAGCCTATCCACAGGCAACTTCAAGCCTTTCTCACCTTTCTTTTGTAAACCATCTTAACAACAAGTTTAACAATACCTCCCCTTTAAGCTTCACCTTGTCCTCAAGGTGGAATTGTGGTAATTGTGTTGAGATTAAGGAAATGGGTTCCCAAGTAGATTCAAACTCAATTAAGTGCTTCAACTTGATCAACAATTCTAGTTCTTCCTTCCTGTCTCTAATGTCTCTCATCTCTTCTGGTTCGTGAAGAAAGAAGTAATCTTTTTTTTTTTATTTTGCAGCACAAGTGCCTTTGAATATATACACAAGTCCTAGCTTAATTTAGGTAACTATAATATTTCCTATTTACAACAATATCCTCTTGTTTCCTATTTTATGATTAGGAAATAATTTCTCCTAAATCAATGTTCTAATTTTCATTACTCCCCCTCAAACTGGTAGATGCATAGATGTCTTGCATTCCCAGCTTGCTTATAACATCTTGAAATTGTGCATTTGTCAACTCCTTAGTTAATACATCTGCCATCTGTTTGGTAGTAGGAACATATGGGGTGCAAATAAGCCCACTTGCCAATTTTTCTTTAATGAAGTGTCTATCAATCTCAATGTGTTTAGTTCTGTCACATTGTACCGGGTTGTGAGCAACACTAATAGCCGACTTATTATCACAATAAAGCTTCATAGGTCCTTGCCACCTAACTTTCGAATCATTCAGGATGATACGAATCCATAAGAGCTCACATACACCGTGAGCCATAGCTCTAAACTCTACCTCAGCACTTAATCTAGCCACAACTGATTGCTTCTTACTCCTCCAAGTAAGATTGCCCAAAAACATAATGCAGTACCCAGTGGTTGGCCTTTTATCAATGCTTGAACCTGCTCAATTTGCATCTGTATAAGCTTCAACTGTTTTATTGTCATTTTTCTTAAACATAATCCCTCTGCTAGGGGTAGTTTTAAGGTACCTCAATACCCTATACACTGTTTGAAGATGGACATTTTTAGGCCCTTGCATGAACTGACTAATTACACTTACTGCATATGCTATGTCAAGCTTGGTATGTGACAAATAAATTAGTCTTCCCACTAGTCTTTGATACCTCCTCTCGTCAACAGGTTCATCATCTTTGGCCTCGCTTAGTCTATGATTATGTTCTATAGGTGTATCAACCAGTTTTCACCCCATCATTTTAGTTTCTTCTAAAAGATCCAGAACATACTTGCGTTGGGATAGAAAAATTCCCTCTTTCGAACGAGCTACTTCTCTGCCCAAAAAATATTTCAACTTCCCCGAATATTTGATTTTAAACTCTTGGGCAAGTTTAAGTTTGAGGTGTTTCATCTCTTCAAGATCATTACCTGTGACTATGATGACATCCACATAAACAATGAGGGTTGTCATTTTGTTTTCTGCAGCAAATTTAATAAATAGTGTGTGATCTCCTTGACTTTGCTTGTACTTCATTTCCAGCATAGCCTTTGTGAATCCGAGGAGATTGTTTAAGGCCATACAAGGCTTTCTTTAATTTGCATACTCTATTCCCAAACTTATCTTCAAATCTAGGAGGAGATGTCATGTACACTTCTTCATTTAGATTACCATATAAAAAGGCATTCTTTGCATCAAATTGCTGCACAGGCCAATCAAAATTAGTTGCCAAGGATAACAGTATACATATAGTGTTCATTTTTGCTACTGGGGCAAAAGTTTCAAGATAATCAACCCCATAAGTTTGAGTATACCCCTTAGCTACCAGCCTTGCTTTATATCTTTCCAATGAACCATCTGCTTTATATTTAATTGTGAATACCCATTTACATCCTACTGTTTTTTTTTTACATTTGGTGAATCCACTATTTCCCATGTTTGATTCTTAATTAATGCATTCATCTCATCATCGATGGCATTTTCCAATTCCTATCCCTAAGTGCCCCATCAAGTGTTTGTGGTGTGAAACTTGAATTTCTTTTTGTAAGAAAACATGGCTTGGAAAACAATTAAGTGAAGTGTAGTGTGAAATTGGGTATTTAGTGCATGTTCGTGTGCCCTTCCTAAGAGATATAGGGACATAAAAATCATCAAGTTCAGGGTTTTTTATTTCAATACCTGATTCCGAGTTAGATCCTTGAGCCTGCTCTGGTAAGGTTTGGACAGTATCCCTTCGTGAGTAGATTAAGAGAGGCTTGTTAGGGATAGGTGCAGTATTTTTTGAGGTATCTGGCTAGGCACTTTCTGCCTTATTTTGGTCAGATTGGTTAGGTGGTGTAGAGACAGTAGTGGCTCACTCAGTCTGTGTATTTGAGAAAGATAAATCAAGTAAGAAGTTAGTCTCTCTATACTTATCTTTCGCAGAATTCCCCATCTCTCCCTGAAAATAAGTATTAGGGAAGAAAGATTGACTCTCAACAAATGACACGTCCTTGGAAATGAAGAATTTATATAAGGGAGGATGAAAACATTTATACCCTTTTTGTGTAGGAGAGTAGCCAACAAAGATGCATTTTAGGGCTCGTGGGTCAAGTTTTCCCCTAATGAACATGATGCACCAGCACCTTTCAGGGAATTCAGAATGCTCTTTAGGCGCTCAATCTCTTCATTGTTAAGTCCTTTTGGTTCTTATCTAACTTGATCAGACTCTCCAGAGTTTGTAGGTTCAGTGAAGTGGGCTTTGCCTGTCCATCCTTGTTTGCCTCTTCTTTCCTTGCTTACTGTGGCTTCCCATGTAACTTCCAACAGGTCTCTCTAGTGTGATGAGGCTTCTTACAAAAACTTAACTAGCCAGCTTCCTTCTTTTGAGGATTCTGTTGGTGGTGGTTAAGGGCTTTGTTAAACCCCTTATTACGAAGGTTTATTCTAGAAAAGGGAAGGGGAGGGTAGTAGAGTAATGTATCCAATTCTGTT
>JAOQMR010000003.1:14005082-14019291 GCA_027563865.1 Erythroxylum pelleterianum | reverse complement strand
TTGTATTCTGACAGTTATTGTCATTACATTTTCATATTCAATAAACGAAATCTCTCATATTCTTGAGAGTTCTATCAGGCTTCTTTGTTGGTTTTCATAGATATGAATGCTGAGTTGTCGGTAGATTTGGATTCCAACATCACAATTCTCAAGCTCTCTTCTGCCCGGATGAGTGAAAAGGCCTCATTCAAAGATGGTAAAAGGTCTTTACCAAGTATTTGAACCCGAAGTTGGTCAAATTCAACATTAAGACCTACTAAGAATTCAAAAATTCTTTCCCTTTCTACAAACTTTTGTAATTTGACACTATCATCACTGCACTGCATTTTAAAATTCTGATAATGATCCAACTCAAGCCAAAGACTCTTCATTAGATTGTAATATTTAGTGACAGAGTGCATACCTTGCTTGATAGATGAGATTTTGGTCTTAATCTCATAAATTAAAGAGGCATCATTTATTTTAGAATAAGATTGAGTAACAGCATCCCATATCTCCTCTACATCCGAAGCCTCAGACTTGGGATCTGAAATAGCAGGAGCAGGTCCTAATAGGTGAGAAAGCTTTCCCTTGCCCTTAAAGGAAAGTCTTAACCATTTGTGACCAGTGGAGGTAGTTTTTACCATTAAGTTGGTAAGATGGAAACAAGGATTGTAATTCACCAATATGGGTAGGGGTGCACATTTTGGGATTACCAATAGAGGAGATTTCAGAAGAGGAAAGATCTCCACGTTGGGGTTTTTGCTGGTAATAGTTTCAGTCATCTGTTTTCCAAAAGGCACTATTGGCAATGAAGACCAAGTGTCAGAAAAAAAAAGTAATATTTTTTTTCTTATTTTGCATAACAAGTGCCTTTGAATATATACACAAATCCTAGCTTAATTTAGGTAACTAAAATATTTCCTATTTACAGCAATTTCCTAAAGTAAATATCCATGATATCCTCTTGTTTCCTATTTTATGATTAGGAAAATAATTTCTCCTAAATCACTGTTCTAATTTTCATCAGTTCGACCTACCATTTCAATTGTTCGGATAAAACCCATGGCAAGGGTTGGCTATGGACAACATCCCCAATGGCTCATTTCAATTGTGAAACATGAAAAATAGGATGGATGTTAGCTTTAGGGGGTAGCTCCAATTTGTAAGCAACTAGTCCTGTTTTATTTAGGATTTTGTATGGGCCAAAATACCTAGGTGACAACTTTTCATTTGGTTGTTGGCCGTTGATTTTTGGTGATAAGGTCACAATTTCATATACACAAATTCTCCTACTCTTCTATGTTAGTCTGCTTCTTTTTTCATTTGATTTTAAATAACTACTAAATGGTCTTATGATTCAGCAAGGCCTCATCCCTTTCCTTCAGTAACCCCTCCAAATCAGAATTGGTGGTGGATTATGGAGAATACCCAACGGAGGGGATTCCATACCATACACCTACTTGAAGGGAGAACATTTAATAAAGGAGTGATAGGTGATGTTATACCAGTATTCTGCCCATGACAACCACTTGAACCACTACTCTTTGGATCAATGACTTGCCAAACATCTCAAATTAAGTCTCATTGCAACAATTCACCACCTAGCTTTGTCAGTCTGTTTGTCAGTGGTAAGCTGAGTTTCGCCTCAATTTAGTTTGTTGCAGCCTGGATAACTCGTTCCAAAAGTTACTCAAAAAGATCTTGTCTTTATCCGAGACGATAGAATGAGGAAAGCAAAGCAGTGAAAGGGTGTTTAAGCAAAAATGACGGTCCACCATGATCAGTATGGTGTCATAGACCTGGGACTTCAACAACCCTTGAATGAAGTCCGTGGATATCCTCTTAAATGGCATCAAACAAGTGTAAGGGCCAGAGCAGACTAAAGGAGACACATTATCATATTTATTTTGCTGGCATACAGGACAAGAGCTAACAAAATCCTTAATATGTGCATGCATTCTTTCCCAATACAACTCGCTGGACAACCCTTTGTAGGTCTTTAGAAGCCCCCCTATGCCCACCCATGGGACTACAATGGTATTCTTTTAATATCTTCACTCACAAGACAGAGTCTCGGGCAATGACCACTCGCCTTTGGTACCTCAATTGCCCCTATTCAATACTCCAACCCGGTCTAGACAATGAATCAGTTTCCACGGCCTGCAGAATTTGAAACAACTTAGGGTCTTGTCTCACCCCTTAGACTTTAGAAAGTGCAAGCACTGCTCGGTTATCACTCCCAAGACGATATTGAATCTCAAAATCAAAGCCCATCATTTTGACTAACCATTTTTGATATTCAAGAGTGACCTCATGCTGCTCTAGTAGATATTTAAGGCTTTGTTGGTTGATGTGGATGACAAAGTGCCTTCCCAAAAGGTAATGTCTTCACTTCTATACTACAATTACATTGACCATTAACTTCCTCCCGTGAGTAATTTCTCTCTAGCTCTTCTATCCAGTGCTTGGTTGAAAAAGGTAATTGGTTGCCCCTTTTAGGATAAGACAACTCCTAAACCCACCCTGGATGCATCTGCTTCTACAACAAATGTCTCACCAAAGATTGGTAGTGCCAAGATTAGCATGGCCTTCATGACCTGTTTGAGTTTTTTAACGACCTGGGTTGCCTCTTTCGTCCATGCAAAGCCCTCCTTAAGTAGTTGGGTTAGAGGAGTTGCAATCTTTCCAATATCTTTGACAAACTAACGATAGTAGCCTTTAAGTCCTAAGAAGCCCCGCAGCTCCTTTGCATTCTTAGGGACGGGTCACTCCTCCATAGCGCACACCTTCTCCGGGTCTACCCTATCCCCTTCAACAGAAATGATATTGAAAGCGATTTAGAAGGGGAGTTGAATAGATCGTTTAAACTTTTTCGCGGAATTCTACAATAACAAAGAGTTAATACACACGAACAATCAAATAAATTAAAATGAAAAGAGTAGGGAAGAAAGGCAAACACTGTTTTTATAGAGGTTCGGTGCTAAGATCTACGTCCTCTACCTAAACTCCCACTTAGGATTTGGCAAACCACTTTACTGTACACTTTTTAGTTCAATATGAACTTTTACAACCCACTTGATTTCCGGCTCAAGCAACACCTCACAATCCGATTCGATTTCCGGCACAAATCCAACCACACCAGTGATTTTCCTCTAATCACTCAACTCACAATAACAAAGATTGAAGTATGAAATATAACTCAGTACAGCTTGAGTAAACTTGAATGAACAAAGTGCAATTTAGAGCTATCAAATGATAATGATGATCAGTATGCTATTCCAAAAGACTGCACATTCGATCCTTTGATATTACTCCTTTTATTTGCAGGCTTCCAGATGAAATATAGACGTTGTAGATCTTTTTGTAGCCGTTGTTGATTGCTCCTAACGTTGTAAGATTATTTTTGTACCGTTTGATATCAATTGACTTCGTCAGAATAAGATCAGCTGTACTGCTAGTCGATTGGTCGAGATGTGTAAGTCGACTGGAACCAGCGTTTTTATTAAAAATTTCATCTTCGCTCCACGATCAGTCGACTAGAGTGATGTTAGTCGACTGGTTCAGCTATCCAACTTATAGTTCTGTTGTTTTCAGTCGACTTGCAATATTTCGGTCGATTTGATTAAGCCCCACTTGTCAACTTGTAATGTTCTGGTCGACCTGTACTGGCTCCAACGGATAGATTAACAAGATCTTCAATCTTCTGATTTGTTGAGACAGTGGTTTGAATTCTTCATCCATGATCTTCATGTTTGAATATCTCTAGTACATTGAAGATAATATCTATCTTGATTTCACGACGCTTTATCTCTTGCACATTTAAGATTTATGTAATCTTAATAAGAACGTTGTCTATCTCTTATATCGTTGGAGATTGTCACTTGTTATGCATTGAACCTTTAATTGAATAACAGGCCAAAATTTCTGAAATAATTTCTTAACCAATTCTATACATTTTATTATTATCAAAACATAAAGGGATTTTATTTGCCAACCACCATTGGTCCAACAGATATGAACCAAGTATCCCAATTGTAGCTACCCAAAACAACACTTTTTGTAGTTGACAAAAAGCTTCTGGTCACAAAGGATAGTTAAAACCACATGTAAATGCATTATATGTTCATTCATGGAAGAGCTATAGACCAGGGCATTGTCAAAAAAACACCAAAACATATATCAACGCTTGAAATGTAGTTGGAGCATTTGTGAGTCCAAATAACATTACTAAAAACTCGTAACGCTCGTCATGAGTGCAGAAAGCCGTCTTGGGTATGTTCAAAGGCTGAACTTAAATTTGATGGTAGCCTAACTTCAAATCAAGCTTCGAGAAGACTATTCATTCAATAGTTTATCTATATTGGGGATGGGAAAATGATCACATACTGTGGCCTTATTCAATGCCCAAAAATTGAAATACAACCTCCAACTCCCATCTTTCTTCTTTACTAATAGTGCCAACATTAAAAAGGAGCCATTACTTGGCCTAACCATGCCTACAACCATCATCTCAGTCACCATTTTCTCAATTTGATTTTTTTGTACATGAGGATAGCGATATGGTTGTAAGCAAAGGGGTTCAATTCCCTCCTTAAGCACAATAACATGGTCATGGCCACGCTCAGGTAGTAATTTCATAGAGGTACTAAATACCTCCTCAAATTCCTTCAAAATGTCTCTCAGCTCTAGGGTGACCACGCCTAGGCCTTTATCTATTGTTGTTATCTGGTGTAATTCCAACAATAGACCTTCCCCCTGCCCTTTGACTGCCAGGCTAATAGCTTTAAAGGATATTGGTGCCCTCGTCAGAGTTGGATCCCCTTTTAGAACTATTTGCCTCCCCCAGACTCAACAATCATAGTCATAAGCTTCCAATCATCTCGAGTTTCCCCCATCATAGATAGTCACTTCAACCCCAATATTACATCGACACTCCCCATGGGCAAAGGAAGGAAATCTTCAACAATGGTCAATTCGGGTAATCGCTATTCAACGTCTCTAAAAATGCCTTACAATTGCAACTTCTCCCTATAACCAATTGTAATTACATAATCTGTTGTACCTAAAATCGACAACTCTAATTGATTCACTACATTTCTAGCAATAAAATAATGGGTGGCTCCGTAGCCTATCAGTACCACCACTTTGGTTTGCCCCAACATTCCTCGAATCTTCAAGGTCTGAAAAGAGCCCATTCCAACTCCAAAAGTATATTGGATTAAGTATATTGAGCTCGGCCCGTAATCTCTCTTCAAGCCCATTAACAAATATAGCAGTCATGTAACTCTCTTCCATCCTCTCAACTGCGGTCGCTATCATCTCAAACTACATCAGCATTCTGCCATGATCCCAGTCTAGCGAATGACGAAAAATAGTTAAATAATCGACCCCTCATCTGGTCCAAAAATCCTCTAAAGTATCTACGATTTCAACTCCTCCCAAGACGTGAATGATCTCTCCCTTTCTTCAAACCTCAACCACGATTGAGCCTCCCCCTTAAAACACACCCCCTACTGCTTCCAATTTCTCATATTTTGATAGCTTGTTTATCGAAAAATACCTCTTTGCATGAAAAATCCAAATATTTGGATCCTCACCTTCAAAGATGGGAAGGTTTAGTTTCTAGGCTTGCAGTCCTTCTCCACAATCTTCTCTACCAATGACAAAACCTATGTGGTGCTTCCCGATGCTAAAATAGACGCCCGATGGGAAGAACATGCTTCTGCTTGGACACTTGCAGCCAAAACTTGCCCTTTAAGGATGACCCGTAAAGTTTCATCTATCCTTTGGGCTAAGGTAGTGATCATGGTTGTTAATTTTGATACTTCATTCTTGAGTGCGATTAGCTGCTTAAACACCTCCACCTACTCTTGTTGGGACTCCATTCTAGTGATGGGCATCAACAGTAAGGATCGGTGCTCTAATACCAAATTGACACACCCAAGCTGTACTCGTAGAATATTTAGGGAAGATAAAGAAGGAAGGAAATAGGAAGTAAAGAAATGAAGAAATGACAGGGATAGTAGTATTGATATTAGCCAGAAAATATTACAAAATAAGGACCCAACAGTAATTAGAGAGGTTACATTCTCTCCCTAACAAAGATGTCACTTGAAATCTTTTTCTGTTTTTAGAAATTAAATAAAGTTTCTATTAACTATAACCAACCTATCCCAACATTACAATGAGTTCACCAAAAAACGTACAATGAACTAAAATAATAGGAAAAAATAATTTTATATAAAAAAAACAAATTTTGCAGCTATTTCTAATTCCAAAGTTACAAGTTCCATCTATTTCTAATTCTAGTAGAGAGGGTCAACTAAGCAAATTTTGTGACTAATATGGCTCGAATCCAGTTGATAATTTCCTCAACAAGCTAATGTTTGCTTACTTCCTCACCCCTATAGATCCTCCTATTTCTTTCTTTCCATAGAGCATAAATTATTGATGTAAAAGTTGTTGTATAACTCACTCCATCATACATCTATTGCTTGGCAATACGTGTAATCCAATTTAGAGTTATAAGCCAATCATAAGAAAGACAAAAAGCTACTAGCAAATGTAAGATTTTGTTCCAGACAACCTTGGAGTACTTGCATTGGTAGAACAAGTGTTCTTTGTCTTCTTCAGCTTCTTTGCATAATACATATATAGGGTCAAAAGGGCCAAACCATCTATTTTTAGTTCTGATCCTGTTCTTGACAACTAGCTAGGTGAATACTAATGCTTTCGAGTTCAAGGAGTTCTTCCATAGGAGGTTGAACCAAGATACAATTTCTCCCTCAACCTGTTGCGTCTTATAGCATGACTTGTTAGAGAATATTCTAGTGGGATCCGACTTCCAAATTACACTGTCCTTCATCAACCCTCGAGTGATTTGAGGAGGTATACCATCAATGAGTTAAATCCTCTAAAGTTGCCACTCCATTGCCCATCAAGCATTAGTGAGGATATCTATTAATTAGATGGGAGATTTCACTCCTTAAGGAGAGAGGGCTATCCTCAGACCAGTTACCAAACCACACCCATATATCTTCTCCATTTCCAAGCTTGTTCTTGATCCAAGGGTGCACTACGTTTCTCAGTTTCAGCATTTGTGTAAAGGTCCATAAGTGTTTCCCATTGATTGGCATTTGCCAGAATAGCTTGCTCTCTATACCGCCTCACTCCCTCTATAAACTCCTATTCTCATTCTATTACAGCCAACTCCCGTCCCCCTAATTCCCTTGTCACAACCTTCTAGACTCTACCAACTCACACAAAAGACAAATAACATAAACGTCACATTGACACCACACACAGAAATGTAAAAAAATAGACTAACACATGAACAACTAGAGAACCAGCCCAATGCTCTTATGTAAATTATTCAAGCCTGGTTCTCTTGAGTCAATTTTAGCCTATCCATAGATAGTTTCAAGCCTTTCTTACCTTTTCTTTTGTAAGCCATCTTGACAATGGGTTTAACATCATGCCAAAAAACTTTGCTATTGTACAACTTTATCATGAAAACACACAAAAGTATATGTGTGTTAATGAAAGAGCCATTTAATGAAGAGTATGATCACTCTATATTGACCTTGAAACTCTCTTGTCAGGCTTATCCCAACCAAATATTTTCATCTCAGTGGTTAGATTGCCTTGGGTGTAAGTGAATATGTTTACATAATACACAAAAATTCATTCCTAAATTTAGGCACCATCTAGTCATTCACTCTTCAACTTCACATACCTCCTCAGCAGATGATTTTGGGCAAAGAGATTGGGTTAAGGGCAAGGGTGTCATTGCAGGAGCATGTGCACAAGGAATCTTGAATTTCTTTACCACTAGATGGCTTATAATTGCTTCCACTCCAGCCAATACATCTACTCCCTACAAATGAACACCATAAAGTGACTTGAGAAGGGGGGGAAAAAAAAAGGAGAGCGAATGATGGGGCAATGGCACATATAAAACAAGTATTTTAAAAGAAACAAACTTGCATTACATGCAATAACTTAAAGCCCCGTAAACGCATCCTACTAAAGTGTACCTAGTGGAGGCACTATAAGTCCTAGCTTAAGTTTACCAATATGAATTGTGCTACAATGTACCAAAAACTAAATCAAGAACTCTTTAATCTCACTTTGGCTCCAAAGTGTACTGCTCATATATGTCAAAACAATAACCATGCAGTAGAAACTGCAAAGCCTGAAAAGTACTAGTACCTTAAGTTCTCCATGACATTGAAATAGCACTAGCCTAACATAAAATTCATGAATAACTAGAATATACTTGTAAGATTCCTTACTATAGCTATAAAACATAAACAAAGTATGGTCTTAGAAGGAAAAATTTTGCCAAAGAATCAAGAAAATCCTTCCGCATGCATTCTAATTTCAAAAGCAAGTAGTTGCAATAAAATATAGGAGTGCCAAATTAGTAACAGCTCACTGTCTTACCATCCCTAATCGGTAATCATCAACATCATCAACATCATCATCTGGAAATCGTCCCACGACAGCGACAGCATTCACCTGAGATTGGTTGACCAATTTTTCCACAGCTCTAAGAAGTGAATCAGGATGTTTAATCCTTCCAGTTGATTTCCCACTCTTTGGATTAAGCCACTTTTCCACCTATTAAAGAGAGAGTGACAACAAATTTTATCGCATGGGTAAAATTTTGCATATTTTTGTTGCCTTTTTATGTAACGAACTTAAAAGTCTATAAATGAAATAAAATAGGAAAGATTAGTTAACCACAATTTTTAATTTGGCGAGATGAGGATTGGGAATTGAGTTGACATTAAAGATAAGGGTTGAAATTTAGAATGTGTTAGGATTCCTTATTAAATAAGAAATAGTATTAAGTTAAATATATTATTTTATGTTACATATGTCATCCTAGTTATTTAGGACTTGTAGAATTTTTATTAGAACAGGATTTAAATTTGTTAGGAACCCTTTCCTACAAGAATAAGGGTTCTAAAAATTTCTCTATAAATATGCATATGTTTAGCCCTTTAATGACAAGCAATTTGAAATTCTACAAACTTGAGCTTTTAAATAGAAGATGTGATGATTTCTTCTAAAAGTGATTCTTAGACCCTAGGATTGATTCCCAGTTTCCTACTCCTTATTGTTTTGGTTCCTCACTAAATTCCAACAAACCTAACCTAAATTCCAACCATCTTAAACCTAAATTATAGCCATATTAAACCCTGAAATTCTAAGTCTAAATTTTCAGCAATAAACCCAAAAAAACCCAACTAAACCAAACCAAAATTTCAGCATTCCTAGCCGAAATCCAGCCCTGAACTTTAATCCTCCAGCAGCCTAATATCAGCCATATGTCCTAATTTTGTGATTTTTAGTTTCTAGTTAATACTTTTATTTGTCCTACATCACTTTTTCTTCATGATTTAAAAGAAGATCAAAAAATGCATTACCCCAAAGATAGTATGTGGTATTATGCAATTTATTAGCCTTGACAATTGACACCTTTATTTAGTCGCTTGTATATATTCTTGTAAACTATTCAAGTAAATACATAATAGTATTATTATGCTTTTCAACAATGGATTTGTGTTATACACCATAATGCTTATTACGTCAAAATCTTAATTAAATTGCGTCACATGCCACCAAACATCATCTAAGACAATATAAAGACTTAGATTCCTAGCAAAACCACCTTCTCATAGATATCATGCTGGTCAGGAAATTTTGTTCTAAATTATTAACAGCATGAATTCAAAAATAAAAACAATCATTGTTAGATGAAGTGTACATCAATGAGGTTCACCTTTAAACCAGAAAATAAAAACACATTCAGCTAACCAATCTTGAAATGCAGTTTTAACTTTAATCTTGAAAATCATGGAATTTAATAGGTATGATAAAGCTAGTTAGAAGTTACTGAAACAAAATCCTCCAAAATGACATTATCATTTCAAAATAAACTAAATCTAAAAACAAAAGGAATTTCTGTTATGTTAAAAAGGCTCTACCACAAGAGGAGTATCAGTTAAAATATAGTCCACAATAGGCAATCCAAGGGAAGCCCTCGCCGCATCTGCTACTTGCAAGTGCCGAATTCTAAGCTCCTCCTCCATCCCACAGTCCAGGACCAGTCCTACCTACTTCACATAACAATTTCAATATGGTGAGTGAACTGCAGTACATCCATCTTAATCAAAGCTCAATTATATGAGCAATCATGAAAGAGAAAATACAGTTTAAAACCAAGACGTATATTTTAACTTAAGGGATTTATTCTAAGATAACAAATCAATATTACCACATACGAAAAAAGTAACACCTTATTCTGGTGAACAGGTTGCAGTGCCCATGAATCTTCTGCGAATCGGTCAAGAGCATACCCTTCAACATATAACACATTAGGAATTGGCCAGAATAGCATTGCAGCATTAAGCACCTATATAAATTATAAAGAAATTGCATTAAGAAAGAAAAGGTGTGTGTGAAAAAAAAAAGTGTGTTTGTGATTGCGTGTGTGTGTATAAGAAAGAAACTTTGCATGTCATACATTAGGGTGTGTAATGAGACAATCGACGACCGAAGATAGAGCGCGAGCGACGGGCAAAGCATCGCCGGCGTATCCACCAATGGCGGCTCCAACTCCAGTGGGCACAATCATCACGCTTGTGTATTCCCTCCGCCACTGTATTACTCCTCAATATGAACTCGTCAGAATTGTTTCGTCCCATTCTTAAGAGATGGTAGAGAGCAAAAGAAGATTTACCCTTGTTGAACATTTGGTAGCAAAACATGAAGTTTTTAATCTCCTCAAACGAGGTGATTTTCCAGTGAATGATGGAACGCGGCAGTGATAAAGAGTAGCAGTGGCCATATTCCAGCTGTGGTTGTGGTTGTAGCTGTGGATATGGTGCTGGGGAGAGAGAGACGGCAGTGAGCTAACCTGATATTGAATAGACAAGTATGTGAGAAATAGGTAAATAGATAAAATTAAATTATATGTTTAGGTGTAGTAAAATTTTAAATTTTTTAAATTTTTACTTTTTAAAAAAATTTTAAATTTCATTTTCAAGGATTATTCAACAAATTACTCTTGCTTATGGTTTTATGGATTGACGGCGAGATCATACAAAAGTTAAGCAAGTTCCACGTCTTTGTAAGATCCCTTGCTCTCTACATAATCACAATGAGAGAGAAGAAGCTTTCCCTTCTCTCTATCCTCAGTTTCCAGCTACTCTTCTACCAAATGTTCTATCGTTCCTACTTGAACCCTGATCCCCTACTAGTTTTTTCTGCATCGCCTCCTTCGTCCCCTTTCTTTTCTCTCCTTTGTTCCCCCAAACCTTCCTTATTGCTCTTGAATTTCTGCTGGACGCGTCCACCGTACAATAAGAATTCCCTCCCTTGCCCTCCAAAACATCTCCACTCCCTATTTCTCATCTACAACCATCTCCACCCCTTGTTATTTAATCCTCTCTCTTGATAGAAAAACCATCTCCTTCTTCCTGAAAACAAAAAGAACCTAGAAGCAGATTGTTGGTGAGGATAAAGGCCTCTCCCTTCACTACTCCCCTTAGAGAGGATGGAGGTAGACTCATTGTAGCTCTTAAGATGGACATCCTGCAAGCTGAAGTGAAGTGGGCATTCACCTGGCAAGCTTCTTTAATAGGCTTCTTCTTTGAGAAAAGACCTCCCTTCCTTGTCCTTTAGAAGTGGACATTCACCGTGTGGAAGATCAAAGGCCTTTTCAATGTACTCTTAGCAGATAATAACTTTTTTCGCTTTACCTTTGCTTCTAAACCTTAGGGTATGTTTGGACGTGAGTGGAGGGATAGAAGAGAATGAAATGAAATGACCCAAATGATTAGGCAATTATTTGAAAGTCTATTTTAAAACAAGATGGAATGGCAATTGATGGCTTTATAAGCCATCCTTTATCATCCAAAATCTAATATTTTGTGACCTTCTAAATTGAGGGGTTAGGAATAAAATGGCATGGCTTACCTTCCAAACCCTTTCTTATTTTATTTAAACTTCCAAACAATGGAGTGACCTATTCCATTCCATTTCATTCCGTTCTATTAATTGTCATACATTCACCGTGTGGAAGATTAAAGGCCTTTTCAATGTACTCTTAGCAGATAATAGCTTTGTTCACTTCACCTTTGCTTCTAAATCTTAGGGTATGTTTGGATGTGGGTGGAGAGATAGAAGGGAATGAAATGGAATGGCCCAAATGATTAGGCCATTGTTTGGAAGTCTATTTTAAAACAAGATGAAATGGCAATTGATGGCTTTATAAGTCATTCTTTACCATCTAAAATCTAATATTTTGTGACCTTCTAAATTGAGAGGTTAGGAATGAAATGACATGGCTTACCTTCCAAACCCTCTCTTATTTTATTTAAACTTTCAAACAATAGAGTGACTCATTCCATTCCATTCCGTTTTATTAATTGTCATTTCATTTTATTCCATCCTAAACTCCCAAACATACCCTTAAGCTCTTAAGGTAATAAAAAAAGGCCTTGAACTTTCCTCTTTATTTTAAACTCTTGGGAACTTGGGCTTCAAACAAATTCAGTTAGCTTTAAAGCTATTTCATTATGCATTAATTTATATAACATTTCCTTGAAATACTGGAGAACAAAAGGATTAATCCTGATTGTTAATTTTCTTGGAAAACCTATATATACTTATGAAAATACTACTAGGAGAAAGAGAATTAGATATGCTCGTCTTTGTGTTAATATAAACATTTCAAAGGAGCTAGCAAATCAAATACCTTTAATGAGACTATGGCCTAATGGGAAACTTTACGAGGGTTGTGTATCTATTGGCTATCATTACAAGCCCTCTTTAAAGCTAGAGGGTAAGGTCTAAAAGCATATGGGGAAAACCTTCAACGGAGGAGATTATTTTGAATTAGGGGGACTTAATGAGGAAAGGAAAGTGATGGAGGCTAAATCTGGCCCTATTAGTACAGTTGAAAATATTGGTACATCCTAAGGAATTGACAATGCCCAATCGAAAAATATGGGTTCATTCTAAGACTTCCATCCAGAAGATCTCCCCATGGCAAGAAGGAATGAAAAGTGTGATGTAGTGATTGTAAAGGAGAATGGTATCTTGGAGGATATCTTAAACAAAAGTGAAACAATTATTCTCTCTTAGTCCCTTGTCTAAACTACTGATAATTGGTCAAATGATTAATCTAAGGCTATGTTTAATAGGGCGGTTAGTAATGAAATAGAGTAGAATATAATATTATTTCATCGTTTGGGATGAGAATTTATAATGGAATGAGATAGAATAAGATGGAATGAGAGGGTTTCACATTACATCTTATTCCATCCTAAACAGTAAAAGTAAGTTATCTACGATTTTAGAGGTTTAAGATGAAATGTAAAATGATAAATATGTATTACCTAATATACCCTTAATAATTTTTTATAATACCAATTATACCTACCAATATGTGTTTTGATCTATTAACATATGTTTGTTCTATCAAGAGTAGAATAATCATTCATTATTATTATATATACATTATATTCCATTCCATTCTATCTATCTTCTAAAAAAGATTTCACTATATTACATTATGAACCTTTCCATCCTTTCCAAACAATAATTTTTTAATATTATATCTATTTACATTCTATTATATTATAAACAATTTCATTTCATTCAATTCTATTAAAAACCTTACATCCTAACCAAACATAGCCTAAAGGGCAATTTCATAATGTTACAAGAAAAAAAAGGCTAAGGATAAGCCTCTGAATAAATGAAATTCTTCCTATGGAATATCAGGGGCTTGAATTGCCCTAAAAGCTAATGGCTTTAAGGGATTTTGTCTACAATGTGAATCCATGTATTTTTTTATTTTGGAAACTAAAATATGGTAAGAGAATCTCATAATTTTGGGCTTTAAGTGGAGAGTGCTCTCTAACCATCTATTCCATTTTGCAAGTAGAAAAATAATTGCACATGATCCTGAGCTGGTTAATGCAGATCTTACTTAGGCTATAGTATAAGTGTAACAGCCCAGATCTCAAACCGTTGTGCCAGCTAGGTTGGGCCCTAAGGGGGTGGAGAGTGTGAGATCCCATATCGGTTGAAGAAGAGAACGAAGTATGTCTTATAAGGGTATGGATACCTCTTGTTGGACCCCGTTCCCGGAACCCAACTCTTGAGTCTTAGATCATGATCTTCTTACCTTGAAGGGCTATTCCGCTAA
>JAOQMR010000003.1:13977138-13991618 GCA_027563865.1 Erythroxylum pelleterianum | reverse complement strand
TTGATACCTTATAATTAAATTTTAAATTTATTCATTAATACATGATTAAGAAGTTATGCTTTAATACCTTATTAATTTACATATATGTTTAAATTTAAAGTATTTTAACAATTTTAAATACGAAAATTATAATAAGTCTTGATGAATTTATTCTAAACTTAATTTAAAATTTTAATTGAAAAATTATGATGTCTTTAATTGACATCATTAGTCATTACTACATAGTTAGAAATCTATGTTTTCATACGGTATCAATTTACACAAAATTTTTATATTAAATTTATAACAACTCTCAGTATATTTAACCACAAATTCGATTAAGAATGGGTAATAATACTGCTTTTAATTGAAGATCATATTTTAATAGAAGTTGCTTTTTTTTTTGGTTGCCCACGAGGTGTCCTAGGCGGGTCCCAACTATGGGAAGGCACCTTTAAGCCATCCACACCCAAACTAATCCCCGCTCGAGCCAGGTAGGTCCCTTCCGGGAGGCAAAGCTCTGACCTCAAGTTTTAAACGGCTGCATACATGAGGGGGGTTCGAACCCACGACCTCACTTAAGTCAGGAGAGCCCCTTACCAACTCACCTGCGCCTTGGGGTTAATAAAAGTTGTTTTTAAAACCTAAAATTATTAATTAGGACAAAATATTTATTTAATTAAATAACTATTAGTGCTTTTTATTTAGTAGTAAATAATATTTATCCAGTAGTAAATAATAGAGAATTTATAAAGAAGGGTTATGATTACAGACTAGTCATACTATTACACATAACACTAAATTATCAATTTGCATAATTATATTCGCATAATGCAAAGACAAGCCAGTAATAAGCTTCAATCATTAAGCAGCAAAATATCAAATAAAAATCAAACCCAAGGAAACAATACCTGCAAAGCACAGAAGGAATCCTTATTCTGTATTTCTTACTATCACAAGTGTAACTAACTTCTTTTTTCTTAATATGATAATACGCCTTTGATCATAGGAACTACTAGTTGGAGAATACAGAAGTATTAGCTATCTTCATGTCTTCAAAATAATAATCACTTATACATGATGAGGAAATTCACAACTATTTTTGGAAACTAAAGCAGTTTAATTGAGCTTTAGATCCCTCTGCCTTTCCCTCATCACTGGGAGCTGATAAACCACCATCATCAACTATTACCCTCGCCATATTCTGAGATAGGTCATTAATACTGCTTTCCGTATCAACCTCTTGTTCTTGGCACTCTAGGCTCCCATCTTTACCATTTGTAGCAAACTCCTTTGTTTAAGTGGCATTTACATTTTCATAATCTAAACTATTAGGCCTTTGTTCAGAGCTCTTTTTCACTTACAAAGCATCAATTAGTGAGCAATTTATGCAGTACCCAAGACTTATGCAAAACTAAGATGGCGAAATATATTCTTTTTTCAGAAAACATCAACAAACTATGTTGATTTGTAAACAAGAGAGCTGTAGGATAGATAACTAGCAAAAAGACATTCGCAAGGCTTATTCCGCACATACCTTCTCCTTTGTTGATTTTCCTTTCCGCAGCTCCAAAGGTTACCTATACCTAAAAGAATAAACATGAAGTCTGACCCTTCATAAATATATTGTAGGAAAATGCAACATTAAGTTGTTGTTATCATACTATTGGCTGCGCGCGTATCTTGAGAATCAAACCATTAACTTTGAAAAACCCACTTACGAGAATTAATAGCACAAACCCTTCTCTTCCTAGATTCCCCAAGATTCTCAGAAATCAGAGAGTAATTAGTACAGATCAATAAAACCCTAATCTGGATAAAAGATTGAAATTTACCTCATATCATCTCAAAAATTTGATAATCCCTAATCTAAAAAACCGTAACCTTCGACAGAAAACGAGAGCAAGGTAAGAGACGGTGAGAGAAAACGAGATGGTGGGACGGTGAGAGAAAATGAGAGTAAGGAAAGAGAAGTCTAGAAGAGTCTGGAGAAAGTGAGGAATGAGACGTGAGAGACTAAAATGACGAGGGCAAAATGGGCATTAAAAAAAGGTATCAGCTGATTGGGATGAAACGCTCCTATAGAGGAGCTTGTTTAAAATCAGCTGGTTGGGTTGGCTGAATAATCCAATTACCCTTTTTATAAAGTCAACCAGTTGATTTGGGTCAATCAGTTGATTTTTGGCTAATCAGCCAACAACCAAATAAGGCCTTAGTCTTGCTCATAGTTATGAATACCTGACCGTACATAATCGATTTTCTAAATAAATAGACCTAATATGTCTTAAATCTTTCTATAATATATAAAATATATATCTTATAACTTAATAATATGCTTAAGTGCAAAACACCAATTAAATCTTATAATAAATTAAAATGATACATCACAAGTTATTGATATAAGTAAGAAAAAGAAATAAAATACTTTTCTTATGTAATGGATTAGATACCATGTTAAAATGTTTAAATTTAAATTTAAATTATTTTGTCTATTTGGATCTAGTGATACAAGTTTCATACCGTACCAAATAGAAATCGATGCAAAACTGTGTTTAAAAGTACCAGACGTTGGTACCATTCGGTACCCGGCATCGGTTGTTATTTTAAACTTTAAAAAATAAGGGGACTATTTAACAAAGTGTTTTCCCCCTTTCTTTTTTTTTCAAGTAGCTTCTTAGTTCAACTTTTATTGTGATTTTTAATTTTTATTTTTAAAGTAATATAAATATTTTTATTACTAATAATAATTATACATTAACTAAAACTTAAAATAAATCAGTTTAATAAAATTTATTTAAATCTTTTATATAATATTTATAAACATAGTATTAATGAAAATTATTATTTATAAACTAATATTTATTTTAAATATATTGTAATTATTCAATCAAATTTATTTGAAATTTATATATTTTTAAATTTAATTATATATTGATAATTATTAAATTAATTTATAAATTAAAATTTTATAAATTAAATTAATTTATTTATAGCTTTTAGTAATCATTAATTGTAATTAAATAAATATTAAATTATTTAAAATCTTATTAATAATTAACATATTAAATAAATAAATAACATATTTATTTGATAGTAAATTAAATAATATATATTTTTTAGGTTTTACTTCTAATTAGATGTTTTCCGATGATAGACCCTTGTTGTAAATTGCAATAGTTAGAGAGTTAAAGATCTTTGTTGTTCATTTTATTTGATGTATTGATGTAATTATTATTTATTAGATTATGAAAGTGTAATATTTTAAATACTTTGTACTGCTTTTAATTTTATATTTGTATGATGATTAAATAAAATTTTCATATTAATTATGGTCATTATTTATATGTGAAATAAGTGAAAATTAATGTTAATAAAAATAAATAAATTGTTGTTATTTTAAATTTTTATTATAATTTTTAAAGATATGGTTGATATAAAATTATAAAGTATGCGATACAATATACTATTAACTATTTTTAATTTATAAAAAATTCAGAAAATATTTTAATAAATTTTAAAAAATTGAGAAAATATTTTGTATATTAAAATTTTATCCAAAATATTACTCAACATTAACTAATACCGATATAATATTATATTAAAACTAAATTGATAGCAATACCGATACAGAATTGCAAACATTGTGTGGACTACTGGTGCAACAAATTAACGAATTCACGGATGCTGCATTTGTTTAATCGAAAACAAAGCATGAGATACGAAGTCCATTAATTACGGAAAAGCCTCCGCGGCAGTCGGATAAGGAACTCAGGAAAACGTGTCGTCCTCGTCCGCAAGCCCAATTAATTATGCATTCGTCGGCAATGACAGATTCCGCTGTTACGTCCCCAACAATATAAAGGTATTGTTTATGTTCTTTCGGCCAACAATTTCTAGTTTGAATCCCACAAATGCTTTGCCCCATCTCTTATCCAATGAACGGGCTGAAGTCCCACGCATAATCCACAAAATTTCATTCGGTTGATGTGACACCAATATTTTTCATTACGTTATGAAATTAATTTAGTTTTCTAATCACATGATATCCTATCTTTTATAAGATCTAAATTTTAAGCTATTAAAATAAAAATGCATTAAATTTTCTTTAACAAAAATATATAATAATAGCCAAATTCGACAAGTCAAAAGGGCGAAACAATTCTCTCATTTTTTTAAATAAATGAAATCAAAATTTTATCAAATAAAAAAGAGTCCTTAACATTTTCTTACAAGCAATTTAAAAATTACTAAAATTTTAAATTTTAAAATTATAATTTAATAAATAAATAAATATATTTTTACTTAAATATATTATTTAATGATATATTAACAAAATAAAAAAGTTAAAATTAAATTGGATTATCTGCAAAAATATTAATATATTTTGAAAGATGATATCTATATATTTAAATTGTAATTTATTTATATATATTGATTAGCGAGCCTATATGTCACTTAAGTAATATATTAACAAGAATATTAGTTGATCCTAAAAAAGATAAAATCAATTACAAAACTTTTAAAAACTATTTAGATAGTTAAGGTGTGACTTTGGTTTTTATTAAAAATAATTAAACTAGTAATTAATTAAATATTTAAAAAATGAAACAAACTACTTAGAGATTTAATTTTGCTCAATACCTATTTTAATTTACCAGATATGAGTTAAAAGATAAAATTCCCAAAAGACATGATTTCCTTAAAAGCTTTTGCTCTTACATCTTCACTTTTTGTTGGAAATGTTAATATTGAACCTACTTATATGATGTCCTTAAAATTTCTCATTTTTACAAGTTACAACTTCATGCGTGGTAGAAATGTTGATATTGAACCCACTAATTGTTGTAGGTTGCATAATATTTTAATAAGCATTTAGTATGTTTTTAGTTGATAATTAATTAACTCATACATGTTTAGGTTTAGAATTGTGTTAGTTAGTTAGATATTTGTGTTTTGGGTGTTATGTGAGTTAGAGCATGTTATTGAGCTTTAATTTTGTGATTTTGAGGTACGTTGATGGGTTTATTAGTATTTGAGATTAGATTCTAAAGAATGGAGAAGATTTGAAGGAAGTCCAGTGGAGAATCCAGGGCCACAATCGTAGTTGAGCCACAATCATGGACAAAGACCCTTTCATTACTCCAAGATCACGGCCTAGGGGGCCACGATTGTGACAGAGATCATTTCAGTTGGCTATGATCATGGCTTGGGGGCCACAGTTGTGGCCTGCGGTGGACATACTCGAACCGGACTCCCGAACTTAATTTTCACGCGTTATTTCAGACTTTTAGGCCCGAGTAAATCCTAGTTTTTACCCTAATTAGAAAAGATTACATAAGAAAAGAGAAATGACTTAGAAAGGGAGCCTCCATGTGCCACATTGGGAAAAATCTAAGGAAGAGGAAGAAGGAAGAGACAGAAAAAGAGAAAGAAGAAGGTGGAGCTTCAGCTAATTCAAACTCCAATCTTCTAAGTTATCTTTTCTTCTTTTCATCTTTTATTTCGTTCATTTGATGTATGAGATGAAACTGATGATCATGAATCTTAGGCTAAGGATGTTCTAACTTCTTTTAGAGATTTATACTTGATTCAATGTCAATCTAGTTGCTTTTGCTATTAATGATGTTGGGTATTGTGATTATTTTTTGTAATTGCATGCTTCTTTAATAAATTGAGAGAGTGAATCAAATGCAAAATGATTAGGTTAGTTAATGAGAGTTAAACAATCAAATAGACCACAAAAATAATCAAATTAATAATTATATGGAGGGAGATCTCGTGAAGACCTAGTTGTTTATTGGAATGCTTAAGAACTAATTTGATTGTGGGTTATTTTGTTAATCGAGAGATTACACGTTCGGTAACTCAATTTAATTAGGGTTTATGATTTAGTAGCTTGCTGATTAACTTCTTTTAGAGATTTATACTTGATTCAATGTCAATCTAGTTGCTTTTGCTATTAATGATGTTGGGTATTGTGATTATTTTTTGTAATTGCATGCTTCTTTAATAAATTGAGAGAGTGAATCAAATGCAAAATGATTAGGTTAGTTAATGAGAGTTAAACAATCAAATAGACCACAAAAATAATCAAATTAATAATTATATGGAGGGAGATCTCGTGAAGACCTAGTTGTTTATTGGAATGCTTAAGAACTAATTTGATTGTGGGTTATTTTGTTAATCGAGAGATTACACGTTCGGTAACTCAATTTAATTAGGGTTTATGATTTAGTAGCTTGCTGATTACAATTCAAGAGAGACTAATCCACCTTTCGAAAGTCTAGAACCAACACCATATTAACATAAAAGCGACTAAGTTAGCATTGATGATAGGATAAATCCCCTTTCTTGTAACTTGTTACTCTTGTTTGAATAACATTATTTTAATCATAAATTTCTTAAATTCACAAACCAAAACAATGTCAATTTAGATTAAAGGTCAAGTCATTTAAGTCAGACCTTAGATAGACTTTTCAAATTATCTTAATATATGGCTTCAAATAGAGCATAACGAAACCAACTTGAATTCATATTACCATGCTTAACTATGAAAAATCCACAAACATTACTAGGCTTAAATATGTCGATATGTATATGCCCTTCACTTGGCTATAAGATCACCTTTATATGACTATCGAAGTCAATATCATGTTGTCACATGACACATTTAAATTTCAAAATTAATATTAAATACTCGATTAATAAATTTTTAAAAAATATAATGATAAAATGACTTAAATAAAATCGCTCAATTTTGAAACACAATAGATAAACTAAATATACCATTATCTTATAATTTTTCCATAATTTTTTCATTTGACCTTTATTTATTAAAATGTATAAGAAAAAGAGTTCATACATGGAAATATAAACTAAATAGACCATTATTTTACAATAATTTCCATAAAATTTGTATTTTAACCTTTATTTATTAAAATTTATAACAAAAAGAGTTAATAGTTGGAAACAAGCTTTACTTTATCTTGGTTTTACATATTAAAAATGATAACAGTAGCAGAATATTGATTGGAAATTCTCAAAGATAAATATATAAACAAGGAAAATGTAGATGCAAAGATACAACTTAGAGATATAGATATTCAAAACGTGTAATAGCGATATTATACTAAAATTAATACAAATATGTTTTATAGTATGAACTACATTAAGAAAATGTGAAACTTTGAGATGAGAGATAAAAGAGAATAAAGATGCTTTTCTTAAAACATAATTCTTTTTGCATGGTCATGTTAAAATGAATTCAATTACAAAAAAATTAATTCTTTTAGGATATAATTGTCGAAATATTCAAATAGATGAAATGAAGAGTGGCAAGGCAGTAGACCCTGATGAGATACTCATAGAGGTGTAGAAAAGTCTAAGTAAAAAGGGTCTTACTTGGCTAGCTAAACTTTTTAATATGATCCTTAAGTCCACCAATATATGAGATGGGTAGAGACTTAGTATATTAATTCCTCCATACAATAATAAAGGAGACATCTAAAACTACAACAACTATAAAAGCATCAAACTAATTAATCACAACATGAAGTTATAAGAGAAGGTGAATGAGAAGACAATAAGAAAGGATGCGCCTATTTCGAAAAATCAATTTGGTTTCATGCCAAGAAGGTCTACAAGAGAAGCTTTATATCTCCTAAGAAGATTAATAGAATATAACAGGGACTAATAGCATAACTTACACATAGTTTTTATTGACCTAGAAAAGGCTTACGACAAGATACCTTAGGAAATCATGTGGAGTTGCTTAGAAGTTAAGGGAGTTCCGATAACTTATATTCGAGTTATGAGGGATATGTATAAAGATGTAAAGATTAGAGTAAGGACGATAGGAGGAGATACAAAATATTTTTCTATCGATATTGAGCTACATCAAGGCTCCTCATTGAGTCCCTCTTTGTTTGTAGTAGTCAAGGATGTGCTCACCAAGAATATCGAAGGGGATGTACTTTAGTGTATGCTACTTGTTGATGACATTGTTTTAGTAGATGAGACAAAAGAGAGTATCAATAACAAGCGAAAATTTTAAAGGGATACATTAGAGTTTGAGCAAGACTAAGATTGAGTACTCAGAGTGTAACTTTTCGAGCCATAAGATGGCTTCCGATGTGGAGGTAAAGATTGGTTCATAAGTTATACTACAGAAAAGGTATTTTAAGTATTTAGGATCTATCATTCAAGACAATAGAGAGATTGATGGAGATATTATTCACTATATCATATCAAGGTGGCTTAAATGGAGAAGTATATCATGAGTTTTATGTGATAAGAAAATACTACTAAAGCTTAAAGGTAAATTCTATCATGTAACAATTAGGTCAACCATGCTCTATGTGATGGAATGTTGACCTATCAAACAAGTGCGTAGTCATTAGTTAATAGTGGCAGAGATGAGGATGCTTCATTAGAAATAATCAGGAATTTAATGGTAAGAGATAAATTAAATGTGGCTAACATTAACAAAAAGTTAAGAGAGACAAGGCTAAGGTGGTTCAGACATCAATAAGAAGAGATAAGATGATTGTACTTAAGGATTGTAAGAGGAAAAAAAGAAAGTCTAAGAAAAACTGGGAGAAAGGTGATCAAGAATGATATGGCTTTGTTAGAACTTGGCAATGACTTGACCATTAATAAAAAACTTTAGCACTCTAGGAGATGAGTAAAGGATGTCACGTATAGTGGCCCTTCTCTTTCTCGTGTCATCTAAACATTTTCATTCGAATAATATATCTTGTATTTAGTCTAATCATTTTCTTCTAATAACGTCTTTGTTTCATTTATTTACTTCTTTTCTTTTCTGTTTGTGTATTTATTTACTTATTATTAACTTTTTTATTCTTTACCTTATTTTGTATTTATTACATTATTTATTTTATATTTTATCTACACGTAATTGTTTATTTATTTATTTTATTATTATTTTCGTATATTTCTAATCATATTTTTATTTTTAATTATTATTACTTTATTATTTTAATGTGTCTTTTATTAAAATTATATTATATTATATAATTTTTATGTATATCTCTACTGAAAACTACCTTTTTACCAATTAAAAATAATTTTGCAAACTTACTTTTCTAGACCTAGTATTTCAAAGAAACTTCTATTAGATTATTGTTATTGTTTCAAAGTACTAAAAAAACTGAATTTTGTTTTAAAATTAAAAATAATTAACAAAATTTTAAAAATATTTTTTTCTTTCTTTTCAAAATCCTAGAACTACAAAAAAATTCTTGGGTCATTTATCTCACTTCCCTTCATATTTAATTAATGATTTTAAAATCAGACCAGATCAGTCGGTTCAACCGAATTAAACTCAAATCGGTCTGATTTTCAATTTGATTTTTATTATTAACCTTTATGAATGAAAATTGGAAAATTAAATAATAAACTGATCGGTTAACTCCGGATCGTGAAGAACTGTAAATACAATTCCTTTTCTTCTTTACAATATGTCGCCAATAAGCCCATACGGTGAAATCTTCCCTAATATGGAAAATCTAAGAAGATATCAAAGATATAACAAGATCCTTCACAACATACAAAAAGAAATTGCAAAACCTAAAAAATACAAATATAGAGAACAAACAAAACACCAAAAAGGAGAAGAGAACCACTTATCTTTAATGATGAGCGTCTCAAAATTTCCAGTAGATAGATAAACAAACAAAACACTCAAGGTTCAAAGAAAAGAAAAACTATCGCAGAATAGATCCATGGTCAAGTAAAGAAGAGCCATCGCAGAGCAAACAAAACATCCAAAGTTCAAAGAAGAGAAGAACTATCACAGAACAAAACTAAGGTCAAGTAAAGAAGAGTCATAGCATAACAACCAAAACACTCAATACATTGCTTGCTACTAATAAAAGCCAACAGTTTCTTCTTGAATACTTGGAAGCATTGGGACAAGATATTACGAGTGTTGCGGAGTAATCGAAGAAGATGGAAAAAGAATAAGACGAATACGTTCATTAGGTTGATGAAGACGGAGAACAATGCGCAGCGTTTAAATTTTCCTAAGAGGGACCATTGTAATAGAGTAGGGATGTTTGTAGGGAATTAGCTTAGCTGAATATAAGCCGAATACATGTGGCTTGAACGGCATGTTTGTTGTGCTGTGTGTGTTGTGTTGTGTAATCCCTCTCTCTCTCTCTATCTATTGATTCTGTTCCCTCCGATTACGGTTATCCGTCAGACTTTCCCCTTTTCATATTCTTATTCCGTTAGAATCATTTATTTTCACAACAACGAGAGAGGTGAAAGAAAATTTCGTCTTGAATACTTAAACATGGGACAGAACTATTCCTCGAAAGATGTCAAAGAAAATGTTTTTTTTTTATGACACAGAAGTGGAGTCTACTTGTACACTAGTTGAGAATAGAAAATGAATTTTAATAAATTATAATTATTTTTTGTGGCTAGTTAAAATTTATTATGTTATATTTTATATCACATTGAAAAGAAATAGTAAGATTTTAAAATAAGAGAATATAATTTCCAATTATAATAAGAGTATAATTTTCAATTATTTTCGAACATTAAGAATATTAATATTTGTTGATCAAACTAAAACAATTTTATTTAAATTTTAAAAAAGTATATTTAAACATACTAAAAAATAAAAATTAATAATTTAGTATAGATAAAAATTTGTTTAAGATAATTTTAAAATATTTTTAAAAATAATATTTAAACTTTAATTAATTCTTTATATAATAACAAACATTAGTATATTTTATTCAATAAAATATTTTATTTTTACTTGATTTTATAACTTTTATTTTTTGTCTATTAAATATCGATTTTTAAACAATTTAATAACAATTGATGCTTTATATCTTAAACATTGCCTTTGACCCAAGCAGTGCTACCGAAGGTAAAAAGTGATGACCAGTTAGGTCTAAGTGGACGGTAAGTGCTATTATGAAATAAAAGTTCAGGTTTTTTAACGAAGAAATAAGGGGGATTTTTAAGTTTTAAATCTCAGCTTGGAACATGATTTAAAACTAGGATTCCAAGATATCCAACCTCCGAAAGAAGGGACAACCTCCGAAATTTAAAAGATATCCAGGTGCAAAACTAGGATTCATATTTTATTGCTAAACGTTTTAATAAGCTTGGTTGAATGTCCATACTCGAATGTGCAGGCAGCAAAACTCTCAAGTTGCTGGACTGAAATTTTTTAGCTGCTAAGAGGTTGATTTAGGCGACGAACAAGGTCAGCGTGGAGTGCATGGCCACCCTGCACCATTTGCACATTTCAGTCACAACCTTGATCAAAATGAAACCCAGTCATCCTCACACAAGTACTGTTAGAACTCACGAAAATGTATACAGAATTATATGCTTCAATGTTTTAGCACAAGCTGCCAGAATTATACCGTTCATGCATATAACTTTTGTTGAAATTCACGCGTGAAAGTTTTCCTAAGTACATTTTTGTAGGCTCTTATTGCAAGCACATCGTTTCATGTCAAATATACAGAACCAGTCTTGTACATTAATGGGAAAGCACTAACAGGAAAATGAGAACACATGGCTACATGAATAGGAATAATAGAAAGAAGGTCACTTCCTGAGGCGATTATAGAAAATATTGATTAAACAAAAAGATATAATGAACTGAATTCAATGATTTTAGCATGTCTAGGATTAAGCAAAGTAGCATCAGTTAAATCATATGAGTTCATGCTACAAGAACAGAAAGACCTAAGGCATGAGAAACCAGATTTTACAAAGAAAGATTTGTTTATTTACTTTAAACAGAATTCCTGACATTATGCCTTTGATGTAGGACATGCATATCTTAACATCTTTCCTAGGCATGATAATCATTTCAATTAAGTCCCCCAGTTTCCAGTAATTCTTATCAAAAGAACGTTGCACTTTCCTCAGTCATAAAGAGGCCACTTTGTTGACAAAACTTATCTGAGCAGGCCCTAGAAGGGATGGAGACATCTAAAGTTAAAGAGGACCAAATAGAACTAACACTAGAAACCTAAAAATAACTTGTGTAACGAAGTATGAATGAGCATATAGGTATCAATGAGACCTTAGAATTTCATCTGCCTCCATTTACAGTTATCCTCACCATTTAGATAACATTTTCTCTGTTCGTATTTCCGATATTCCCATTAATGTTCAGAAAGGAGAAAAATGACTGCCATTAGATCAATGACTTAGATGGAGCATAACTATGAAAAAACAAAATCCTTGAAAGCCACTTTAAGTCATTTCAGGCTGAGATCCAAAAATCATATATATACATTTAGTGAAGACACATGATTGTTAAACAATAACTCCATAGGAATGTCAGTCTTCACCATAGACATGTTATGAACAAAAACAAGACCCTTGCATGCACATTATCAAAGCTCATAGACAGAATAATCAAATTTCATCAAAACGATGACTACAAAATTCTAAATGAAGAAAAAAAGAAGCATACCTTGTAAGCAACTATATGTGCCACAGGAAGCCCTTGGTTGCCAAACCTTGCAAATAGGGAGAGATCGCCAATAAGATCTAAGACTTTGTGCCGACAAGGTTCATCATAGAAATGCAGTGGTGGGTTCAACCAACCATCGGTGGCACTGCAGAACAAAAGTAGAAGTTAATTAGTATACAATTTGCAAATTTAATTGGCTTTTAGGTTGCAATTTCCAGTGCAATTATGCAATAAATGTAAATAATTTTATGGCAATCAAGTCTGTTTCATCGCCAGAATAATGCAAAAAACAATTGTTAGCTTTTCTGATAAAGGTAGTGTGTGATAAATATTACCAACTAACTGTAGTAAATCATTATGCTTTAGTAACTTATGCATGCAAGAAATCTGTATCAAAAAGTTTCCATTTTCATAGAAAAAAACTTACCTGCAAACAATAGCATTGTCTAGTGAACCTCCTTTGATGAGTCCTCTTTCTCGCATGAACTCTGCCTATCAATTTCCCTTAAAATTCAGCATTAGAAACCCAACGGTGTCCACATATTTTTAGCAACTTGATATGCCAGCATAACAAGAAAGGCTCGATAAGTTGCAGGACACTATATATCATGATTATTGAATTGAGTTAAACATAAGCTACTGATGTACTTGCTAGTGTGTAGATAATATAAAAATTAAAACAAAGATTGATGAAAATATTAAGAGAAGATGAGATCCTTGGAAAGGTTGAGACCTCAAATAAAGTGACTTTTGAATGTTATGAATAGCTTGGAATGAGGAAATTCAGGTCTTGTGAAGTTGAGATGAAATTTTTGGGAGGCAGTGAATCAAAAGAAGAAAACAAAAGTAACGAAGGTGCTGAGATGGTCAACCAAAGCCAATTTGTCCAGTTTGACTGGTTAATCAGCCTTCAGCCCTACCAGACAATTGAGTGGGGTCATTGGTCAATTCCTGACAATGTTCACTCGCCCTCGAATGACTATTTTTCTTGATCTGGTAAGGTCTATCTGACCCCAACAGTTAGTTGAACCTCTTGAATTTCAAATAGAACATTTTAGTCGAAAGCTACAAGAAAAGGATGAGAAACAAGTGACAATGTTGATTCAAGCATTGGTCTTGAGATTAAGCTAGTATATATATTTGAGTGACTGGAAGCAGATGTACCTAGCTGTACTTGGCTTTAGTCAATAGTCAATATTTGACTTGTTAGTTTCTTTTGCTTTGGCAGAAGCTTCTGAATACAATGGCATTTTCAGCCTGGCCCTCCCCGAAGTCAATTGACCAGGCCAAAGCTGACCAAGCTTTGAATGGGTTCAAGCATGCCTAAAAGGCCCAAACCTTGTAAACAATGTTATTTTATTATAATTGACCAAATTACATTGTTTTGATTTTTAACAAACCTAAAGATCAAAACAACATTGCTCTCACTAGTTATATAAAACATCATTTTGTAGGTAGCCCAACCAACCTTCGGGCAAGCATGAGTTCCGGCCACATATAAGGGACTTCTGGTTAGGCCTTATATAGTTAGTTATTTTCTAAGAAGCACAGACACAAACATGGACACGCAATACAACACGGACACGAACACGGGGACACACCAACTTCGAAAATTTGGTGGAATTGGACACGTCATATATATATATATATATATATATATATATTGTAAAATTTAGAATTAAGAAAAAAATTCAGAATTCATAATATGATATATATTGATTGATGTGTTTCAAGACTTCCAACATTATAAATATGTATGTTAATAGTTCATACATATTTGATACTTTATAAGCCCCTCTCAAAAACCATGGAATATATATTCCATTAAGCAATTTGTCTACAATCTCCTATCAAAAAGTAGAATTAGTCATTCACAGGGATATTTACAACCAAAAAATCTAACTAAAGTATCTACCCTCTAATCACTTTACTCTCAAACATTGGCATTACTTTCATCAGCAAAGATCATACTCTCCAACTCTGGTTCATCAAGTGAAAGATTGGCAACTTCAAGGATTCCATGATC
>JAOQMR010000003.1:13953744-13972172 GCA_027563865.1 Erythroxylum pelleterianum | reverse complement strand
TATGGGGTACCCGATTCAGTTATCGTCGCCAGTTTTTGTTGGTGTTTCTGCAATTGTGTTGTTTGTATTGGTGGTGGTGGCGAAATAGCGGCCGCTATAATCCGCGATCTGCCGCAAATCGCGACCGCTTTAGCGCCGCTTTTACCGCGACACCAAACTGCTCCGCTACAAGGGTCTCTGTAGCGGATAAGTGCCGCTCCGCTCCGCTCCTCCGCGATAGCGCCGCGATCGCCCGCTATTAACTACTCTGGATAATGCATGTATAGTATTTGATGAAATGTCCCACTCTTGATTGTTAGTCGTTTTGCTTCTTTATTAGATCATATGTAAAATTAATCTATTAGATCCTAAACCTTTTTGGTTTAAATGAGAGGATCAAGAGTAGATCGAATTGGGATATGCTCTTAATGACTTGGGACCATGCATGCTTAGGTGTCTGAAACTTGCATGTCAGAACCATATAATACTTCCATATAAAGATTTCAGGCATCTATATATACAATATGATTCTAACGACTTAAAATTATGTAATAGGTTCAATTTAATTGATATTTATAGATTCAACGTGTCTCTATTCCCGACCTGTTACTCTCTCAAATAATAAAGGTGAGAAGCAACATATTTTATGCCTTATTGTTTCTACAACTTCTACACATCTAATCTTCGCACAATGTCAAGGACATGATAGTGAAAAACTTGTTCATTTTGGCCTCTCTTTCAAAGTGTTCTTTCCTTGTCTTTTGAGGCTAGTCCATTGTTCTTTAAGCTTGTATATGATCGCTACCGTATTTATGTTGGTAACTAGTTTTTGTATGTACTTTTAAATTATTTTATGGGCCTAGTTAACACTTGGTTTGCACTTGACGATTTAAGAATCGTAAGGATATGATGATGATTTACTTTCTTTATAAGGATGGCAAGTTGACTCAAACTCGATTTGAATTAATGGAAAAATATGCTAACGTTAAAAAGGTGGTGTTTTGTTAAAATGACATGGGTAATCAGGTTTCAGACCATTCAACGATCATGTTCGATTTAGTTTGATTTGGCCCATTGTTATCTTTCGTAGTTCCTTCTTGGGAATTTGTCTTTTTCCTTTGTTCATCCCACGAACCCTCACGCAGATAAAAAAAAGCTCCTTTTTCTCAATTTGCAAGAGAAGATCTGTCAGCCTAAAGAGTGCACATTGAAGAACACCCAAACCTTTCCCATGCATCCCGCAAGCTAATAAGCTTCCCTTGGGAATGTCATCTCTTATATATATAAATTTTCTTTACGGTAGAGTTAATTTAGAGACTTATAAACGTACATTCTTTCTAAGAATGTTTCTCTAAATATCATAGTAAAAGCCAGTTCATCCACCACCTTGAGATATGTCCATAAGAAGCCAAACAAAAGTTCCCAACTATTAATGGACATGCATAAGCACAACATGTCTCTCTCTCAATCTGGTGTTAGGATGTGTTGCTTGATGCTTTTTGCATGGACTTATGTTGATGTGATAATATAGAAGATTGACTTCAAGTTTGGACAAATACAGGACATGTAGAGGATCAATGTTGTAGAAATCATATAAATTCCTGATTTCTGGGGATTAGAATAAGATACAGATTTCCCTATATCTTAGGGAATTTGTTACTATATTTAGGATAGACAATTGTATATATAATCTAAGGCTGTAACCTACGAAATATGAGAATGAAATTATTCTTCTCTGCTAATATTTGACATGGTATCAAGCTGTTGACTCTTTCCTACTAAAATTCTGATTTTTTCTCTGGTCATATTGACCGAGATCCATCTCCACTGTTCCTCTCATCGTCCTAGCCGTATCTCTCATATTTTTGTGTTGCTATCCTCAGTCTTACCCAATCAATCATGTCGGAATCACCCAGAAGTTCTGCTGAAGTCACCATCCCTGCAGTCAAGAATACCGCTGCTGCTATAACCAGAGATTTGCAGAATATTCAAGCTGCATAACGATTGAATGAGAAGAACTATTTGAAGTGGTCACAATTGGTCCGCACATTCCTAAAGGGAAGAGAGAAATTGAGTCATTTAATGGGCACAAGTCCTTCAAAGGACGATCCCAAATTTGCGGCGTGGGATGAACAAGACTCCATGGTAATGTCCTGGTTATGGAACTCAATGCTGCCAGAGATTAGTGACACATGTATGTTCCTTGGAATTGCCAAGGAGATTTGGGAAGCTATTCGGCAGACATATTCCAAGGTTAATGATGCTGCACAAATCTACGAGATTAAGACGAAAGTTTCAGCAACTAAACAAGAGACTTGGACTGTTACTGAATATTCGAGTCTCTTACAAAACTTGTGGCAAGAGACGGATCATTATCAATGCATCCAAATGCACTGTAGTGAAGATGCAGCAATTCTGAAGCATTTTGTGGAAAAGAATCGTATTTATGATTTTTCGGCAGGTTTAAAAGTGGAATTTGATGATGTAAGGGTGCAGATTCTAGGAAAACAAGAACTACCATCTCTAAATGAGACGAACGCTATTATACGTGCGGAAGAGGGACATCGAAATGTTATGCTTGAACCTCAAGGAGGAGATGGTTCTGCACTCATTACCAAGGCTACAGAATTGAAGGAGGCAAACAATCCTACAATTGTTACTAGAGGAGACTCATCCAAACCTTTTAACCGAGAATCCCTATTCTACACATATTGCAAGAAGCATCGGCACACTAGGGAGAAATGTTGGAAACTTCATGGCGAGCCCAATCGAAGTGGGAAGGACTGAAGTCAAGCACATATGGTGAGCACTTTGTCAACTAACGAAGAAAATTCCAGAAAACCTATCCCTGAGTTTAATACCGAAGAAATTGAGAAACTAAAAACCTTTGTGAAGTCCTTTAAGAAGCCAACCTCAATAGGAACTTGTTCATTGGCGTTTTCATGTATTTCTTCTTCTTCTAAAACTAATGTCTCAGAAAGAAATTCTCCTCCTATGTGGGTAATTGATTCCGAAGCAACTGATCATATGACTTGTTCCTCCAAACATTTTATCTCTTATAACCCCATCTGTAGCCATAAAAAGATCATAATAGCTGATGGATCCATCACCACCGTAACTGGTCAAGGGGATATATATACATAAACAAGGACCTTACACTAAGAAATGTCCTCCATGTTCCAAAGCTATTTGTAAGCTTTATTTCCATTCAAAAATTAACCATAGATTCAATAGCTCTTTTTCCTTCACATTGTGTCTTTCAGGAGCTAGGCACGAAGAAGATGATTGGATGTCTAGTCAGAGAGGCAGTCTCTATTTTTTGGAAAAACAACATAGTATATTAGAAGTTGGAAAACCATTATCTACATCTTTCTTTTCCGAATCTGTCATGTCAAACCAAGATAAAATTTGGCTTCATCATCGTCGTTTAGGTCACATCTTTTAGAGTTCTCAAGTTGATATTTCCTTTGTTATTTAAAGGTCTTACGTCAAAAATTGTTCATTGTGATGATTGTGAACTTGCAAAGCACAAACGTGCTTCCTTTCCAATAAGCAACAACAAAACCTTTGCTCCTTTTTCTCTCATTCATGGTGATATTTGGGGACCTTCTACCATCCCAAATGGTTCGGGTGCTAGGTGGTTTGTTTCATTTATTGATGATTGTACCCAAGTCATATGGCTTTACCTCTTAAAAAATAAATCTGATGTTAGTACTGTTTTTCCTAATTTCTACAACATGATCAATACTCAGTTTGATGACAAAATTACGAGATTTCGATTAGACAATGCCAAGGACTATTTCAATCAAACCCTTTCTCCAATTTTCCAAAAAACAGGAATTATTCACGAGTCATCATGTGTTACTACCCCACAACAAAACGGTGTAGTTGAGCGAAAAAATGAACGTCTCCTAGATATCACTAGAGCATTGTTGTTTCACAAAAATGTTCCAAAACAATACTGGGGTGAAGCCGTATTAACTGCTGCCCATCTTATTAACCGACTTCCAACACGGGTCCTTGGGTTCAAAAGTCCAATTGATATTCTTACAAAATTTTTCCCAAATTTTTCTGTTTCAAACAATCGGATACCTCGAATCTTTGGTTGTGTTGCGTGTGTTCATATCCATTCTCACAATAGGAGCAAATTAGATCCACGTGCTTTGTATATTCCTCCACACAAAGGTTATATATGCTTTCATCCACCTTCTAAAAATTTTTTAATCTCAGTTGATGTTACTTTTGTTGAAAATGAACCTTTTTTCAGCACACCTATCTTCAAGGGGAGACCTTGAGTGAAGATTAAAGCAAAGGATATGTTTCTTCTTGATCCTAGTTTTGATCCTAGAGTTGTTCAATCTCAACCCGTAACCGTGCCTACATCTACTTCTCCCTCAATTGAGTCAGCCACATCTATTGACATGATGAAAGACAAGGGAAATAAAGATAACATGCAGCCACTGCAAGTTTATTCTAGGAGGAAGATACCAATCTCTCAACCAGTAAAAGTTCAGTCTCCCATTCGTGCTGTTGCTCAATTTCTAGAAATCACTCTCAAACCAACTGATAATATCACACTAGATGGTGAACCAAGGATTGAATCATTTGAACCAGCGGGAGAACCAAAAGAAACAAGTATTGAAGACCTACCAATTGCAATAAGGAAAGGAACAAGAACCTGCACAAAACACCCACTGTCCTTTTTCATGTCTTATCAGAATCTATCGCAAAAACATAGAGCTTTCCTAACCAATCTCCATACAATTCCCACATCGAGAAATCTAACTGAGGCATTAGGAGATAGAAAATGGGAGGATGCTATGACGACTGAAATGGAGGCCCTTCAGAGGTACAAGACATGGGAGTTAGTGGAATTGCCGAGAAGGAAGAAACTAGTTGGGTGTGGGTGGGTTTTCACCATAAAGTATAAGGTTGATGGCTCGGTAGAAAAATATAAGGCAAGATTGGTGGCCAAAGGGTGCACTAAAACCTATGGCATCGATTATCTAAAGACATTTGCCCCTATTGCTAAGATGAACACGGTACGAATACTGTTATCATTAGCTGCTAATTTTGAGTGGAATCTGCAACAATTTGATGTTAAGAATGCACTCCTCCATGGTGATCTAGAAGAGGAAATTTGCATGGCAGTTCCTCCTGGATTTGAATCTAAAGAGGAAATGGTATGCAAGCTGAAGAAAGCCCTTTATGGGCACAAACAATCCCCACGAGCTTGGTTTGGGAGGTTAGCTAAGGTGATGATTTCATTGGGATATAAGCAGAGTCTAGGAGACCATACTTTATTCATTAGACACTCAAATTCTGGGGGAGTCACAGCATTACTAGTTTATGTAGATGATATCATTGTGACAGGTAATGATGTAGAAGAAATGAAAATTTTAAAGCAATGTCTCTTGAAGGAATTTGGTATCAAAGAGCTAGGAAAGTTAAAGTACTTCCTAGGCATTGAAGTAGCTCACTCGAAGCAAGGGATTTTCATCTCTCAACAAAAGTATACTTGACTTGTTGAAAGAAGCAAGAAAATTGGGTTGTAAACCAGTGCAGACACTGATTGAATTCAATCATGGATTAGGTGATGCTCCAAAAGATTCCATGGTAGATAAAGTATCATATCAGAAGCTTGTAGGGAAGTTGATATATCTAGCACACACAAGACCAGATATAGCATTTGCAGTGAGCACGGTTAGTCAATTCATGCACAATCCCAACGAATCACATCTCAAGGCAGTAAATAGGATACTAAAATACTTGCAAAGCAACCCGGGAAGAGGAATTCTATTTAAGCAACAAACAGTCACACATATCACATTAGAGGCTTATACCGATGCAAATTATGCAGGGTCTTTGGTCAATAAGAGATCAACATCTGGTTACTGTACACTCCTAGGAGGTAATCTTGTAACATGGAGAAGTAAGAAGCAGATCTATGGTACTGGGGATATGGGAATTACTTTGGCTAAAGATAATCCTAGACGACTTAAGAATAAAATGGGAAGGACCCATGAGGCTATACTGAGATAACAAATCAGCTATCGGCATTGCACATAACCCAGTTCAACAAGATTGAACAAAGCATATTGAAGTTGATAGGCACTTTATCAAGGAAAAACTGGACAGTGGCTTAACCTGCAGAAGTATTATATTCATCAAATTGGGAAGAACCAAATTACAGAGTATACCAACACTACTTTGAAGAAAGGCAACTTATCATTGGTACCACCACGCTTTGCTGACATTCTAATGCTATTTCTTTGCCTTTGTCTTTTATAACAAGGGCTTTATTTATTTCTTTACCCTTATTATTGATAATAAGAGTTTTCTGAGTTCTTAATTTTTCTTGGAATTTTTCTTCATTTTCTTTCAGTTTTTCATATTCCTCCAATTTCTTTAACTGATCATATTATTTTCCAAGAAATGTATCAGTTAACTTTTCTAATCTTTTGTTTTCTTTGATCAACATTTCATTTTCTCTGAGTATTTGTATGACATACTCTGACATTTCTCTGACCTTATTGTCTTTTTCTATCATCATTGGCACGAAAGTGGGATTTTTCTTTTGTATCTCTATATTTAGATACAGTTTTGCACAGAATGCACAAACTGACATTGTACAGATTGGACAATGTATCCTCATGTATTCAGTTGTCTTCATTCCACAATATTGACAATTTCCCCATTATACATGATTTATTGGTTGATTTTGTTCCCATTTGTGAGCACAAGATTCCATATCTACTGGTAATGTCATATCATCCAACCAATTATATTTTCTTTCTATGATTTCTTTATTGTCTTTAATGACAAAAATTGTTTCTGTTGGATCTAATACTAAGGTACTTAGTATTGTTGTATGATCCTGATCTTCTCCTTCTGAAACTGATAAGATTCCATCACTATCAGGTTCATTCATATCCACAGATACTACATCCCATTCTGTGGATAAATCAAGGTCTTTTATCATTGCAACCCTTGTGATATTTCCTCTTGGATTTTTACAGTCACGAGCATAATGACCTTCTTTCCTGCATGCATAACATTTACATTTATGCGTTGGAGGTTTCTTTCTTTTGAATACACGTATGTGTGTATCATGAGGTTTTCCTCTATATGACTTAGCTTTCCTCAAACCATATTTCTTTTCCTCTTTGTAATAATACCCTAGTATAGGTATTTGAGAACAAAGAGAATTCAAATTCTTTAATTCCCTTTGCATAGCTGCTTCTTGACACATATTTTTCAAATATAACCAGGAAAAATATATTCTAGGTAAAACTCCAATAGTATTACCTGGATGTTTCTTTTTGAACTCTTCTTCAATCCTTTTTCCAAATAAGTCTGGCAGCTTTCTAAAGAATTTCTCTGATAATTCCGGGCTTAAGAATGATCTTCCTATTTGAGAGGCTAATACGACATATTCCCTAAGGAATTGTGCTATATTTTTTATTTCTTTGCATTGCAATCTTTCCAGATCTGCATATGCTCTTTCTTGAAAAGCAGTTGATCCTTGATATGGGCCTTTAAGGGTTATCATTCTCCTTATTTGTCAGAATACTATTTGAGTAGCCTCTGCTGATGTTACCAAGACTTCATATTCCTGAGGATATGCCATCCTCCATTGTTGAAACATTCTTTTCATTACTTCTCCCAATAAGTTTTCAATGTAGGTTACCTTGGCTTGATTATCCACCCAATTCATTCTGTTGATCAAATTTGTATTGATTGACTCCCATCGAGTGATAACATCTTCATATGTGAAATGTCATCTGGTAACACTAACATTACTCCAGTTTGTGCTTGTGCTGGAGGTAATGTCCAATAATTGGAAGTTTCCATGCTTCTTCCTCTGAGTTTTCCCCATTTTTCTCTTATTTCTGGCACACTAATTCTTTGAGTCTCATTTGATGTTGCTGGAGGATATTGAGGGGGACCCATAGTGAAGTCTGTAGGTGGTCTATATCCTGAATCAACCTGAGACGTTGATGCTGATTTTACTGTATCAAAAATTTCTTCGAGACCTTCATTTCTTTGTTCTTCCATTTTCTTTTATTAATTTTGGATACTCCATATCCTCCATTAATATTGTTTCTTTGTAATCAATTTGATCTGTTAAGAGTATAGTATCTCCTGGTTCCTTGTCTTCATCTTCGAATTCTTCACCCCATCCAGTACATTTTACTGGTTCATCATATTTTTCTTCTGGGATTGTATATTTGACTAAATATCTGCAATCTTCTCCTAAATAATCCCAAATAATGCCTTTTTCTTTTTCCATTTGAATAAAATGTTATGGCAGCATCCTATTGATTTTCTTGACCTCTTCTTGGTACCAATAAATTTAGAAGAAGAAGAAATTTTCGAAGTTCAATTTGCCAAAGAAATTGATCATGCAAAAAAACCAGATAGAAGGACAAAAGGAGTTGCATGATATGATTTATACAGTACTGACTGTATAGTAATACAAAGGTATCAAAGAAAAACGATTTCTACAGGGATTAGACTGGAAATAAAGCAATATGATGGACAAATTCAAATATACGGAAGAATTGCTGGAAAATCTTCTCTAGCAAAGAAAGGAATAGATGTAGCTGCTGGAGTCATTGATACAGACTACAGAGGTATAATCTATGTTGTCCTAATAAATACTAACCCTAAAGAATACTTTGTGGATGTTGGTGATGCAATAGCACAGTTGATTTTTGAACAATATATTGTTCCACAAATACAGCCAGTTGAACAATTGACTGAAACAGAAAGAATGTCAAGTCCACTTGACAAAAGAAATGAAGATAGAGAAAAAGGAAAAATGATACTCTTTAGGCAATCTAAAGAAGAATCATTTCAAGAAATGAAAAGGAGAGACAACATCCTTACTCTCACAGAAGCCGCAAAAGTCGGAATGCCCAGAAGAATAAACAATCAGCTTTACAATTTTGAAGTAATATACAAAATACCTGGTTGTGAAGAAATAAGATTAAGGGCAATCCTTGATACGGGAGCAACAAAGTGTTGCATAAGGGAAGATGCCATTCCCTTAAAGGCAAAAGAAAAGTCGAAGTGGCCAATATCAATCTCAGGAATCAATTCTGAATTCAAAGCTGAATATAAGTTGAAGGATGGACATATGCTTATTGGGGAAAATACATACAGAATACCCTTTACATTTTGCATTCCAATGAGTCCATTGGATGGAATTCAGGTAATTATTGGCTGCAACTTTATAAGAGCTCAACAAGGTGGAGTAAGACTAGAAGGGAATTCGGTCACATTTTACAAAAGTTTGTCACAAGTTATGACAAGCACAGAAATTAATATGGCTTCTACAGTCATAACAGAATTAGAATTGGAAACCAATGAATATTATACTATTCGGGAGATGGTATATTACAACATTGGTAAGAGTATCCCTCAATACTCAAAAGAAATAGAACAACAACTCAAGAATTTGGAAAGTCTTGAGTATATTGGAAAGAATCCACAAAAGCATTGGATAAAGAATTGAATAATGTGCAAATTGGAAATCATTAATCCAGATATCACAATTCAGGATAAACCACTGAAGCATGTTACTCCTTTAATGGAGGCACAGTTCAAAACGCATGTTCAAGCATTATTAGATTTGGGAGTAATAAGGCCATCAGAACCAAGACATAGGACAATGGAAATGATGGTGAATTCAGGGACAACTATAGATCCAAAAACAGGAGAAACAAGACATGGGAAAGAAAGGATGGTATTTGACTACCGGAAGCTGAATGAAAATACGCACAAGGATCAATACTCACTACCTGGAATCAATACCATTATCAAGAAGATTGGTAATAGTTAGATCTATAGTAAGTTTGACTTGAAGAGTGGATTTCATCAGGTTGCAATGGATCCTGAATCAATTCCGTGGACAACCTTTATTGTGCCAAATGGTTTATACGAGTGGCTAGTAATGCCTTTTGGTCTGAAAAACGCACCAGTTGTTTTTCAAAGAAAAATGGATCAATGTTTCAAAGGGTATGAAGAATTTATTGCTGCTTACATTGATGATATTCTAATCTTCTCTGAAACAGCAAAAGAACATAGAAAGCATTTACAAATATTTTTCAATATTTGTAAACGATATGGATTGATCCTATCAAAAGAAAAAATGATCGTGGGAGTACCTAAGGTAGAATTTTTGGGAGCAGTAATTGGAAACAAGAAAATAAGGTTACAACCACTTATAATCAAGAAGCTATCTGAATTTCCTGAAGAACAACTGAAGGAGAAGAAGGGTCTAAGATCATGGCTGGGAATTCTGAACTATGCAAGAAACTATATTCCAAAGCTTGGAATATTGGTTGGACCCTTGTATAATAAAACGGCTCCAAATGCAGACAAAAGGATGACTAGTATGAACTAGGATCTAATCAAACGAATTAAACATTTGGTGAACAATTTGCCAGATATGGAATTACCTCCATTAGGAGCATATATCATCATTGAAACAGATGGATGTATGGAAGGATGGGGAGGTATAGCCAAATGGAAGAAAACTAAAGGAAGCTCAAGGAGTGAAGAAAAAATATTTGCCTACGCAAGCGGAAAATTTGAAACGATCAAATCAACAATTGATGCGGAAATATCAGCTTGCATCAACTCTTTGAATGCTTTCAAGATCCACTACCTGGATCAAAAAGAAATAATTTTAAGAACAGACTGCCAGGCAATCATAAGTTTTTATAACAAACAATCACAAAATAAACCTTCTAGGATTAGATGGATTAACTTTGTTGATTTTGTTACAGGAACTGGAGTCTATATCATCTTTGAACATATAGATGGTAAGAAAAATTTGTTAGCTGAGCAATTATCTCGTATCGTGTCTAAACTTGCAGTATTATGTACCGAGGAGATAAGCCCAGAAAATACAAAACATTACAAGATTTATGGGCCACAAAACAAGAAAGGCTTAAACATGAACCAGAAGAAGATACTGATGAATCTTCCGCAAGCCATAGAAGAACTAAAAAGCCTGCCCAAAAAGAAATCGGATCAAGTTCAAGACCTGCTAGGGAAAGCCCTGCAGGATATGTTCCTCTAGAACATCTGGTCAGAAGGGCCACAAGCCCAACAAAGAAAAGGTCCTCGCCTATAACAATAGAGGAAAGAAATCAACAGCGTTTTTGCCGCTTTGGAAATACGCAATTACCAATATCGGATCCCTTTGATCCAAAAGCATATCGTCCGTTGGATAATTTGCCAATAGATAGACAGCAACAATGCCTACTAGATGCTATTTGGAAAGCAAACAGTAGCAAACAGAAACAAAACGCATGCTGTGCATTACAATATTACTTTAGCAAGATTATGGAGCCACCAATGGGTAAGAGTTTCTCTTACTATGCTTTGATTAACGGTCCAGATCGTGGGATTTATTGTTATTATTCCACATTATTAAAGAAAACAATTCCTATGGCCAAACCAAAATTTAAAGGATTTTATGCCTTTAATGATGCCTTGGAGTACATTTTGAAATATGTGGATATTAATGAAGAAATCTTTATTGAAAAAGAACCAAGGGAAGGACCGCTATCAGAAAGGTATGATCAAGAGATAATCCGTCTACAACAAAAGGTGGATGAGCTTCAGAATACTATAAGTGATCTCCAAAAGGAAGTAATAAAGCAAGAAATTGAGGCTGAAGCAGAAACCACTCAACAGGCTCATTCACAACGAATGGAAGGATACCATCAAGCCTATCAAGCACAGGAAGAATCTTCAGAAGAAGAAAAAGAAAGAAGAAATCCTCGTCATAGTAGGACAACTAGCACAAGATCATTACACCAACAGGGTTGGGGAAAATGGCCAGCAAAGCAATCCTAAACGGCCAAAAGCATCCGGTTTGACTATTAACAGAAAAAGGAGATTCTTTGTCTCCCACTCAGATGGACACTTAAGCCATCAAATGCAAATTATTAGTATACTTTTAATTTCAGACGCACACTTGGCGTCTTCTTTTTAACAACAAATTAAGCCAGTTCTTCAATTAACAACAAATTCAGCCAAGACATTAAACAAAGAATAAAAGTAGTACTACAATGAAGAAAGAACAAACCTCCTCAAATAAGCAAAAGGTCCTTGATGAAGATATTTGTTTAACATAGCAAGAATCCTCGAGAGGAGTTACAAAAACCCACTGGCGGCCAATGGTAGGAGCCTATACACATAAAGGAACAAATTGAGATTGATTGAGATTAGTTAGAGGCTCATTACCCTCTTTTATACTATTAAAGAACACAACTTATGCATGTAGAAACCTAATTCCTTTAAGATTAATGAATAATGCTATAAGAAGAAGATAAAAATTGATACAACTAGTTGATCCATGAATATAGAGTCCTATTGGCAAGTTCACACAAATATTCTTAGCTTAACTTTAATGTCTTTTCTAAAGTGAAATTTGGAAGACTGGAATTCATAATTTGTTCAACACCTAGTCATAAAAATGCAAGTTAAGGTTACCAAATTGGCATTTAGTGAAAAATAAGGGGCACAAGTGCCACTCTTTTCTTACACTAAGCCATATTCTCGTATTATTCTTAGCTATCATGTTTGGTATTAATTAATGCTCGGTGAAAAGTGTATTAATTGTAATGTCATTATGTGGGAAACAAGAATTATGCCGATTGAATCATTGCTAGTAAGATAGCTGGTCCTGGATAAACACTAACCTTCACATAGGAGTTAGGATGGTAACTAATTACTAGACTTGGAGCAAGGGCCCTCCCCTTGCCACAATGTCTATTGAAACTACCTGCAGTGATCATATAACTTAAATTCTCATGACTAACTCCTCAATCAAGATATTAATTGGTGTTTGAAACGAGTCAATAGTCCATCGGCAAAAAGAATACCAATACCTGAGGAAAGTCAATCCCATAAGTAACTTGAACTTTTGGTGATGGAAATGCAGCCACAAAAGCATCATTTTTCCACACATAAACAGGCTCATTCAAATAAGGAGCCAATTTTTCACAATTTTGGCCGTGCTCATCTGTTGCCGCAGTTAAACCAACCTTTTCTATAGCTTCCACCCACTGCCTCGCCGATCCATCCAAAATTGGAACCTGCCCTAATCAATAACAACAAAACCCAGAGACTTTGCCATCAAAGAAGTCAAACTAAATTGAAAGAGTTAAAATATTGATGAACTGACCTCAACATCGTAATCATGAGAATCAGAATGATTATGAATCTGAATCCTGCAATTGTCGACGCCAATAGCCTCAAGAGTGGAAAGCAAGTGCTCGACAGTTCGAATCCTTACGCCGTCTTTGAATAGGGAAGTAGAAAGAGGCGACTGTTGGACGAAATCAATAGAAGCGGGAATGGAGATGGAGTGAGAATCGAAAAACCTGCCTTTACCAGCAAGCTCAGGACATATCCTCACAGTTGATAGCTTGCCCGAGTGTAGACCTTTACCGCTCAGCTCAACACATGCAGCTATGGTTTGCTGAAAACTGCCAGTCTACTATTTATTATTAACACATTTATCTGTATATTATTCATATATGTGTACATATGTAAACACGGTAATTAGTGTAGAGATACAGAGAGAGAAACTACTGATTTCCAAGAGACAAGGAGATTGGAAGATCTGAGGGCAGTGGAAAGACTCATTGCGTTGGGGATTGATGATGGAGGCAAAAACACGAGCGATAGGAAAGCAAATCCAAGTTGTGGACTTCAATACCCAAAATTTTTCTTCTTTCGGTGTGACCCAGATTTTAGAATTCTTTCATAAATGAAAGAATATATACAATTTCCAAAAGGAAAAAGTGACAAACCATTTTAAACTTTTAATAGTTCAAGATTCAATAAGAAAAATAACAAGAACCAGAAGAAATGTCAAGCCGGTATTTTTTCTCAGGTATTAAACACGTCAACTTGGCGCCAGATACAGCGCTGTTTGGCAATCAATTTATTGTATTTAGCTAGTAGTTGATATCTAATTATATTAGTTAATTTGATTAGCGGATTGTAATAGTTCATTATTAAAGATGTTTAGTAAAATTAGTTGTTTTGTATTAGTTATTTATGTGTAAAATGACTTATAAGGATATAACTTAAAAAAATTATAAGGATATGAATATTATATATTTTAGTATTTGAATAAATATTTTTATAAAAATTTAAATTTTAGATATTTAATCCTACAAATAAAAATATATAATATATAATAATAATAATAATAATAATGATAATAATAATAATAATAATAATAATAATAATAATAATAATAATAATAATAACAACAACAATAAAAATAATAAGAATAATAATAAGAACAATACCTCACCCATCACCTTCAGAATTTAAGACTCTAATCATAACAGTTTTGTTTTTTTATTTATTTACTCATCGGAGTCAAGAAAAAGTAAATAGAGAATCAAAAGTAGCTTTTATCTCACTTGGCCTCCAAACACAATGCTGCTCAGTTTTGTTTGTTCCTTTCTTTTGGTCAGCCCAAAGCTCTGCACTATTCTCTTAGTTTTGTCTCGTTTTCTTCTTCGTCTCTCAGAAATTTTTTGTTTTATTTCTTTCTATACAACTTGTATTCTTCTTAATCGTCCATTCCCAAACATCTCTTTGTCCTTTAAGCTTTGCTCTTTATTTTTAGTATTTACCCCTTTCACTTCTAACTTCTTACGACATTCTCTAGTTTTCAAGGTTAGCTTCAGGGACGGAGCCAGACTCAACTCTAAGGGGGCCGAGGGCCAACATCTAAATACAAAAAAATAATACAATTATATATTTTTTAAAGGGGGCCGGCCACTTATATTTGTAATTTTAAAAATTTTAATTATATAAGTAATTTTTAAAAAAAAATATTTGAAAGGGGGGGCCATGCCTATAACATGGCTCCGTCCCTGGTTAGCAAGACTGTTCAGTTATGTCTATGCATTCCGAAATGAAGTAACAGATAGCGTGAGAGTGAGACGGAGCAAAGCAGCAGGGCAAAATTGATATTAAAATAAAAATTTCAGCTGATAGAGATGAAACGCTCCTCCATAGGAGCTGGTTTAAAATCAGCTGGTTGGATTAAATCAGCCAACCTAACCAGCTAATAACCAAACAACTCTAATAGCTTTTATATAAAGTCAACAAGCAAAAATGAGTCAATCAGCTAAAAAAGAATAGATCAGCTCTTCACCAAGCAAGGTCATAAACAATATCTGACGTCGGTATAGTGGTACAAAATATACTCTCAAATCTCAACCTGCTCTTAAAAGTTCCATCTATTACGCATACTTTCGAACATAATTCCTAGTCTCTTCCATCTTATCTTATTTATATATTTACATGAAATGCAAAAAATATGTGAGATAAGATAAAATGACAAAGAGTAAAAACAGAATAAGTTAAACATGTGATTTCATTCCCTTCCAAGTTTAGACTTTGGCCTTGTACCATAGATATCTTCCTTTTCAATGCTAAATTCCTTTATGTGGTGATTTGAACATATTGTAATTGCTTTTTAAATACTCTTGCATTCCTTGCTCTCTTTGAATAATAAATAGTGTATCAAATGGCAATTTTGAAAAGGATGTGGTCATCCATGGAATGGTGGTAAAAGATATATGGCCTATTGTGCTATTCTTTCCTATTTTGTTGCATAATAATGAGTGCAAGCTTGTTGACTGATTAATTAAAAAACTTTATTATAGTTATATATGAAAATAGATGAATAATAGTTTTGGTATCATATAGGATTAAGGTTATTAGAGCATCTAATCCTATGTAAAGCCTTAAGTTTATTCCTTATTATAAGCTAGAAGACATAAGAAACTTTTATTTGAACCAAACAAGTTGATACCAATTAATTTTAGGAGCATAAATTTTCATTAAGTCCTTCCAAAATCTGTTGGTAAAGTCTCCTAAAGAATGTCCCATTCAAATTACCTTGTCATCTAAGTAGGTTTTAGGGTTGTTCTTACTATAATTATGTAAGAACTCGCTTTGGTTTAATGTGTAGTTTGCTTTAATGATTATGATGTTTAGACTTTATATGCCTTGTTATATTGAGAAATGGAGTTCATAAATCAGTTTGGACATAACATGAGAGTGGGCAGCCTTAAGAACATTTCACATATCAAAGCTAACATGACATTTAGAGAGAGATCTTGGATGTTTTGATGGTTATCCAATATGTTACTTAATATCCATTTAACGGTTAAGTAAAGCGTGTGGGTTATATATATTCACTAACATAGAGATCACATACCAAATTTTAATCGTTATTTCGGGCTTAATTGGTTAGATTATTAAGAGAGAGATGACCAATACATTAGAATGCCTAAGACTAAGAATGATTACATTATCAAAGTGAGGGATTACATGGTATGGAGAGAATCAAATTATAAGAATGATTACATTATCAAAGTGAGGGATTACATGGTATGAAGAGAATGACCTTAACCTTTATAATTTGATTCTCTAAACCAGAATTGTATTCTTATTTTGTGATATTTTGAATTGTGTTTGCAAGCCTTTAAATTTTGAAATTTTGCAATTTCAATCTCTCATTATTTGGTTTACTCAAACAAAAGTCAATTTGAATTACAAGGTGACTAACCAATCCTCAAGGGAATGGTACTTGCTATACTATTTTATATGAGCCATATACTTACAATATAGTGACTTTAATTAATTTTAAAACTTTGACCTAAACATGAAGGAACTATCAAAAGCATCAAAATTAGAGTCTTATAGTATCATTTTTCTATTCATGATTTAATTTATTAAGAAAGTTTTATATTCTGAGCTAGATAAATTTTTTTATTCATGATTTAATTTATTAAGAAAGTTTTATATTATGAACTAGATAAACTTCCTAACTTATGACAATATTCTTTTTCAACTAACAACCATCTATTTTCTAGTTTATTAATGATTAAATAACATCTCTATTCAATTAAAATTCTTAAGAATGCATTAGAATTCGTGAAATTTGTTGAAAGGTTTGATCTCAACACTAGGGAATTTATGTAAGCATTAGAATTCGTGAAATTTGTTGAAAGGTTTGATCTCAACACTAGGGAATTTATGTAAGCATATCTCTAAAATCCCATTCAACTCCTAATATCTAAGCCAACTCATATGTAGCTTCTCTCAAACAATCCAAAAACAAATTAAGATCTTAGGTAATGCCTAGCTTTGATTAAATTCGTATTAAGAATACTAAAATATATTTCTTGACAGGTGTATTTTATAATATGTTTTGATAGGTGTTTTAGTGTGTTTTTAGGTGTATATTAGATGACTATCTTATGTATAGGCTTAGAATTGTGTTAATGTGATTGTTTGTACGTATTCTAAGTGTTTTTATAGTTTAAAGCAAGAACTGGATCTTAATTTTATATTTCATGAGGTGTTTGATGTGTAATTGAAAAAAGGAGAAGAATTTGTATGAAAAAGCGGCACAAAATGAAGATTCAAAGGACAGAAGAGATGCGTAGTCATGCATCATCCAGTGCATGTCTCTTAGGCCGTGTAATATTTTCAGCAAGATGCACAGACAACAATTCCAGCAAATTTTAGCTTTTCCAACACTTGAGCTTCTTCAGCCTTTTGACATTTTGGGGCTATTTTTGGAACCAAATTAAGAGTGGAATCCTAGAAACAACCCTAGGCCCTAAACTATTATTTAAGAACATGAAAGACATAAAAATTTAGCCTTCATCTTACCAAATTAGGATTGAAGAAGGAAGACCAAGTAGGCAATGGATGCATAACCTGGTCATTCATAAAATTGAGAATGGTAAATCAACACTACTCTGGTTTGACAATTAGCATAATAAAGGTCCTTTGTACATAATTAAGGAAATCCAACATTTAAAACTAGTCATCAATGCTAGTACAAAGGTGAACGTGCTCATCAGCTATAACCAATGGAGATGGCCCTATCACTACAATAAAGAAGTGGAAAACATAATGGACAACCTACCCCTTTGCCACTACCCTTTTGCTAAGATTTAAACCATGATCAAATTTATAGGAATGTCAATGGAGAAAAGGAATTCAACTCTAAAGCATGTGAAACCCTTCTACAGTAGGGAGCAATAATGTAAAGTAGACGAACCTAGTTTGGGAAAAAATCTATCTAATCTTTCAATCTCAGCTGACGACCTTGAACTATTTCTTCTCCCAAAAGTACAAGACTATGCTTCTTATAGCGTCTCTCAGTAGCTAATGTCCTCTTTCGGTCCTGAAAAGACAACATTACAATTTTGATGAGTTTTGTGAACTCAATGTGTTGGGACCCGTTTCCTGAACCCAACTCGTCACCGAACAAATCACAGATTAACGAATATCGCGTAATAATTTTTTTTTTCAAAGTCATTTCAATGCACTCCATAACTTCAATTTATTTATTTCTTTGAACTCCAAACATAATT
>JAOQMR010000003.1:13934069-13946151 GCA_027563865.1 Erythroxylum pelleterianum | reverse complement strand
TCCCAACCTCGAAACACAAACTGAAGATATCGTATCAACGAATCGAATCGGACTCAAATCCGATTCGAAAACACAAGGCGAAAGAAGTCGAAAACGCATCGAATTCAATACAAACTGAAACCACTTTCCGAAATACAAATCGGATCAAATGATTTACTAAATCAAAGGAAGCAAAGAATCAAAGCAAGTCAAATTCCAATCGATCTGAAACAAATGTGTCCTACATCCGTGAACAACTATCTTAGCAAAGCGTCGCGTTGGAAACTCTGTGACTAAAACCAATCCGACTAGCCAAATGGTTCCGACATCCGTGAACAACTATCTTAGCAAAGCAAGTCAAATTCCACATGCTCGCCTCTTACCATTTGGCTAGCCAAATGGTGAAGCTATAAAACCTTGAGGTCTTGTGTTCGAATCCTGGAGAGGGATTCCCCTGACCAAAGAGGACAATACCGATTAATGGGGTCGCAAGGGGTCATCCCTTGGGCCGGTACCAGAGCAGGGCCTCCTAGTGGGGTTAAAATCTGTGCGGTACCTGGATCCAGAGCAGGGCCTCCCAGTGGGGTTAAAATCTGTGCGGGTCCAACACCAGCACTACGACTGATGTCCTTCACAACAAATTTCCAAATGAGAGCCTTTTCCCAGGTCAACAGGTAACCCCTTGGTATACGGACATAGTAAACTTTTTAGTAACTAAGTCGTTACCTAATGATCTGTCTAGAGTTGAAAAAGATAAAATCAAGCAAGAGGCTAAGTATTATGTGTAGGATAAACCTCACCTATGGAAATTTTGTTCGGATCAGATTGTTAGGCAATGTGTCACAGATGAGGAAATTTCATCTATTTTACAATTTTGTCATTCATCTGTGTGTGGGGGACATTTCGGTCCCAAAAGAACTGCTCAAAAAATTTTAGAATGTGGACTGTTTTGGCCTAAGTTATTTTATGACTCTTACATGTTTTGCAAGTCTTGCGATCGTTGTCAAAGAACAGGTAACTTGGGATCCAAGAATCAAATGCCATTGATGAACATTCTGGTATGTGAGATTTTTGATGCTTGGGGAATAGACTTTATGGGTCCGTTCCCTTCCTCTTTCGGTAAGAATTACATCCTATTGGCAGTAGACTACGTTTCTAAGTGGGTTGAAGCTAAGGCTACTATATCTGATGATGCTAAAACGGTAATTGATTTTGTTAAATCAAATATTTTTGTCAGGTTTGGAATGCCTCGAGCCATCATCAACGACCGAGGAACGCACTTTTGCAACAAGATTTTCGAGGCACTGATGAAAAGATGTGGTATTACGCACCGAATCTCTACCGCCTACTATCCGTAAACCAGTAGGCAAGCTGAGGTATCAAACAGGGAAATCAAGTCAGTACTAGAAAAACTGGTAAACCCAAACCGAAAGGATTGGAGTCTTCGAATAGATGATGCTTTGTGGGCCTACCGGACTGCATACAAAACTCCTATAGGTATGTCACCTTACATGTTAGTTTTCGGTAAGCCTTGTCATTTACCGGTGGAAATCGAACATCGAGCTTATTGGGCTGTGAAGCAATTGAACATGGATCAATTGCAATTGCAAGAATTAGAGGAGATTCGTGATGAGGCGTATGAAAATTAGAAAATTTACAAGGAAAAACTAAGAATTTCCATGATAGAATGATTTTTAGGAAATAGTTTTCCATTGGACAAAAAGTTCTTCTTTATCATTCAAAGCTTAAGTTATTCCTAGGAAAATTACAACCTCATTTGCTTGGCCCGTTTATTGTTACTAATGTTTTTCCTCATGCTGCTATAGAAATTCAGAGTACCGATACTTCTAAAGTATTTAAAGTCAATGGACATCGCCTCAAGCTATATTATGAAAATTTGTCAATTAAACACGTTGAAGAAATAGAGTTGGCACCGCCAACCTATTTCTAAATCGGTAAGTTATGACATAGGTCCAGCTAATGACTTTAAAGAACCATGTTCGGGGCAACCCGTAAGGTGTTCAGGTTTGTCCTTGTTATTTCCTTCATAGTTTTATTTTCCTTATTTAGTTAGGACTTTCAATTTACTGTTATTCTTTTTATTAAAAAATAAAGCAAAAATTTTTTTGAAAAACGAAAATATTCACACTACTGACCCCCCTTTAGTTTCCCCCCAAAATTTTTCACAAGTTTTTTTCCCCCCTTATCTCCTGTTAACCGACCCCCTCCCCCTTCATTCTTTTCTACCATCACAGCCGACTCCATCCCCTCTTGTTCACACCAAATTGCTGACCTTCCTTCCATTCTCCACATTGATTTAGCACCCACATTACATCTAGTCTGTACAATTATTTCAAACCCACGAAAAACCTCTTGTTCATCTCATAACCCAGATTTTCCCCTTCTTTGCTTCTCCTCCACCCCATCGATTTCACCATCGATCTTCAGCCTCCATTCACGACAATACCCCCAATTTTTCCCCTCCATTACTCCCATCAGTTGCCACCTTCTTCTCTACTCTGTCAATTGTTTCCTAACCCACGCAAATCCCTAATTATCTTCCCCCAACCCAAAATCTTCCCACTTTGTTTTCAACCTAACCCCCTTCGTATCCATCTCTCCACTGCCGATTTCCTCTCAACCATAACATTACCTATTGTCATTCACGAGCCAACCTCCCTCGTTCAACAAACATTCACGACAACCTCTCCAGTCTCCTTGTTCTGTCAATTTCAGTTAACCCACAACCATTCCTATTTCTGTTTACCCTTTCTGTATTGTCGTGAATATTGCTCTTTGATTTTGCAGATTAGGACCATGCCAAGGACCAAGAATGATGCCCGACCACCTTCCCTAGCACCCGAACCTCAACCGAACGTCGTCGGATCCCACCAGCTGCACCAAGCAATCTCTCACCGGCCGACTCTAGTGGTCGATCCCAACAATCCGCTGACTTCGATGCTCGCCTTAGCAGACTTGAACGGTCCATGCACCATATGGAAACCAACTTAATGGCCAATTGGGAGTATGAAGGCTTTCAACCACCACAATCGTCAATACCGTGATCTTGCCACCTCTAAACAGAGAAACATTCCTTAACTCTTTTTCTTTAATTTTTATGCTTCTTTAACATTACGAACAATGTTGGTTTAGGTGTGGGGGAGTACTTTAGATTTTTAATGTGGATAATTTTGGCTTTTACGTGCATATTGTTGGAATATTGCGAGTGTCTTTGGTTGATTTTTGTTTGGAGTTGCATGTTGACCCATAAATCTTGATCATAGTAGTTTGGATGAGATTGGGAGTATACATGAAGTTGATTAGGGCTAAGTAAGTTTAAGATGGAACATATTGATTGATTGCATCAGCCGATCTCATAGACTTAGTCAAACATTTTGACATTGGAGTAATGGAGTAAATTATGAAATGAAAGTGGATTATTAATTTGAATCAAACAGACGAGCGAAATTGAGCCTAAATGACATCACTTTTATGTCATGCTACTTCCTTGAATTGAGTGACGATCCTTTATTTATGCCGTCTTCAGAACTTGCATGGAACCGGTTTGAGTTTGTTTAATCACAAGGGACTTAGAAGTGATTAAGGCCGTCTTTGTTTTAAAACCCTTTGGCTTAAAATTGACCCACCTATTTAATTGCCCTTTGAAAACACTTTTGAGCCTTACTCTTGTTCTTGAATTTATCACCTCACATTAGAAACCCAAATACCCCATTAGCCTTTCCCCTTTCACAAGTTGAATGAAGTATTGAGTAAAGTAGGACTTTTGTTATATATTGTGTTCTGAGATACTTTTATAGGTACATCTACTCATGTTTTTATCACTTTCTCTTGTTTTCATTATTTTTTCGTGTTCTTAGCATTATTCGAAAAAAAAGAAAAGAACAAAAACAAAAACAAAAAAGAGAAAAATCAGAAAAAGGAAAGAAAAGAAAGAATAAAGCATAGTGGCTTGAGTTTGTATGAGTAGTTATAGTTCCTTTTCATGTTTTTCTCAGAATTTTAATTATGTGTCCCTTTACTTAATGGTTTGTGAAAACTTGTGACGAACCTTTTTATCATATTTTTACCTCACCTATGAACCTAGCCCCATTACAACCTTTAATAAAGTCCTTATGATCTAAGAGCCCATGTGATCTGAATGAATGAGAATTGGTAAACCTGCAAGCCTATGGTAGTATAACATGATAGAGTGAGATTTGAGAGAAACACTTTATCCGCAAACACTTGAGTGTAAGCGCGAAATTCGCGACAATAATTCACATTGATTTCATTTTATGGTCTTAAATTGGAAGTTGATGCACTAATTGTGATGTCTTGAACATTGATTTCATGGTACTTTGGATTTGATCGGATGGGTATAAGGTTATGTTTGTGGAAGGATTAATGATATTTAACATGTTTAGTGTGTAAATTGTGTGTTTTGAAGTGGTTTTAATGATGTTAGATGATTAATTTTTAAAAGGAAATGATTGAGCATATGTGCTGGAATTTTATGGGTTTATGTTCAAGTGAAGTTCTTGATGAAAGTTTGGCTGAATGAGAGATTAAATTGGATGCTTATTGATGTAGGAATGGTGTTAGAATGAAAGGAGTGGAGTTAGGTATCAAATCTGGAAAAAAATTACCTTGTGTATATTTCAGTGTTTTTATCATAACTCTTTGTGTAGTGGAGAAAATGAGGTGAGGTTTGTCTTGAATTAAAATTGAGACATTTGGCTACATTTCATGTCAAGGAAGTGATGCCAAATTGTGTCTTATAGGGGGTTGAATTTGGCTTAGAAAGTGAGTTGTAGGTGCTGTGTGAACAGTAAATACAAACTTTGTGACCTGAAATTTGATGAATTTTTCTAAATTGATTTGGATTGAATTTGCTAATTTGGTATTCATGAAACTTGAAGGGTTTTTCCTTATCTTTTTATTGCCACTAAGTATGAAATTTTTTTCGATATCTAGGTTGAGAGTTATGATATGTTGAGTTTTGGATGTTAATAGGCTTGGTGCTAGAAATGTGTTAAGTGTAGGTTTTGTGGTGAATGGATATTGAAGCTAAATTCTGGATTGTTGTGATTTTAATTAACTCAAGTGGTCTTATGGAAAGTTGTAGGGAATGAATTATCTTTAAAATGAGGTATGGTATGCGAATTTTGGATGTAAGGATTGTGAGTTATGAATTTTCAAAGACTAGGTCTGATTTAGGCAATCTACTAGTTAACACTCTCTCACAGGACAGTTACATTCATGGGCAAAATTGACCTAGTTAGAAGTGGAATTGGCTTCGAAGTCCTTCATGAGAATTGTATTATATTGTCTGATCTTTCTTTTGACATAAAGCTCGTAAACTTTGGCTAAGGGAATGGGAAATTATGCTCTTTAGAAAAATGTTGTACTGTTTTGGAATATTTTGATTAGGCAGTAACTTTGATTGAATTTTTGACATCTTTAGAGGTGAAATTGGTTTTTGTGTCCTTCATGAATCTTGTAGAGCTCTCTTTTATCTTTAAATTGATACCAAGTTTGTCCAATTTGGAGTTTGGAGTAAGGAGTTATGACTTGTGAAAGTTGAAATGTCGGAAGAAGTTTTCCAGGTATGCCATTATAGTAGAGTTAGTCGACTAGGATTCTCAGGCTAGTCGACTAGGACATGTATTTTCTCTGATAGTCGACTAGGATCCTCAGACTAGTCGACTAGGACATGTATTTTCCCTAAACTGGTATCTCTCCACTCTTTTGCTTATAACGGGTCCGTCCGACCTCTGATTGACCTAATTATTGAGGCATCGGATTCGTGACATATTTAATTTCATTTCTATGTGAAATTGGGAATTTTTAGAGGCGAATTGAGTGTCTATGGTTTCCTAGGACATAGGGGAACTTTTTGTGATATGATTTTTGGAATAATGTTGGGAATGTCACGAACATGCATTGTACACACTTTTAATTGCTACACATGTTCATTAGTAAATATTTCTGATTGTACATTTGGTAATGTTTATATACTTTGACTGTTATAGAGGCACATTTGGAGCGTCGATCTACCGACGTTGCTGAGACTTCTCGGCATTAGCTCGAAAGCTATAGGTGAGTAACCTAGATGGTTTTCTCAAATAGTATATGTTTACGGTGGTGGATAATGGTGGATTTTGTGATTGTGTATCTTGTGGATTCCGGACAAAAGGTCCGATGTATTGGGAGATATGACATAGAAGTGTTATCTGGTTGTGAATCTGTGCACTCTGTGAATTACTTGTTTCTGATGTGACAGATTGTGACACGTTTACTGATTGTGATTGTGACACGTTTACTGATTGTGACACAGTACTGCTTAATTGTGACATGTGGATTAAATTGTGATACAATTACTGTCAATTGGGACATATGCATTTCATACACGAATGCATGTTCAGATAATCATATTGTAACTGGAGTAGCCACCGATCGGAGCTATAAACTCAACCAGTGAAAAAGAGCCTCGAGCTTGAAGGGAAGTAGTGCATACCCAGAGGGTTCTCCTACCCTTAAGACGCGTTTAACGCTTAATGAGGCTTATATGGGACAGTTCAGGCGCTCGGTCACAACACCGTAATAAAATGGGGAAGTGTCGCATACACATCTCATATGCATGTGATTGAGTATTTTGATTGGGAGAAAGGCCAGAACGTCTTATACATTGTGATTTGCTTGAATACAATCATGTGGTACTTCAGAATGTGGATTAAGAAACAACTGTGTTATTCTTGAGTGTTATAAGTATGCAATTGGTTATGTATGACTAATTGAATGATATGTAGAAATTGTTATTGTTCAAATGAAATTGTTTATATTCAAGGGAAGTTGTGAAATGAGACCAAATATGCAACAATGTGAGTATATGTTTTGTGACATGATGTGTTGCCTGAATTGAGCGAACCATTGATGATGGTTCCTCACTGAGTTCACAAACTCACCCAAAATTGTAACATATTTTTCAGGACCAAGAAGAATACCCCGTTAGGCTACGGGCGTATAGCAACCGCATGTGAGTGAGAGAAGAGGTCGGGATCAGTTTGCGTCTGCATTAGTGTCTAATAAAATTATATTTTCTGAATTATTTTGTACAAATGATAAAGTCAATTTGTAAAGTCAACGGACTGTAGTGATTCGTATTTATGAAAAGGGCCCCCCGTGGTCATTATATATACCGGTGATTATGTATGTTAATGATTTTCTGCATAGTGTATGTTTGTGTTTTTTAAAAAACCTTTTATACCGAGCTTTGACTGAGTGATGCAGCACGCCAACCTCGCGGGGCATGGACTCGAATATCACCATCGTTGTCGAGTTTGGGTCACGTGGGAGTGGGGTGTTACATTTAGGTGGTATTAGAGCCCAGAAGTACGAGCTTATATGGGCATTTTTTGAAACATAGGTCAAGTTACATGCATTTGAGTCATGTCGTAGCAGACCGTGGCAACTGATCCCTAGTCGAAGTCGCATGAGTATGAGTCATATGCATGAACATGTGTTAAGTGATTAAGTGTGAGAAAAGTGATGATATGTCAGAATATGAGCCAATGAAGGTGTGTGGGAAATTAGGAATGGGGAAAGGAACAATGGATAATGATATTCATATTGTACTGTGGTTATAAACCCTCGAATGCGATATGAATGTGAATACATTGGCGTAGGCTGATTTAGGAAAGAAGTGATATCCAAATAAATAATGAGACTTAAAGTGTATAAATTGAGTAGAAAGAAAACGGAAATTTCTATACTGGAGAGGTCAAAGTTGGACATGAGAAGAATATTGGTTAAAGTGATAAAAGTATGATTTTATGCTAAATATGCCTATGTGAGATTAAAAGTTCAGGAGGACTAGGTATTTATGATTCTGACTTGTATGTTCGATAAAATGGGGATAATTGGAAATGCGCAAAAGTACATGGTTTGATAAGGCAGATATAGATTCACTACATTTGTGTTGGCGTGTCTTATAGACGATGAGAAATAACGAGAATAAACTTGGATTTGAAATGTGAGAGTTATGATTTTGTATGAGTAAATAGTTTGCATACTGTGATTACATGTTTTGATGATTCTGTGTCTATACTTCGAAATGGATTGAGAATATATGGAGGGACATGACGTTACAAGTGATGATACATGGTATATGAAGTGTAATCTGGTGAAAGTTAGAAATGCGCCTAGGGTTGGATTGTAGGTATGCATGCGATTATGGAAAAGATGATAACTCAAAGGAGAAGAGTGCACTTAAAATGCTAATTAAATGATCATGATAGGATGTTGAGAAGCAGAGGTAAATGCTGAAAACTGGAGTAGAATCACTGTCAATATGTGTGTTAAGGTGAGGAAGAGAGTGCAAGGCACGTTATTGGCTTACAAAAAAAAATCGGTTTCTTTTATGATCATATGGTGAACCCCAATTATGGGCAGGAACAAGAATAAATTGAAATGTCAGTATTATTAGCGACTGTAAATGATTGGAGACTTAATATAAATACATCTCTAGGTAAGATGTAAGGCTTTGGATGGTTTATACCAAGGTGTTTGCGTAAATGAAATTGCTTAATGTCTCGTTGAGCCTTATTATCGAGGAAGTATTGACCATAGGAGTCATGATACGAATTGATCTTATTAAGATAATACGAAGTATTGTAAGGAATGACCAATAATTACTCATGGCAAATAAGTGAGTGACAATGTTGAGGTGGTAGAAATCACTGAGATAGGGTCAGAAAGCCAGGTACTTTAGTTTATGACAAATGAAGACAGGCCTTCCTTGATCAGTAGCTGAGAGCCCAGAGGTTAAAGGCCTCTCGTCTGATTCAATCAGGTTTGCTTCAGAAAGGAACCGACAGATACAACAGAGAAAAGTTGTGAACTAAGATGACAGGTCTCCAAGAAAACTGTGATGTGCTGTCTCCTTAAAAAAAAATTATTGGGAGTCTATATATATTATGTATCCGGATTTCAGCAAGTCAAGGAGACATTCTGGTTAATGTGAGGCGAACTTCGGTCTACATCATAGTATGTGTAAATATGTTAGGGAACCACAAATGATACCTGATGAAGGGATTTCCAACACAGGGAGTTGTGTTTGTGGATAAATTGCAATGTGGGGAGCAACAGGTATGAAGGAACAGACATTAGACTAAGTCAATGTGGAATCATTGGGAAATTCAAAGAACTACTGAAATCCGTCGAAAAAAAGGAAGTTAAAAAAATGAAAATTAATGAAAAATGAGGATAGCATGTGATAATACGACTGCACTGAGGAATTAGTTATTCAAGGAATTACAAGAACTAGATATAAGCATAATGAGTTTGAGGTTATATCTGTAACCCTACCCCGATAGGATTATGATATTGAAGGTTAATGTGAGCCAAGCACAATGAGATCAATGAGTGGCGATGATCATATTGACAAAGGAAAGTGAAATTGTGAGTACTTGGGAAAAAAATAAGTAAGCCACGATAGTGATAACTGAAAACACAATCCGTATAGTGTTAACTATGCCATTCGAATTTGGAGATGTTGTAGTATATACTATAGAGGTTCCCAAAGAGTATAAGGTAATTTTGGGTACCTAGGGAAAATTATAGCTTCATGAGTTACATTTAGATTCATGACTTGAAACTTTCTGCAGTAATAGTTGGTTTAAAGGCTTAGAACCATGATGTGAAGAAATATATTGGATATACATATGAATAGACATATTAGAAAAGGTTAAGGTAAGAATTAAATTGGAAAGGATTGATAGGATTGTGTAGAGGAACCTGTCCGAATAAAGCTAATGTCACAATCAACTGCATCGAAGAGAACATTCAATAGCAGAGTACCACATATTTGGACCAATCAAGACGATATAGTGACGAGTTTTTAAAAAAAACTTGCTTAGTTATGGAGAAGTAACATCAGTTTTGCAAAAAGGAATTAGGAAAGCTCAAATAGAGGATTTGAGAAATTTGATGGAAGAAAGTAAGTGTACCGCAAAAGAGCAATTAGGGCTAAGAATAGCGCGCTGAGTAATTATATGTTTGAGTTCTTTATAGACTTGACGATTGGATACAGGTATAATGCTTATATGTCTAGAATGCTTCAGCAAATAAAATTAATATATAGTGCAAAGTGACTCATTATTAATCCCATTAGAAACATCAGAATAAAGCGGTTTGAAAGACGAGTGGATTTTGGTGGACTACATCGAAGTTGTGAATATATGGAGATATATTTAGAAGTTAAGTGTAGTAACACCGATGCGGAATGAAACAGATGACTTGTCTTTGAAAGTATCACCTTTGCTAAGGTGTAATTAGATGGAAATACAGGAGTAAATTGGGGAAACTACGTTTGCCACAACCATATAAAACTATGGAAATAATAGGACTATGGATTTATGAGTAAGTATTAACCCTAAAAGTAGGGTTAGATTCATACAGTGCTTGATGGACATGTTTAGGAAGTATTGTTACGATCCGATATATGTATTGTTGAAAGACTAGAAGTGAAAATATGAATAATCTGAAACTCATTAAGGACATAAACAAGGGATTGAGAGACCTATGGAATTTATCAAATATGGTCTTATGGAAGAAAACATCGAGTGGTAATAGTGAGAGGAGAAACAGAGGAACGTATGCGATAATAGTACCCTTACCTTCTTCAGGATCAAAAATGAATTTCGAGGACGAAATTTTTATTAGGAGGGGGGAGTTATAACATCCCACCCCCGATGGGAAGGGTAGAATAGTAATTTGAAAAGGGCTGAGAGTGTTTAGTATGGTTTTGAAATATTCATGCATAATCTCACGTGGGAATAGTGAAATTGGCACATGAAAATGACTGTACATGTATTCATGACATTTCCCAGTATATGTGCCTAACTGTGATTTTGTTGTGGAAAATATGATTTTGGGCTTGAAAATTGAACTGGAGTGGATTGTTGTGTATTTTATATTTTTGGGGAATTTTAGAAATTTTTCTAGAACTTTTCGGGGAAAATTTCCGAACCGGAAAAATCGCCAAGGGGCAGACTGACTGGTTTCCAGTACCCAAAATTTCTGTCCAATGGTACTGGAATATTGGGTACATTATTTTAGGATTTATTACTTTGAGCCATTGGAAATTTGGAGAGAATTGGACTAGAAATTAAATTGTTTTGGAAAGGAAATAAGTGAACCCTTAAAAATAAGACAAATGGCAAGTGACACATGTCACTTGCCTACTTAGTCTTATGTTTAAGTGTTTTATAAATATCCTAACTTTGGAGACCTTACACGACACTTTGAGGTTTGAAAGTGAAAAAGGTGCTTTGTGAGATGATCTTCTCTCATCCGTGGGTTCTTCTTCTTCTTCTTCTTCTTCTTCTTCTTCTTCTTCTTCTTCTTCTTAGGTCTTCTCCACTTGTTCTAGCTTATTTGTTACTCTTCTCTTCTACCTTAAGTGCTTCCATAAACCTTTTCATGTGTTCAAGCTTAATCCTTCTACATCCCTTCAAAATGGTGATTATCGTGTATGTGAGGTGAAGAGGAAGAATTGGTGAGTTGGTGAAAAGTGGAAGAAATGAAGAATTAAATGCTTGTGAGGAGAGAATCTTGTTTTTATGGTCTTAAATTGGAAGTTGATGCACTAATTGTGATGTCTTGAACATTGATTTCATGGTACTTTGGATTTGATCGGATGGGTATAAGGTTATGTTTGTGGAAGGATTAATGATATTTAACATGTTTAGTGTGTAAATTGTGTGTTTTGAAGTGGTTTTAATGATGTTAGATGATTAATTTTTAAAAGGAAATGATTGAGTATGTGTGCTGGAATTTTATGGGTTTATGTTCAAGTGAAGTTCTTGATGAAAGTTTGGCTGAATGAGTGATTAAATTGGATTCTTATTCATGTAGGAATGGTGTTAGAATGAAAGGAGTGGAGTTAGGTATCAAATCTGGAAAAAATTACCTTATGTATATTTCAGTGTTTTTATCATAACTCTCTGTGTAGTGGAGAAAATGATGTGAGGTTTGTCTTGAATTAAAATTGAGACATTTGGCTAAATTTCATGTGAAGGAAGTGATGCCAAATTGTGTCTTG
>JAOQMR010000003.1:13916444-13926683 GCA_027563865.1 Erythroxylum pelleterianum | reverse complement strand
GATTGCTTTGAATGGGATTGGCTTGTTTGAATTGAATGAAAAATGATTTCATTATCGTGAAGGGGATTGACTTGAGTAAGTACATGGGAATTTTGACATTGAGTGAATGGAATGTGGGAATGCATTGAATGTGAACAACGAAATTGAAGTGATTATGAATGGGAAATGTAATATCATGGAAAAATGTATTTATGAATTGTGTTATTGGGTGAACCGTCAATGATGGTCACTCACTGAGTTCACAAAACTCATCAAAATTTGCATTTATTTTTCAGGACTCAGAAGAAAGGTAGAGGTCGGGATCAGTTCGTGTCTGCATTAGAACTTTGTCTTAAGAGTATTCCGCATATGTTTGTACAGAGTACATGTGAACATTTCAGTGTGTAATAAGTGCTGAAATATGGGACTCCGAATGAATGGGATTGTTTAAATGTGATTATTATTATGTATGTCAATATGTATCAATTGAAAATGGTTGTAAGTGATTTGTTCATTGAAATGGGCCCTAATGGCTCGAAGTGAAATATTTTGTGATTAACGAGGACTGTTTTTAAAAAAAAATTTGTATGTGGGATTTGGATTGAATACTCTAGCATGCCACCCTCACGGGTCACGGGCTCGGATATCACCGTCGATATCGGGTTCGGGTCTTGCGGGAGTGGGGTGTTACAACATCTCCTTGGAAAGGGATATTGAGGTTTGGCAAAAAGGGCAAGTTAAGTCCGCGGTATGTGGGTCCTTATGAAATTCTTGAGAGGATTGGACCACTAGCTTATAGGTTGGCTTTGCCTCCGGAATTGTCTCAGATACATGATGTCTTTCATGTATCGATGTTGAGGAGGTATCGATCGGATCCGTCTCATGTAGTTCAGCCTTCTGAGGTTCAGTTAAGGGAGGATTTGACTTACGAAGAGCAACTAATGGAGATTTTGGATTCGAAGGAAAAAGTGTTAAGGAACAAGACAGTTCAGTTAGTCAAGGTTCTTTGGAGAAATCATTCAACGGAGGAGGCTACATGGGAGCCTTTAGAGGCAATGAAGGAGAAATATTCGTACCTTTTCGTGGATTCAGGAATGAATTTCGAGGACGAAATCTTTTAAGGGGGGAGAAATGTTGGACCCCAAACCTGTTTTATTTATTTTTGAAGCATGTTTTAACTTTTGAAGTCTTATTAGGTCAGTAATAAGGTTAGTATTAAATTCAAGTTTGATTAAGTTTGGATGAAGAGAGGAAGGTTAGCCAAGCTATGTGGTGCTTCTTTAGTCGCCAGCTATCCAAATTTTCGAGTCCAAGATTGGCACACACAACTCAGATAAATGGTGAGTAGAACTTTGCACCGCATCAAGTATAAGCAGAACTTTACAGCATATATGGTATGTTTGTCCTATAAATTTCTTAAAACTTTGTTTTATAGATGTGCATCTCCTAATAAATATATGTAATTTTTTAAGCTATTATTTTCAAAAAGTTTTAATTCTTTTTATTCAAAAATTATTTTTAAATTATTTTTTTATTTTTTATATTTTTACTCTTTAACGTCACATCTACATATGAATCTATCGGAAATAGTCTCTCTATTATGTAGAGTAAGGCTGTGTACTATCAGACCTCCCCAAACTCTGCTTCACTGCGAGACTGGGTGTGATGATGATGAAATAGATAGATAGATAGATATGTAGAGAGAGAGAGGGGGGAGAGAGAGAGAGATCCTAAAATATGGACAATAATAAAATATAATCATGACCAACACAAGTGACCAAGCATATATAATATAATCTAAAACATTTGAATCAACCAGTGAAACATTTTACATGAAAATAAATGATAAAAGAAATAAGGATGTATGTTATACCCATACGTGAAAAGTTCTAGTGATTAAATTCAAAATAGCTCCCTTATAGAAAAAGAACATTTAACTTACAATATTCATTATGATGTGGTTTGATGAGGATAATGATTAAGAATAATGACATCTAAGTGTATCTCACTAGAAGCTTTTTATAAATCATTTCTCCTTCATATAGTTTATTGATGTGAGTCTCATTCATCAAAATGAGTTATTTACATACTTCATGCTTAACCCTTTTTGCAAGAGTTACAGAGTTCTCTCAACTCATTCTGTGGATACCGTTAGAGGCCGGACACATGTGCGGCTACGATAGTTGAGACGGATCGGTTTCAGAAACGGTTCGAGGGATGCATCAAGATAAAGATCAAGCTTCGGAATAATGTACGAATTAAATTTTCGCTTTATTTTAATTCGTATTAATCATTTTTAAAATTAAATAAATCTTGGTTTTCAAGAAATCAAAAATCACAGAAGAGTTTCGTGATTATTCTGCTGCGGTCGAATCATATTCGGTCCAAATTTTCCAACAGTGGTATCAGAGCAGGATTTTGATTTCTATAATTTGATTAAAATATTTGTGATTGTTATTGATCGAAAAATTTGCAATTGAAAAATCAAATATGATCTGATTCTTAAACAATCTCTAAATGAAAAATCAGATTATGATTCTGAAAATTCGTTCATGTCCTTTACTTTGGTTCTGCGTTTTCCGGAAATTAGCTTTAGGGGCATTGCTATTTGCTTTTGTTCTAGAAATTGAAACCCAGAAGGTTAGAAACCGAAAACACAAAACCGGATGTTTCACACACCGTAGCTTTTTATGTGACCAATGACTTGGAGTTTTTGGTCCAAGTTACTATGAATGAGAAAGAGATGGCGATGGAAGTGCATGGATGGTGACATCTCCATGAGGATTCTAGGCTTAAGATTGTTCATCGCCTGTGAGATGCGAACTCACGCGGGAAACAAGCGCCTTATTGACACACGATGAAGCAGCCTCAGGTGGATTGGAATCGGCAGCAAACCGATGGCGTGGGACGTAGGTTGGAGAAGACGCATGTTGGCGACGTGAACCCAGAAAACCTAAACTGCCTAAAAACGTGGGATGTGAGTAATACATGTGTCCCACATCTGAAAGAGCTTCAAGAATAGATGATACACATTTAGATTAAATTGGTTTAATTGAGATTAAGTAGGTTTAATACTTAATAAATTTAGAAAAGTGTTTTCTAATTATTTGAAAATTGTTTTCAAATGGTTGTTTTTATTAAGTATATGTTGGAATTTAGTTTAATTTTTCAAGATGTTGAATTATTAAATTAAATTAATCATCAAATCAATTCCAAAATTATCATAATTATTTTTCTTAATTTGATTAAGATTAATAATTATATTGATTCTTAATTAATTTTAGAAAAGTAGTTTCTAAAATTAGAATTAATTATTTTCAATTATATTGAAATTAATTAATTAGAAAAGTTGTTTCTAATTGAGTCAAAATATTAAGACGAAAAACTAGAATAGCAACCTTTTATATTAAAGGACTTAAATAGGAAAAATCTTAAAGTTAAAGGACCAAAGAGATAATAATTATAAAAAACAAAATGAAGGATGTAATTAAATGCCTAAGAGTTTGTAGTTTGGTCTAAGGCTTATAAATAAAGTGACCATATCATAGGACTTCTAATGTAAATAAACTTAACCTATGATTTTGAAATGGTAAATTTTGATCTTTATGATAACACAAGTTAAACAAAATGATAATAGAAATAAAACAAAATTCTTAAGGAAATGCTAGGAGATAATGTTCTTTTAAATGGTAAAAGAACTCTAAAACATGAGAATAATTTTAGAAAATATTTGATGAATTAAACCTTAAAAAATGTTTGATAAAGTTGGCTACTTATAAAAGACTTGATCAATTAGGAAATGAAAACAAAATAATATTATTTAAAATTATTTAAAAAATTATTTAAACAAAATAATTTAAATTGACAGACCTAAAAACCAAAATTCAAACTAAAAAAGGAAAGAAATTAGCCTACTAAACGTCATGGGCCAATAGACCTAACTAATTTATTATAGATATGTTTTTTCAAAAGAAGATTGGAAATATACAATCAATTTGAGTATAATAAAACATGCATTGGCAAACTAAAGTTAATCAAATGCAATTGAATATGGAAAAATTTAATTTAAAATGTATGAGAAGAAATTAAAAAATAAAATGAAAGAAGTATCTAAAAGAAAAAAGACAAACTTAAGTATCCTCACGCGTGATAAGTAGCTACTCCCTTACGAAAGTAAACGTTGCTTTGGACCCAGTTATTGCCTCTCTCTTTAACAGTATACTTTCGCATCTCACCCATATGGACGACTCCAATTATCAAAACATCCATTCAATGTTGGTCATTAAATCTCCAATTGTTCACATTCCACCCCTCGTTCTTTTATAAACGGTAATGGAAGCCCACCATGGCTAAAATATTTTAGCTCACACTCAATTGAGCCCATTCTGGCCCAATTATTTTTAAAAAGAAATTAAATAACAGTTTTTTATAAAATTTTCAGACCGAGCCGTACAGTCCGGCCTTAAGCCTGAAAATTTGCAAAAAGCCTTTACTAGACTTTGGACTTATTTGCCATGCCTAATCTTTTTAGATATCATTGTTGAAGATCATAGCAATATTTCCAAGAAGCTTCCATCCAGTATACTATTGTATCAACATCTGTACAACTGCCTCTCTTTCTTTTCACCATTCGCCTCACTGATGTAGCCAGTGGAACCTTGGAATTTAAATCTGATACATCAGAAAACATAATGTAACTGATCCTATACCAGCTTAAAACATTGAATGTGGGGTAAATATGAAACGAGGCCGACAACCCCCGTGTACAAGCTACCTTACCAATTCAGTCTATTATTTTAGAAATACTAATGAACGAGAGAGAGAGCTTATGTACTAGCCTCCTACGAACTCTATATGCCTATAGGGTAGAAGTTTCACATACATTCCATCTATCCTCCTCTTGTAAGCCATTTTCTATTCTAAGCTTGACTCATGAAATTGAATTAGTTGCAATTCTCTTTCATTGTCTTACAATGCTTACTGACAACAGTTTAGTGTATGTTATCCAGTGGTTCAAAAGGTGAACCTTTGGGTTTCTAAGCAGAAGCTTATATTTTACTACACTATGTCAGAAATCCATTACATCAATTTGTGTGGGCAGGCACTTGTCATGTTCTGTTTGACCTAAGCAGTTTGAGATGCAAAGTTACCCCGTGAGGAAGTCTCGCCAAATTGTACCTTTTAAAGATAGCATCCCTATCACTGAAAATAGTTGGCATTCCATGTAGTTTATAAACCAGGTCCAAAAGCAATCTAGTCAAATTAGCTGCAGAATAAGGTTGAGAACTAGCTGCAAAATAAGGATGAGAACGAGTCATTAAGCATATTTGTTCAACCGATCTCTCACTCTCATAATTAGTACCCTTTTAGACTTCGGTAACCCCTCATTGATGTTTATATTGTTCTCAGTCCAAATCTGACTAGGCAAAGTTAGTGGTTGCAACAATGCAGGGGAAGCTAAAGTCTCATGAAATTCTCAATCTCCAGCCCTGAAGGAGGAAAAGATGGAGCGAGGTTTAAGTACAAAATGGCTATTTTCATCATGAATATGGCAGGCATCAGTTTAACATTCAATCATGTAACTTGCTTCTCAATGGGATCTGATTTTAGAAGGTCTATAGGGAAGCAAATACTGACATATGACAAACCAAAGTATTGGACACTCTAAAGACGTTGTCATCGCATTGATCAGCATAACAAAAGGGTTCTAATGGCACCCAATTGTCACAAGGACGTCTGAGCCAGCTTTGGATGGGTAGCAGCATATACAGAAGAATTGATGTCAGGCTTCAAGTGGGAAAGAAGATGTTGTATGTCGGGGCGTAGACTTTCCACCGCTCTTCCTAAGAGAGCAAGAATCTCTGGTCTGGGCTTGCTGTTAGCCTGGACTGGCCCTCCCTGACCTTCATAGTGGACAACATGATGGCTGAGGCCACAAGTTTAAGCGTGTCAACATAAATATCATAAATTGAAATTACAAAAGAATTAGATAAAGAGATGAAGCTAGTACTCACAGGAAATCAATGATATCTCCTATTTCTGATGCTTCGATAGGACTTGGTGGGTTTGTACTTCTCCCGAAAACATCAACCATTGCATTCAAAAGCAATGCCAATGTCTGGAAAAAAATAGAAGATATGTCTCAGATTGATGACCATAAGGATGCCAACATTATAACGTATACAAGACATGCATGCCTAAGAGTGGAACAACTCCCATGTTATGGTTATACGATTGTGAGTTCTAGTACACAGTGCAGAACCATCTAAGTAGTTTCAGACTCCCATTCCAAGATGCAATAAATTGTTCCACTTTCAGGATCAACAGCATATCTCATAAGTTCTGAAACAAGTACAGCGTAGTCTTATAAGATGTAGAATACATAAATAACAAAGATGTACTGCTGCAAAGCACACAGGGAAGGGAGAGACGAATGACAAACTTTTGATGCTTCTTAATGCCAATAATTTCTATTTTTCTTGTTTTCCACCACTTCAACTGAAAACTTTTAAAAGCTCAAGAAGTTATTTCGTGCAGAATAATGGATGAAGAGGGAGCATTACACATGGATTGTACATTATGAAACGAAAAGGTCAAAATTCTAAAATCAACAATCAATTTAAAATCGTGAATCAATGATTACAAAAGTTAGAATCAATGGCATCTTTCTTACCTTATTAAAAAGCGTGTGAGCATTGGCAAGTCTAGGAAGCAGTGGACCCATTATGCGAAATGTTATCCTCAACAGTGCTACTGATGTAATTGGCCTAAGATGTTTAAAGATCATATGCGTCCCTTCCAACCACTCCTGTGGGAGGTTACTGAAGAAAGCATGAAGTAGGGCAACCACATTTCCTGGAAGTAAAATTTATGCACAATGTGATAAGAAGTGAAGTCAGGATGACCTACACAAACTATTGTTAAATAACAGCATGTCAATGGCATAAACCCAGCAGAAATGAAACAACATACAACAGTATAAACATGTAGCATTTCTGCTTATAAAAATCCCATTTCATTCACTGCCTCAAACATATATACATAACACATCACCATGATTGAGATATTTTTATTTTATTGCATAAATTGAATGCTAACAACAACAAAGCAACAGAGAAAATTTTCTAAAGATAACAGAAGACTACAGGAGTTCTCATTAAATAGGATATCACCACAAAAGAGGAAGAACCAAAACAAAGAGAACACAGTTCATGTTTCTTTTCAAATACCAAAACAAAGAGAACACAGTTCATGTTTCTTTTCAAATCATTCATTTACAGATATCTGTCATGGATTCAAGTTCCCAGAAACCCTAAGAGACAAATTTTAGTTCTGTTGGGGCATATGTGAAAATTTACCTACCTACATCAAAATAAATGAGAATCTCAGACATGATAATAATTCGAAATGATGGATGTCCTAATTGATAATGGTGAAGAAAATTTTTTCTTTCTTGGATACAACAAAATCTGATATGAAAGAATGGGAAGGAAATATAAGCTGAACAGATGTATATTATTATTCCCTTTGACAGTCAATACATAGGTACAAGTATATATAGGAATACAAGAAGCTATTTTAGGAAACTAACAGCTGTACATAATATTCTAATTGATCTAATTTAGCTAACCTTTAGGAGTCATTAATACCTAGGAAATATCCACCTGGATATTTCCCAACACTTAGTTATGTTCAACTGACTTGGTGCTTCAAGATAGTAGAGGCCATCCCGTTCTCTAGTAAGTCCAATCATCCTCCCCGAATCCTTGTCTCAAAATACACAATGACTACTGTAATCAATCACATTACAACATAAATCTTGGGTGAGTTTTTGTATGGAAACAAGGTCAGTTGATAGTCTAGGGACATGAACATTTTACATTTCTTACAGTTACTGATGGACTTATTTTGACATTCCCTACACCTGCTACGGTTGTTAAAGATCCATCAGCTGTGGCCATTTTTCTACTTCTTGGATATGGAGTGTAGGTTGAGAAACATTAGGATAAATGGTTCATATGATCTGTAGCTCCTAAATCCATGAACCAAGAGTTGGTATAGTTTGTATTTAAGGCATTTAATCCAAAGGAAAATGGAAACTTACCTGAATACGCCAAATAACAAGTACCTAAAGGCTTTTAATGGCTGTTTACAAGAGATGTCACTCTCTCAATCTCTTCTTGGTTAAGACTACGTTGGTTTTGTGATGCTAATTCCACTAGCTATTGGAATCAAGTAGTTTCTTCTAACTGTGTAGAAGTGATATTGCTTGCATCTTCAACTTTTGACATTTTCCTCTCTTTACAAGGAAGCTAATCCTTAGACACTTTCAATAATAGAGGTTGGAAGAAATGCTCTATTTTAGAGCACAATAATCAGCAATGAAGGCTAAGATGAAAGAGATAAAATAGAGAGGAGACAGCAATGAAGGCTAAAATGGAAGGAAGGAAATAGGGTGCAACAAAGAAGGCTGAACTAAAAGAGAAAAAACAGAGATATGTTTGCATCAATAAAGCCTGGAAACAACTTTATCCAAAGAGCCTAACCTGGCTTTGATACCATGTCAAAATTGAATATGAACTATATTTTCTTTTTGCATCTCTCTAATGTTTGCAGCAGGTATAACTTATATACAAAATTCTAGCACCTATAAATGGAAACTAACAATTCTAATACAATATATAATCCCATAATTTATGGGATTATCTAATCCCATGATTTATAGGATATTTTATTACAATAGAAAATTAAATATAAGCAATCAACCAATATATATGATTTTTCCACACTCTACTTGACGTAGTTTGGGAAGGAAAAACAACAATAAGTAGAATAGAATAGGCTATAATTGATGCAAATTGTAGTTGGAACTTGAAATAGGGCTTAGGGTTTGTAGAAAATACTCTAAAAGCATAAAATTATTTGATTTATAAAAGACATCTAAAAATCAAGCATAGGCAGCCTATTTATACTAATATAGGACCTAATCCAACTCCTAATAGGAAAGGAAATACTAATTAAAAAGTAATATGCTAATCCTATGATAATGTTAGGTATCGGTTAATTTAGAGAACTGATGCAAGTAGATCACAGTAGATTTTTTGGGCGGCCTCAAACTTGAAGTGAGGTGTCGGGTCCGATCAATGCAACCTCCTCCGATCTTACGTGCAATGGAAATAAGGAGGTCAAAGAAGATCCACAATTGAGCAGGATTATTTAGGGATGGCAATGGGGCGGGTATGGGGCGGTTATGCCATCCCCCGTACCCGCCCCATGAACCCACTCTCACCCCCATACCCGCCCCCATCCCTGTCGGGGATTCCGCTCCCACCCTCATACCCGTACCCGTTAGGGGTTTGACCCCTATCGGGTACCCGTTTACCCGTCTTTATTATATTATATAATAATTTTTTTTTTGTAATTATATTATATAATAATAAAATTATTATATTATTATATAATAATTATATAATTATTATTAAACGGGTAAACGGGTATGGGGGGTGGTATCCCCATACCCATACCCGACGGATATTTTCATATACCCCCATACCCGCCTCACGGGTAAAAATTTGCTCCCCATACCCGCCCCTGTTCGGGTTTGGGTACCTGGTACCATCGGGTTCGGGTACAATTGCCATCCCTAGGATTATTGATCCTCCTCTGTGTCCTTTGCTCCTAACAGATAACTAGGAATCCCAATAACTTAAGAATTACTAAATAGTAAGAAATCCAATATTAACTAGGAAAACTAAACTAACTGCTCCTACATCAATCCCCTCAGGTTGAAAGACTCGACTTCGGCGAGAAAACCTTCAAAACTTCAACATGCAACTCTAGAGCAACTTTCTTTAACTCTTCTTCAGTTATCCAAGTGCTTTCACTAGTTGGTTTACCCAACTACTTCACTAGGAACTGTTTGCACTGATTGCCCCTCCTAGAACACACTTCTTTGACATCCAAAACCTGCTCAATAACATCTGGATGCACCTTTGGTAACTGGTCTATCTACTCTGCAACTTCAGTCGCTTCCCCATCAAATCCTTCAAATGAATATAGGTTAGAAACATTAAAGATTGGGCTGATATGTCGGTCTGATGGTAAGTCTACAAAATAAGCATTAGAACTGATTTTCTTCAATATCTTGCATGGCCCAAACTTCCTAGACTTGAGCTTGTGATAGGTTCCCTTAGGAAACCTTTCTTTCTTCAAGTGTACTAATACCAAGTCTCCCTCTTCAAACTCTTTGTCCCTACGATG
>JAOQMR010000003.1:13904096-13916344 GCA_027563865.1 Erythroxylum pelleterianum | reverse complement strand
CATATTACCCAAACTCCGATTGATAGATTCAGTTTGGCCATCGGTTTGTGGATGACAAGTGCTAGAATACTTTAATTCAGTTCCCATCTTTCTCCACAAAGTCCTCCAAAAGTGTCCCATAAACTTCACATCCCTATCAGAAACAATTGAACTTGGTACACCATGTAGTCTCACCACTTCCTTGAAAAACAAATCAGCAATATGTGTAGCATCGGAAGTCTTGAAACATGGAATAAAATGGACCATCTTTGAAAACCGATCCACCACAACAAATATTGAATCAAATCCCTTTGCTGTCTTTGGAAGTCCATTACTAAGCAATTCACCAACCTGTTTTTGTATCTTGGGACGCTCCATAGATGGCATTCTATATGCTGGTAGATTAGGTAGAGGTGCTCCAGGCACCAAATCAATAGCATGTTGAATGTTTATTATAGGTGGTAAACTTGGAGGCAAATCATTGCTGACCAGCTCTTTGAATTCCTTCAACAATTGCTGGATTTCAAGAGGTTATTGAATCAACTTTTCAGCTTTGTCATCCTTCATAGCCTTACTAACCAAAGCATACACCACCTCTGACTCTTCACATTCTGATTCAAACCTTTCAGCTGCTATATATCCACTAACCTTGCCACCTTTTGAAGATTTATAAGTCTCTTTGGCTTCTTCCTTTAAAGGGTGTACGGTGCAAGTCTTGTTGCCATTACGAAAAGTGTAAGTGTTTGGTTTAGTGAGGTGTTCCATGTCATGGTCATATAACCAAGGTCTGCCCACAAGAATATGGCCAACATCCATAAGCACAACATCACACAAAGCTTCATCATCTAGATTTGAACCCATGGTAAATTTGACTAAGCATTGAGAAGTGACTGGAATCTCATTACCTTTCTTAAGCCAACCAATCTTGTAAGGACGAGGATGCCTTTCAGTGGTAAATTTAAGCTTTTTTACTGCATCTTTTGAAATAACATTCTCCATGCTACCTCAATCAATAACTAGATTGCACACCTTACCTCCACAATTAACACGGGTTCAAAATATGCTACGACGTCTCCAATCTTCCCTTTCGCACTTGTTAGTGGTTGTCATTACTCGTCAAACCACCAAAGATTCTCCTTGAGCTGGGTACACATCTATATCCTCACTTTATTCCACGCCATCATCATACACAGGGTCTGACATGTCCTCTTCTTCTTCTTCTAATGCAGCGAGGTTCACCCTTCGCTCCGAACAAGCATAAGAAGCATGACCCTTTTCTCCACAAGTAAAACACCAAATCTGTGAGTTGCTGCTAGCTTTAAAATTATTAGGATTAGGGGTGTTTGCTGCTCTAAACTTCACCAAAGCCTTCCCTTTTTCAATGTTGCCCATATTTCCTCCATTAGCTCAGTTCATGTTAGCAGTCTCGCGACTACTTCTGGGGGCTAATTGACTTGTTTTTTCATTGTGAATAGCTGCAGCACTCCTCTGAATAGCTCTATCAGTTCTTCCAAACAAAGGCCTTCTAGAACCATACCTCCAGATTCGTTTTTCTGCCATTAAAGCATGTTGCCTTGCTTCCTCATGGTTAAATAATCGAACTACTCCCATCTCATCCCTAATTGATTGATTCAAACATGCTAGATATCGAGAGGTCAATTGTTCGTTAGTTTCATTCAACCCGACTCGAATTGAGAGGTTGTTAAACTCAGTCGTGTATTCCTCCACAATTCAGCTCCTTTGTCTCAACAAATGAAACTTTTCGTACAATTCCATTAAGTAATCAGCTGGTAAAAATTGCTTGCGCAGCTTCGCTTTCATGTGTTCCCAAGTGCTAATTTTAGGCTTGCCTTGTCATGCACGCTGCTCTTCAACTCTCTTCCACCATTGAAGTGCAGTGCTCTTCAATTTAAGCTTAACAAACAACACTTTTCTAGCTTCAGCCATAGGTTTCCATTCAAAATAAGTCTCTAAACTCGCCTCTCAATCCAAATAGTCCTCCACATGCATCTTTCCATGAAAATCAGTAACTTCAATTCTAATTCCACCACCATTCAATTCAAGGGCATGGACTAACCTCTCTTCCCATCCACCTCTTACCGCATTGTTTGCAGGTCCAGCTGCATGAAAGGGGTTGTTATCCACTGAATCTTCAGTTTCAGCCTCAAGACTACCTTCCGGTACATCCGAGGGGTCGTGGTCGCCTTCCGGAATCTCCATTCGGGCTGCCACTGGTTCCCGTCACTGCTGCAAATCTTGCACTGCTCGCGACAAGTCTACAATCATACGTCTCAACTCAGCCATCTCTCCTTGGTTATCTCGATTTCCACGTTCACGTATTCTACTGCGTCCAACCATAGCTAAGTAATCAAAATCTAAGGATCTAACTTGCTCTGATACCAATTTGACGTAGTGTAGGAAGGAAAAACAACGATAAGTAGAATAGAATAGGCTATAATTGATGCAGATTGTAGCTGTAACTTGAAATAGGGCTTAGGGTTTGTAAAAAAACCTCTAAAAGCATAAAATTATTTGATTGATAAAAGACATATCTAAAAATCAAGCATAGGCAGCCCATTTATACTAATATAGGACCTAATCCAACTCCTAATAGGGAAGGAAATACTAATTAAAAAGTAATATGCTAATCCTCTGATAACTAGGAATCCCAATAACTTAAGAATTACTAAATAGTAAGAAATCCAATATTAACTAGGAAAACTAAACTAGCTATTGCTACATCACTACTCTCTCCATCGAGGGTACTTTGTTGTCTAGTCATGTATTGTGGAAAAAGTCTTGAGCACCTTGTACTGATTTACCAAAAAAAAAAAAAGTCTTGAGCACCTTGTGAACTAGGATCATCAATATCCAATTTTTTCAAAATTTTCAAAGATCAACTCATCACGCTCTTGGTTGTTGAATACTTGTTTATATGCCCTTCTATTATGTGTTATCATTATTGAATCAAAGGTCTAACATCTAGGCTTGGCAATGAATATTTCTATGCAGGCCCTAGCTTGGCTCAAAGCCCGATCAATCGAGGCACCCAATTCGAAGTCTAACCAAGCCTGATTTTTTATTTTTTAAAATTAAAAATAAAAAATAACATTGTTTAATCAAAATGATGTTGTTTTCTTATAATTTTCAAGCTTTAGGTTGGGCCCGAGATGATATCACATTGATAGACAAATAAAATGTCAACTAATTAATGAACTCGAGAAATTATTTCACTACGTTCAAATTTTTTGTAAGCTGTTGAAATTCATATTTGGGTTCCTAGAGATCTAGATTGAGATTGCTAGAATTTAAGTAAAGAACAAAACAATGGATAGTCCTACGATTAGGAAGGCAGGAAACACTTTAATGAAATTAGGAAACACTAAGAAGGTCTAAGAATCACTATTAAAAGAAAGCATCATACCTTCTAGTTGATAACTCAAAACTCTACAAATAAAATCAGTCTTACTTTCATTTTAAGGCTAAATAGATATATAGAAAAATTCTCGAAACCATAATCCTAAAAATAAAAGGAATTCCCAACTAAAATTTACTAATAAAACTAAATTCCACTCTGGTATGGATCCTTTATTCTTAAATAGGTGTTAGTCCTAAATAAGTAAGAAAAACTTAGTATAAAGTAAATATGATGAATTTACACTTATTGTCATTGTTCACTTGGACAATGTACAAACTATTACAAGTTTTGTTTTACGTCATTATCCTAGCAACAACATTTAACCCTAGAGCTTCAACAATGCATCAACAATCTTACTGCATGCATAAGATATTCATTAATTGCCAACTTTCTAGAAATCAACAGCAATAAGATCATCCTAGAAACTTAGGCAACAACGGTAACAAAAATAATGACCCAAATTTAGCCGATAATATAGCTTAATGTAGAACATACCAATGGCTGTTGAGGTATTGTCTTGAGCAGCCCATGTTGGATCCAACAAAGCATATCCAACAGCAGAGTCAAGTTCTCCTAATGATTGTTTTCCATCGGTTAGCCACCAACACTCTTTAACAAAACGAGATGCCTCCATATAAAGTTGAAGGTGAAAGTCATTAGGTAGTTGAGCCAATAGGAGACCGCAGGCTTGGATCAATAAGCAAGATAACTGCTGGCATGTATAACCACTCCGCGAGACAAAGTTAGATGTATTAATTCCAGAAACCGAAGTAGTTGATCTACTTGCACCTAAAGAGTCTGTACTTCCTCCAGAAGGAGATGTTGGTAGGATTGATCCTTGTGCAACACCATTTGCAGCTCCATGAAGACCATTACCTGATTGGATTAGAGTTTGTTGAATATTTATAACAATTTGAACCAAAGAGGATACTATCTGCGATGCAGATACTGGAAGAGAAAGAAGCTCTATAACTGCAGTCTCAAGAACCAGTTGAGTATGTGTTCCAGGATCTTGAATTTGATAAAAAGCCTTTTGGCTTTCAGAAGCATTGGCTGGCCCAGATTGTAGTGTTGCTGGAGTTTTAACGTTTGTTGTGCGCATTGAATTACTTCCATGATCTCCAATAGATCCATACTTTGGGTTGGTATTTAATGGAGGTATAACATTGTTCACAAGTCCCAATAGAAGAGTTGCGAAATACTCGGGAGGGGGACACATAGCAGGGTTTGACGAACTTAGGTGCTGTGGGAATGACTCAGAAAATGGTATCTGTTTCAAATTCTAAAATCAATATGTAGAACACAAAGTAAATATCAAACAAAGTCAACCTTTAAGGGGAAACACAAAAAAAAGCCAAGGGAAGAGGATGCATAAGTACCTTCTTGAGGTCAAGTACATTGAGTATGCGCATAATGAGCTTTGCAGGAAGATGACCATAAAAATAGGCAAGAATATCACGGACGAATGTGAATCTTAAGGGATGGTAAGTCAGAAAATGTGAATACATTGCCAAAACTCTGTCAGCTAGATCTATGGCATCATTCTCAATAAGTCTATAAACTATTAAGGGGATGACTGGAAGTAATCGAGCTGCAATTTCATCAAAGAATGTGGGGTACCTGCAGAGCTTATAGCCAACATAATCAACAAACCTTCAACTCCTAGACGAAAGTACTTTCTTTTTAACAAACATTAATAACTAAATGAATGTCATAACATTTGACGATGCCTCTGTGAGTTCTTGAAGAAATACTGAAGTTTAATCATTTGTAACCAAGCTTTCCTCAGTACGGATTACCAAAACAGTTTCAAAGCAACATAAGGTTAACACTAGTCTTATAATTTGATACTAGCACAAAGAACTTAGAAAACCAGACCTGAAATCAAACCAAAATATGGAGAGTGTCAAGGTTCAAAAGGTTTAATTCTTAACATGGTCGAACAAGAACAAATAATTAATTAAAATATATGAAGATGATAATTTGAAACGGTAAACCATGAAATGAAAGTTAATTTTGTAGCCAAAATCATGTCAAGGAAAGTTATTCTATGTAGTTATGGTTATGATTCCTTTCAAAATTTAAAAGATAATACAATTCAATCACTGGTCTATCTCAAATAAGGAAATTTTAAACAAGACTGAAGCTTTATTTCTTTTCGTTGCAAGACCAAAAAAAAGTTAAATTACATTGCCAATGAACAAAACAACAAATAACAAAAAGAGTCTCTAAGCATGTCAAGGAACAATAATGATATGTCAAGACAACACACAATAGTATCTGACATGTAACAATGAAAGTAACAGTGGGAACACTTGGACAACGCTCCCTGAAGACAAGCAAAATAGACAAGTACAAAGCTGGACAAAGAAAAAAATTATGGGTTTTAAGGAGGAATGATGCAAAACAAAAAGCCTTGAAACATACATTTTCCAATGAGATATCTGAAAGGATAAACCCTAGTGAATCAGGGCTCCAGACTAGGTGGCCGTCAACCATAAAATTCGCCTGGCTCGTCAAAATTAGTTTATAGAAATCTAGTGTGGCAATATATAACCATAAGAGCTTTACCTATCTTTCCATGATAGATGATTTCCAAGTGCCTTTTGCAATTCAAGCCGTTTAAACGTTCCGGGAAAAAGCCAATGCTCTGGAGGGCCACGATTCATACAAAAAAATTTCACCCTCTGTTGAAGCTCCTGTCTATCAAGTAAACTGATCTGAAACATGGAATATGATGTTGTAATTTGTATGCAAACTGAATAAAAGTTTCAAAACTAGAGCACCAGCAGCGAAAGTTTATAGTATTGGCAGATCTACCTTAAAATCTTAAACATCATTCACGAAAAATGTGCAATCTTTTGATTGGTTAAACTACATTTAATGAAAATGAGTTATCGAAACCTATAAGTATCATTTTCTTTCATTTCTCTTTTTTCAATCTTTGTGTGGGGAAGCTGGGGGAAAGGGATGAAAAATAGATCTTTTATGAAAGAATAGACATAGAACAACATACCACAATACGTAAAGCATGGGGATCATCATCTCGGTCATTAAGTGCTAGGAGCAAAATGTCCAAAGGTAGTAACTCGTGAGTCCAAAGGAAAAAAGCAAGGTTTGAGCAAGCTTTTAACAGAAGATCCTAAAAGCACAGCAAAGCAGAAGTTAAGTTTCTACTTACGAGTTAGTAAGAAAAAATTATTAAAAATTGCTTAGCAAAGGTTATCAACCTGTAGTAAATGACCATGTTGAAGTTCCATATGAATGTTATGGAGAAGGACATCCACCATAGTGTATATATTTGCTGTAACTTCCTCGGGAGAAAATTCCCTTAGAACACGTGCCTGAATTCATCAAATAGAAAAGCATTAAAAATGGAAGAAAGCAAAAAACTAACAAGGGCAAGTGCATAAACAAATTATGTTTGTCATGGGAAAAACAGCATGTACTACAATACATTCGAGACTGAGTAATCACAAGATTGTAAAGCCATACCAGATTTCCACTATTAATGTTTTCAGGGTGCCCTTGCATAAGTATCCATGCTCCAGCACACAAATATTGGCGATGTTGAGGAAAACTATGATTGATGTATGTAGTAACATAATGAGGATCAGCAGATGGTGATAGAAGCTGATTACATTGGTTAATCACAGTTGTTTCCGCCTGTATAAAAGTAACGAACTTGAATACAAATTTAATCATCACCTAAACAAAACTGGGAAATAATGTCAAATTTTAATAATCTAAAATTTGCCACAAAAAAATCTCTTTGTTTGCACCAGCATTTTTGGAAGAGGACACATCCAGCTAATGAACTAACTTATAAAAACTGCAAAGAGTTGGACAGTATAGTTACAGTCCAAAGAATCACAAATAATACAGAGAATAAATAGTGAGACAGGATTTCAATGTCACTAAATAATATCGAAATAAAAAGAAATCCACAATGAAATTGTTAAACTATGAAATGAATGTGGCCTTAAAAAGGAGAAAGGTCAATCCATGTTATTTTGCTTGCAAAGAAATGTTTCTTAGATTAGCTCTAGATATTTTATTTAAGCAATTATTTTACAAAATGAGTAATTTTTTGGATGCCCGGTAAGTGAAATAGATACGGTGGAAAAATACTAGACGATGTCGATTGTAAAATAACCATTTATGGAGCTTAATATAAAAAAAATATTGTTGCATGGCTTTAAAATTTTTCTTTCCTGAATGCCTTTTTATCTGTATGATAGAGCTTGAATTGCAATTTTGTTTGCAATTCTTACAACGGAAAATGTAGGACATTACAAGTTGAAGTCATCAAGCTAAACAGAAAAGATAATGATTACACATGTAAAAACAAACAAGATGGCATGGAGATGAGAAACAGTGTAATTACAGACCTGATTATCGGTATTCACAAGTCTTGATTGACGAAGGAATACCTAGTCCGAGAACTTAACTTAGTTTATTCCTAATTAGTATTCAATTTTATAATTTATTCACTCATTACAATGTTTTCTCTATTTATGTCAGGTGTCCTTTTCAACACGTATAATTTCTTATTATTATATGCTTTTTATTACAAATACAAATTATACTTGGAGTACTACAAAAAATGGATTCTACGGTATACTACAACATATGTTATTTCAATATTATTCAAAAGGTTTATTTAAACACGATTATCTTTTTATAATTTCCATCATAATCACCTATTCTGAAAAGTTGGCCCTGTTCATTTCTATTTATTTTCAGGTTTTTGTGTTTTTCTAAAAAGAAAAAACATTTTAATAAAAAAACATTAATTTGATTTTATTGTAGTTTTTTGTTTTAAAAATAAAAAACATCAAAAAGTTTATGTAAAAACAAATTCTATGTTTTTGTGTATTTTGACTTCTTGTTTTAAAAACCAAAACATGTTTCGCCTTCATTTTTTTCCTTTGTTTCTCTCCTACTATTCTCCCCTCTTCCATTAATGATTTTTTTCTTTGTTTCGTTCCAACAGCTTGTGTGGTTTTCTTCGTTTCTTCATCTCTCTATTAACCAAATACTTTTCTTTATCTTTTTCTCTATTACTAACACTTTACTAACGAATTATGGTTTTTTGCTTGCTATTGACTAATTGTTTCTTTGCAAACACCCAACCCCACATGCATTTGCCATTTTCTTCTAGTTTGAACCAAATAGCAAGAGTCTTAATGGTATATACTCATCGACAAGTAACAATTGAGGTATCAGGAGGAGGCTTAACAAGCTTCCAAGTGTCATTTGACCATAAAGCATCTATTTCCTCTTGCATAGCTTGCTTCCACCCAAGGTTCTGTACAGCCTCCATTATACTCTTTAGGAATAGAAACAAAATCTAGGTTTGATAAAAAAGTACAAATGAAGGGGGGCACATGGTTATAAGAAACAAAATTAGAAATCAGATGATTTTACCTTTCCTTAAGGCAATAGGTCTATCTAGGTCACTATTTTCCAGATCTGAAGACAAATCAGACGCTAGAGGAGAGGGCTCATCAATTTGGCCATCTACCATTCGACGAGGTCCTCAAGAATAAACCTGCAAATCTAATCGAGACAATTGACGAAGAAAAGAAGGATTGAAATCTATAGGTGAATTATTTGAGGAGTTGTCAAAAAGTGAGAGCAAACAATGATGGAAGCTTTTTGACATCTTGACTCTCAGAAAAGTATGCCATGTTTTCAAAGGATGTCACATCTGTGCACTCAAAGAATCTTTTAAGTAGGGTTGCAACAACGATATTCTTTTTGTGACCTTGACTAACCAAGCAAGATACACTTGATGGCTCGTGGAGATAATTTGTCAACTACTGGCTGGAGTTGGTGGACAAAACATACATACAAAGATATAAGGCAGAAGAGGGAAACAAAGGAGTATTAAGAAACATAAGGGTGTGAGGGATCTAACCTTTAAGAGTGGTGGATGGCATTTTGTTAATAAGATAGCAAGTGGTGAGGATAGCACACTCCAAAATTCCTTGAGAACCTTCATTTCAATTAGTATGGTTCGAGCAACTTCTATGACATGCTCGAATTTTCAACACCACCATTTTGATGTGGTGTGAGAGCAAGAAGATTGGTTAATCATACCGCAATTTTTTATACTAGACTTAAAGGATTCAAAAAAATTTCTCTAGCATTATTACTTTTGAGGATACGAATAGGACAACCAAATTGAGTCTTGATTTTAGAGTAAAAGGATTGTAAAATAGAAAATAATTTGAAACGTTATTTTATATATAGTCAAGTCATTTTAGACCAATCATCAACAAAAACAACAAAATAACAAAAACCAAGTTTTGAGGTAACACGAGAATGACCCCAAACATCATAGAGAACTAACACAAAAGAGATTTTGGCTCTATTATCAACTCTAGATGGAAAAGCAACACAGTGATGTTTTCTAAGCTGACAAAAATTCACAATCTAGAAGAAGATTTAAGTTCAAATTAGAAATTAGCTTTTTTAATTTTTGGATGGATGGATGACCAAGGCAACTATGGATTTGGAGGGGTAAGCAAAAGCTAAGCAAGCAGTTAAACAACAATCGTAATAGTAGAGAGCTCCATATTCATGCCCTCCTCCAATCATCTTCTTTGTCTTCAAATCATGGATAATAACAAAATGATGGAAAAAGGAGACATAACAATTCAATGATTTGGTTAGTTTACTAACAGATATTAAGTTGAACGAAAATTTTGGAATATATAATGTTGCTAGTAATGTCATTGAAGGAGAAAGAAACGCAATGCCAACCTCACTTATACTAGTAGTGGAATCAAAGTCTGGTACAACGATAATTTGATCAAAAAATTTTAGGTTACCTGCAATATGGTCAGTGGGTCTTAAATCTATAACTCAAGGTTTAACAAAGGGTGATATAAAGCTTGTGTAATTACCTAGGTAAGCAAACGACACAATTGGTGTGGTTGCTTGCTTGGCTGCTTGATACTAGAGTAAAGATATACATTCTTCTAAAAAAACCACCCTTTTTCCATTGGTTGAGGCAAAACCACCAAAAGCATCCACAATATTAGCAGATTGAGAGGGCTTCAGGTGCGCAACTCTTGAGTGTAAATCCCAACAATAATCCTGAACAAGCCCATCCTTGCCACAATGGTCGTATTTCCTCGGGCCTCCTCTGCCCCTTCCTCCACAACCACCAAGACCACAATGATTACTTTAGCCTCCATTATCTCTTCCACCATTATGAACAACTAGAGCAAAATTGTAACCACTTTCTTGTATTGGTCCCTTCAAGGATCAAGATACTCGTGAATATATCTCACTAAGTGATGAGAGTTCAGTGTCATCGAGTATTTGGGCCTGAATTGGTTCATATTCTAGTCTTAAGCTAGCCCTGTTCTCTTTCCTTCAAAAGTTGATCTTTATTGTTATCGGTTGGGCTACTAAATGTCTACAAATAGATTCTTAATTTCTGAAAAGTATTCGATATGGTTCTTCTCTCCTTGCTAACACTTGAACAATGTCACAGATAAATCATATATATAACTAATGTTATTGGGAAAAAAAAGTCCCACATAATCCTACAGCTCCTTTGTGGAATTTATATATTGACACATGTCAACAATATTTGGTTCCGTGGCATTCTTGAGGCTTGTCATTATTTGGTTATCATGTTGATCTCACTTCTTATACCCAAGTGACTTAATATTAGGAGTTGGACTTGTGAGATGCTCATACTTGCCTAGACCCTTGAGATATACAATGACCGCCTTCTTCCAAGCAACATAATTTGTTCCATTCAATTTCTAATTTGTGATTTCTTGAACCATAACAGGTGGCTATCCTCAACACTATCAGTTTTGAAGTTGCTCATAATGCAATCAATACAATAAGAAAGATGATAACCAGAATCAGGTGAAAAAACAACAGTGCAAAAAACCAAAATATCAACAACTGTGCAACAAAAAAAGAGGGACTGAGACAAATTCAAACCATCATTAGATACGGCTACGATGAAACTAGCAACTATGGTCAAACGCACAAACCTAGTTTCCACAAATTGAAGGCCAAAAAAATAAAACACATCACCCACCAACTATGGTTAAAAACACAAGCTCAGTTTCTAACAATTAAAGGCAAAAAAACACACCACCAACAAACTCCTGGAGTTGGTGCAGCTCAGTCCATAGCAATAGGGTCAACAAAACATCACCAGAAGGTGGCGTGTGCACTACACATGCCAGTTGACTAGCAGTTAGGGGTGTTCAAAAAAACCCGCGAACCTGTGAACCGGACCTGAACCGCATGAACCAAACCTGTAAATAAGGTTAACCAAACCTGAGTTCAGGTTCGGTTCGAACCGAACCTGAAAAATCAGGTTCATGGTTCAGATTCAGGTTTCTAACATGCGATTTTAGGTTTAAACCTGAACCTGAAAGGCTGAAACACTCAAAAAACCTATCATATATTTGGATATAATTTTAGAGGATATTAATAATAATAAATTCACCGGTCTTTACTATATTTATTCTTGAGTAAAAAAAGAAGAAAAAGAAAAAAAACCTAATTTAATTATATGTTATTAAATGTTAATCTTGAACATTGCTATTATAAGTAACGACTAATGCATAACACTAAATACTTCTACTTCAAATAGTAATTAATGTGTCAAAGTTTTTGATTAAAGTATTAAACTATTAATAGAAAAAATTCAATGACTAAAATAATATAATTATTTAGAGATTAATTAAAGAAATTAACAAGTGTAAAACACATTTATTAAGAAATCCTATAATTTTAGTTTTTTAAGGCACATATATTAGCTTAGATATTTATGAGATATTATAAACATTAAACAAGCAAGTAAATA
>JAOQMR010000003.1:13888310-13901438 GCA_027563865.1 Erythroxylum pelleterianum | reverse complement strand
AGAATCTGCCTAGTAGATTGTACAGCTATAGAAGTCATGTAAATCCCTGATTTCTAGGGATTAGGATCATGTAAATCTCTAATTTCTAGGGATTAGGATAAGATACAAATTTGATACAGATTTCCATGTATCTTAGGAAAATCTGATACTTGATTTAGTATAGACTTTTGTGTATATATATAGCTACTACTGTAACCTACAATTGATGAGAATGAAATTATTTCTTCTCTGCTAATATTTCACAGATTACAAACTTCTAGAACTCGTATTCTACGAAAACAAATTTTGGAACTTTCACCATAGATAGCAAGAAATTCCAATTAAAAAGATGTGGCACCACATCCAAAAGCAAGGACAAAGTAAAATCCTATTGTGCTACAAGCTGTATGCAACCCAGTTGTGTCTTAAAGAGATAACTAGGTCTTAAAGGGATAACTTCAGTGCATAAATTAAGAAGTCTTAAGCCTCTTCAAATTTCAACAAAACAATTTAAGTATCAATGATTTTAGTGATTGCATAAATTGAAGAACACCTGTAGAGAGGAAGCAACCGATAGTTCACAATTTCAAGCACCAAAAGAGTTACCCCAGGCTTGCCCAATAAGGATGGATATCTCTGTGCTAGGTGCTGCAAGGGAAGATTTTAAGACATGTTTTAGAATCTTCATGAAAGCATATGTTCACCAACAAAGACAACCAAAAACATATTAGCATAATTATAAGTGTAGTGTAAATTTCACCATGGTCAAGTGCAGAGTTAGCAAAACCTGGTTAGACTGCAAAAGGCAAGTTCAAAGAGCAAGTGTTGAATTTAAAACACTCGCCTGGAAGTATATGTAAATTTAAATTATTTCAAAGGCTAATTAACACAAGTGCTCCCAAAGTAATGGTATTTTGTAAAAACATGATTAGTACTTCACTATATATCAACGTGCAACGTGTAAAAGAAAGTAAGTGGTCTCATAGTCCCATAAAACCCATCACGTAATGTATATGTAGTGGACTATTAGTTTAGTATCTTCCTCTTGTACATCTAAAGAGGCCCATAAATTGTTGTATACATTGTCCTGCACTTCAAGTTTTACCTATCAACAAGTGAAACATTTAATGTTTTGTTACAGGCATACAATTAATGCCAAAAAATAGGACGTTCAAGAAGCATCTATATAGAAAGTAAAGTGACTTACATTGAAGTGCGAACGAAATAATGAGTGAGGTGCAATTAGCAACAACCGACAATAAGTCTCAACCATTGCGATACTAGGGACAACCTGCACCAAAATTACAATCATATCAACACTTAACATCATATATGCCCATCTTCCCTAGCAATACAAATGCGTCTTCCAAATTAAATTATAGAATGAAAGCTTCACATTGTTCCATTTTTGTCGTATCAATCATCTTACACAATGAGTCTGATCGGCAAAGCCTTGTGCTATTTGGCATTTTTTGTTCAAAAACATTCCACTTTTATCAACAGCTATATATTCACTAGAAGTTATATCTTGTTGTGCGGAACATAATTGAATTTCATGTTTGACAATGAGAAACAAGAAAATCAGGAGTTAGATACAATCAATTGCTTTGCGAAGTCTACGAATGCATATCAACTTTAAAGTGAAAATACTAAGGAAAATGCATTGACTTCATTATATAAATATCAGTAAAGACAATACCTGCCCTGCAAATAAAGAATCTTCCATTTGGAAGACCAATTTCAAACACAAATTCATAGAAAGGCCTGATAATAGTGACATTGGTAGCGGGCTTACTTCCCGCATCACCATTAACCTCTCATTTGACTGAATATTTGTTCCTGGCAATACTTCAGAAACTCCAGCAGAAGATAACCAATTCATCACTGTTTCACAAGCTGGTTGTGCCATGGTGTACGAAACAACCCAAAACATTCCAACTGATCTATCATCCATATTCATGTAATCAATCATACGATCCCCTGAACCAAAATTAAACAATGATAATCATTGCCAGAGGTCAAACCACGTAAAGGATTATGAAGATTGTCCTAGTATGCCTAGATATTAGTGTTGGACAATGTGCCAACAAAACAACAAAAAGAGTTTACCTGGCAATCTATTTTTTGTGCATATAGTAGGAAAATGTCACTAATAAATTATGCTAAATCCAAATTTTTCCTTCTTTGGTTAAACAATACAAGAAGTAGTTTATATTTTATGGTTTTGAACAGTATATTTCATGATATTTTGAGCTTGTATTATTTAAGAAAGCTGCAAGTGGAGATTGAGTAACTAAAATGGTAATCAAGAGCAACAAAGAAAAGAAAGGCCTTTCCTTTTCCTTACTTTCTCTTCGGTGTGTGCCATTATGAAGAATGAAAACAAAAGTTGGATACATACTATAATTTTTTTCGATTCTACTCTCTTTCCTCTCACTCACTAAGATAAGTTTCTATCAATAAATTAATGGTACCTAAACAAAGACTTGAGTAACACTAGGAACAAAATATTTCTACATGAATCATAACTAGGAAAAAAAAATTATAACTCATCTACGAGTTTCTTAAATACAAGGATGCTTTAGAGACAGGATTATTAACTAGGCTATAGGAATCATATCCTCACACAAAACTATAATATTCCTACTCCACAAGGTTTACAAGAAATGAGTAAAAAGAGGAAGTGAAGCCAATTCTGATATCATTATTGAATGAATTTTAGTGTGAGCCCTATTATTCTTGTTGAAAGTGGGAGGCTCTAGACAAGGTTGAAAGGAAAGGCAGTTTCCAATATGTTCTTCATATAACTTAAATAGCATCTACATGGAAAAGACTGTGATTGTCTTCTATAGCTAGTCAACAGCTAGAATAGATCCGCGACACTCAAAAAGAAAAATTATAGAAAAGTTATCTTATCAAGCTTGTTATAGTAGAGTCATGATGCGAACATCTTGTGGAACCTAAGTGCGCAACTAATTATCACCATGCAAACAATTTGAAGTAGAAACATTGGAAAATCAACAAATCTAATAGAGCTTCAAGAGCATCTTTCAACTATACTTAATAAAAGAATTTTTATAAATCTTCGCTAAATGTCCAATGGCATTGCAAATAATTTACCTTTGCTTACTTGCCTCCACCACTCATCTATTTGCTTTCCTTTCTGAAGCTGCTCATTATTCAAATATTCTCTTGTTGATGTGTTCAATGACCAAATACGTAAATTTTGACAACTGCTTATGAAATCAAGAAGGATGCTTTGAGGATTGTTAGGATCAGAGCTTCGATCTTCTCTATGGAATGATAAGATCTTTCTTGTAGTCTCTACCTACAAGTGGATTTATGATTGACAAGTTTGACAAAGATAAGTTAAAAGAATTAATCAAGTATCAATAAACAACTACTAAAGGGAACTAACTAACTAATAGTTGATGTCCAAGGCAGATAACTAACAACGAGCAAAATGAGAGTGAAGCATAGATTAAAACAAAGAACAAATAACATTGGAAACAAGACACTAAATGATAAAACTATAGGATGTAACATAATCACAAAATATGATTGACCTTTCTTGAATCTGTATTCAATGCAGTCATAACAAGCTCAACTCGAATAATTTGTGCAAGTAACCAAGTCACATGATTAGTCCGAAGGACGTGCTGATCACACTCTGTGAGCCGTAAAACTAGCTTGTCCACAAAATCAACAAAATCAATGCACCCACTTTTCATAAGGAAAAAGAATATGTCTGAGAAGACAAGCCACTCTTGCCAACAGTTAACTTCTGCAACCATGAAAGGAAAGTACTTCGTCATGGATCATTTAACTATATAAAGAAAGTTAGATATTTGGTAAACATCAAGTGTAAACCTACAACGGAGCAAACATAATAAGGGGAATTAAAACACTGCAATTTGATTGTGGAGACCAACAACCATCTCCATTATGTGTAAATATCTTCAAATACTAAGATTTTCAGGTTAAGAAAAAGTAACATGCAAGAGAATAAGTCTTTTGAATGCAGCAACTTGAACATTTATTAGGGGATAAAATAAAAGGAAATATTTTTAGAAAAATTTGATGCTCTTAAGAGATATAATAAATGTGAGAACAAAATCGAAGATACAGTAATGCACCTGAATTTGTTAACTTCAAAAGCTCAACTATTCTATCAATAGTTGCCTCACAAATCATACTTGAAGTGAAAACAGCACCGGGAGTAGGCCCATGAGTAGGATTCCTATAGGAAGGAGCGACAAGGAGCACACGCTTCCACCAATCAGGAGATGGGGTAGACCGAAGAGCATGCCTTATGCAACGTAAAGCTCTTTCCCAATCCAAACTTCCCCTTTGGATGGAATTTGCAAGATCCTAGCCAAGTAAAAGAAATGCCTTGAACACCACTAGACAATGCATGCATGACATGTCATGTGAAGCATAAAACCTTCTTATTAAATGTAAGAGGCATTATTTACATAAATAAATAAAAATCCTCAAACAAATCATACTCCATGGTGCAAAGCATTGCATGGATTGTCAAGCACAAAGTAGCCTTGTAGGTTTGCTATTTACTCCATCATGTCAAAAACATACATAAGCCAAGCTTCCAACTTTTTATCCTAATTATCATTTGTCATCAACAATTTTTTCTAAACATACGCTAGAAATAAGTCAATTTGAAGAAAGGGGAGAAATATCAATGAAGTGCCATGAGAAGGATGTTTATCAAATGATAATACCATCAAGAATCAAATTTGTACATTAGAATGGAGCATCAATTTTCACAAATTCCACAAGGAGTTCTCAGAAAAGTCATCACCTCTCCATGCAACGGTTCACCTAATACACTAGGGTAGGTAATAGGTGAAATGCGAGGGTTTACAACTGCTTCAACTGAAATATTAGGAATTGTTTGCGTCAAAATCCTATGAGTACCAAAAGTGGGGCAATGAAGGTGTTGATCTAACATCAACATATGCATAGCCATCATATCTCGCCTCCTATGGATCTCCAAAACAAGCATAAACAAAGCTTCATCATCTGGTATGTTCTCTATAAACTGCAGCCCACTACGCAGTAACTCATAAAAGGGCACCCGACACTTTTCCTCATTGACTAAAAGCCGAATTACATCCAAGCAACTGTGCAGCCATTCAACTAGAGCCTTGTCAGGTCTCAAGCCTTTCACATTATTGGGTTCATCAACACTATGTTGTCTTTGATCCCAATTAACCAACCAATTCAACATATGGTAGAAAACATCAGCATGTGTCACAGGCTTCAAATTAGATTCAAGGCCAGTCAAAATTATCTTGCAGCATAGCTGCCGTAGACTACTAATGGCACTATCCCTTGCCAATGAATTGGTCCTTGTTGCAGACTGTTGAACATTACCAGAAGTATCAGACAACTTTACAGGGGACATAGATGCAGAAGATGATGGTTCAATTGCTGATTGAGCAGGGGAACCAATACCATGAACTGAAGGCAATGGAGAAGTTGGATTTGAAGTCTGTAAATGGGATGAATTGGGCATCACACTCGAAGAAGGAATTTGCGATAGACTGGTGGACGATACAACAGGCATTGCTTGAGAAGCCTGACCAACAGACATTTCTGCAGAGGATATGGACGCAAGAAGACTTGGTAAGAAAGTATCCCAGTTAATGTATCCTATACCACATAAGCTCCGTAAAGCAAAGAGCAGGAATTCCGCTCGTGGACCATGATTACTACACTGCACCACCAGAGATATGAGCACAGATTCTGTGACAGCACGCACTTGGTCTTGGTCCTGAGTACCAGAGTTCAACGGAAAGCAAATTTTAATTCTTTTTTGAGAATAAAACAAAATTTTTTAGGGAAAAAACAGCAAGTGGAGCTGGGGGTTTTTTAACAAGGAAACCAACCGGAAACTGGGACTGGAGTTGTTCGAAATCCGAAAGAAATTGGTCATTTCGAGGAGGAAGGTCTGTATTAGGTGCAAGTACACGCTTTTGTGTCTTGTTGCTGTAGAGAAAATTGAAAATTAGTCCAGCAACAAGGATAAAAGCAAAAATATATATATATAGCACGCAAAAACATGAAAACAAACAGACACTAAGAGAGAGACTAACGGTTGTTCACGAATGGAATCATCCGGTTTCTGGCGGTTGCTTCTCTGCTAGACACAAAAAGAAAGAAAGTGAATTAACTATCACAAAGCGGACAAAGAGATGCAAAGTGAACTAGTAATAGGAGTAAATTACACCCAAATAGAGGTTAAAGAGATCGATAATGGCGGAACGAGCGGGGTGGTGGAAGTGGTAACCAAAAGAAACAGCAGCGGCCGCTATTGACCTCTGGCTTTGATCCATATTTTTACTACTTTTAAGTTCTTCTAGCCTACTAGTCGGAGTCGTTCACCTACTCCTACCATTACACCCGTTCTCTTCTAATCATTTCAGAACGCCAAGGCAGTGGAGGAACGATAGGTTTCGCGACACGAGAAGAATCTAGGTCGCTACAGTCTAAATTGCAGAGTTTGGGCTAAACCCCTGTTGGGACCTAGACGGGTCGATCCTTTTAATTTGGACATAACTTACTTCGTCAGGTTAATGGTTATTTACACCGAGTGCTACAATAAAATCAAAAACTAATAATGAATTATCTTTTAACTATTTTGAAATATATATATATATATTTTATTAAATTTATATAATATTATGAGACCAAGATCCTTTAAATATCATGAGTAGTAAATGACCACCACTAACATATAACACAAAATTTTCTTTTTAATTTTTTAGTTTACTCCACTAACTAAATCAATTAGTACAAATTTAATGATGATAAAGATAAAACTTACCTTAAGTAAGGTTGAATAAATATAGAAAAGACTATACTATGATATCCATGTAAAAGTCACAAAATTGTATAAATTCTATATATTTTAATATGAGTGGATGAAAAACATCCTCCGTAGGCTTAGTCGAAAAGGTCGAGTCTAACTTTTGAGAGTTAGGTTTGCACTTTTATTTTATTTTTGGATTTCAAGCTCGATTGAAATTTGAATTCTATGATTCAAGATTGAACTACACGTTGTTTGTGTGAATAAAAACTCAAAATTACATTACAAGATCAAAGCTTTGATGGATCTTGTTATTTGTGCAAGGGTGAAGGAGAGGCATTCAAGTTCATGTTCATTGACAAGATCATCAAAGGATTGAATGTATCGGAGAATGATAGAGTTTTTGGCAATGGAGAGGGATCACTCACTCGACAAGATCAAGGTTTTAGCAAGTTAGGTCAGATCTAGTTAGGCTAGTTAGCTGTTAGTTAATTCGAGTTTTAAATGGAGTTTAAGTCGCCTATAACTCAATATAAATTAGCCTCACGTGGATTGCTGCAACAGAATGACAAAATATGTTTATAACTATTTAAATGACTAATAAATGAGAATCAAAATTTCTTTTATATTTCTACTCACATAAATGAGAATCAAAATTTCTTTTATATTTCTACTCAAATCCTTGAAGTTCTTTTTTCTACTCAAAACACAACTCTTTGTACTTTGTACTCCTAGCTTCTCTCATTTTCCCTATTGTCACTCTCACTTAGCCTCTCAAGTGTTCCCTTATAAGTGACCACAAGATCAAAGCTTTTATGGAACTTGTTATTTGTGCAAGGGTGAAGGAGAGGCATTCATGTTCATATTCACTGACAAGATCATTGAAGGATTGAATGCATCTCAAGACTGAATGATAGTTGAGTTTTTAGCAATGGAGAGGGATCATTGAGTCAACAAGATCAAAGTTTTAGCGAGTTAGGTTAGATCTAGCTAGCCTAGTTAGCAGCTAGTTGGTTCGGGATTTACATGGAATTTGAGTCGCCTATAAGTCAATATAGATCAGCCTCGCATGGTTTGCTGCAACAGAATGATAAAATATGTTTATAAGTAATAATAAACATTTAAACAACTAATAAATGAGAATAAAAATTTCTTTTATATTTCTACTCAAATCCGTATTCTTCTTTTTCTAATCCTTTTATTTTATGTTCCTTTTGTTTTTTTTATGTTAAAAATTATCATATCACTTAGGGTTCTCCCCTCTTTGGACTCTATATGCCTTCTTCACTCTTAAGTAGCTTGTTTGGCTTTTAAATGACTTAGAGATCCATCGTTTTTTAGATTTTGATGAATAACAATGGTAGACCTAAATGTCAACTTCTTAATCATTAGATAATTTTAGGCAGGTAGTAAAGGGATTGCATAAACATATACAAGACAATCAGAGTTAACATAGATAATTTTAGGTAGGTAGTAAAGGAATTGTGCAATTTTAGTTGTGTGACCTCATATAGATTAAATTAATGACTTACGCATTAAAAATTGTTTAAAACTTAACCTTTTTAGAATTTAGGATGTTATTAGTACAATTTTGAAATTATTAAGATGTAACGTGATATAATAGATAACAATAGGAATTAACTTCGATTTTGTAAAAAAAAATGTTAAGAGATAATTCGTATCTTTTCTCAAATTTAAGGTTTATTTGATTTTATTGCCCTTTTATGGTTTTTGGTTTCCATTTTCTAAATTTGATTTTTATTTCTTTTTTAAACATCAAAAAAATTATTTGGCTATTAATGTAAATTTAATCAAATTTATTACTAATAATAATTAAATATTAAATAAAATTATAGATAAAATGAAATTTTAAATTAATTAAAATGAAATTTTAAATTAATTAAAATGAAATTTTAAATTAATTAAATAAATAATTATATTTTATTTATTAGTAAATACTATCAAAATTTGTAAGATTTTATTTAACTAAAAGCTATATAAGTAAAAATATGTAAAATATTTCAAATTATAAAAAATATTTATTTTATGGATATTTTAAATTTAAAATATATTTATTAAATAATTATAAAATTTTAAAACATTTGTATTCATAATATATTTTAATTTTAATTTTTAAATTAATTATAAATTGAAAAATAATATTATACTAACCATAATTCTTATTTCTAATTAATTTTAAATAATTAAATGGTATATATTTAGTTAATGGTAAATATGATTATAAAAAAACAAAAATTTAGTTTTTATGGTTTTTATAACCAAAATCAGAAACAAAAACAAAAAAAAGTTTAATCAAACATGTTACTAAATTTGAAAACTTAATCATTTTAAGAATAATTTGTATGTGACGTTGTTTGTTAGTAATAATACTAATGAAAGGATAATTGTTACTAGTGTAAATTAAAATAATATAAATCTATTTTTAATTTCTCTACTCTATTTTGGAATGACGAAAAGTATTAGATAGAGAAAAGAAGAAAGATATTATTATTTTTAATTTCTCTACTCTATTTTGGAATGATGAAACACAAAAAGTATTAGATAGAGAAAAAAAAGATATTATTAATATAAATTCTTATTTTCTTCTAAGAACCACTAATGATTCTCAAACTAGTTGCAACGTAAAACTATTTAGGATTGGTAAATAAGCCTGGACTCATCTTAGTCTAATTTAGCCTGAAGTGGCCTAAGTTGACTGAATTTTGAATTAAGTTTGGCTTTTTAAAAAATTTTAAGCTTCCTAAGTCAAGTCTAGCTTAGGCTCGAGCTTTACTGGCTGACTTAACCCAAATCTTGATTTCAATGTACAGACCTGCTTAACCATAATATTCTTCTCCTCTTCTTCTTTCATCTCTTAATTTCAACGTAGCCTGACTATGATAAAAAAAATTGAGCTAGCTCCTTCCCAATCTTGAACTACATGAATACGATAAGCCTTTTCCACATTATTCACATGTTCATCAACAAACTTTAGCCTCATTCCTCTGCTATCTTTCTTGAAATTTAAAGTTTTAAGTCATTACAGGAACCGATAATTTTATATTATAGCTCCTAATTGCAGATTGATCATAAATTTAATTAATACTTAACTAATATAGGCAACCTATCTAAGTGCTTTATAGTTATCAGTGCTCCTCCATTTCTCCATCTTCCTTCCGCAAGCTTCAACCTTTGAATTTACTTTATGGTTTTTCTATTTTGTATGAATCTTTTCTTTCTCTTCCAATTCTACATTTATATTGTTACTGATTCATGGCGATTTGGAGAGACTTGACAATGTTGCGATTAATAATAACGAAAGGGGATGAATAGTGGGTTGAGTTGATTTTAGGTTAAGCTTTGGGCGAGCTTCGAGTCCTTTAGATCTTTCAGGCTTTAGATAGGCTTTAGGCAACTTAAAGCTCGATTAGGCTCAAGCTCAGATAGTGTAAATTAGGCTTTAAACCAGGCTTAAGCTGCACTTTTAGAAGGTTATGTTGGACATTGTTGCCATGCTGGTTTTGTCATTCATATATTTAAATGCTTTAAATTCATCCTACTTTTACGAAGCAATAGATCCTACAATAATGGTAAGTCTAGGATTTAAGGCACCTTCTTATTATGGGATTCGTATGCTTTTATTTTATTTGAGAAAGGAATGGTGGTTGATTGTAGATACATATAAATTTAGTTAGGGAACAATATGATTCAATATTATAGTAGATAGGCGAACTGATCAAAGAAAAGAACGTCGATTAATTTATTATTTTATTGCAGTATTGGAATAACTTTTCCTAAGTATGTTGATGCTTCTAATATGGTAAAAAGTGCTAATATTTTATTTGGATTATTTTGTGAAATTATCAAGTGCGTTGGATCCAAAATTATTATGCACTTTATTATTGATGATGGAGTTAATTATATATTAATTGAGTACTTGTTACAATCGAAATATAAATATTTTTGTTGGTTTTATGCACTACTCATTATATAAATCTCATTTTAAAAGATATTGGTTGTATGAACTATATTTCTAGTCTTACTTTATATGCATCTAAAATCATAATTTTTGTGTATAATCATCTTACATTTTTGTCTTTGTTAAGAAAGCAAGAATATTGAATTGAGACTGTATATCCTACTATTATTATGTTTGCAACTACATTTATAACTTTGAAAATTATTTATGATTATAAAGAATCACTTCATTATTTACTGATAAGTAAATACTTTTCAAGTTATCAAAGGGTAGGAAAGGAAAAGAGGTTTATGCGATTATTCTAGATAATAAATTTTGGGATGCTTACTTGATTATTGTGAAGATTGTGGCTCCACTTATAAGGTTGTTAAGGAATGTTGGTTCATACGAGAAGTCATCTTTAGGGTATACATAGAGTTTACAAAACAATTATGATTTTTTTAAACGGAAGGAGAAATTTTACACACCTTATATAAACATTCTTGATTATTGATAGGTGCTCAAAGTTGAAAGCGTGTCATAACGCTAGTTAAAATAAACTAAACTACTACTATATCAATGGTGAGTCTAGTTTATTTTAACTAGTGTTATGTCGTGCTTTTAATTTTGGCACCGTTGTCGAAGAGTGCGATGTTTTAGTTTTATTTTGTGATTTTAATTGGTGTTTTGTATATATTTGTTTGTAATTGGTTTCTTTTCAATTATTTCATGATCCTTTCATTTTTCTGTTTCGTGTTTGTGATAAATATAAAAAAATTCATGAATGGAAGAAATTTTTTCTTTAATTCTCACTCTCAATCTTATAACCAAGGTTGGACTGATCAACCTAACTTTGGTTATGGATGTGATAACCATCAAAATTACTTTTATGATAGTTTGCAAGACACACAACAATTCTTGTGTGGACCAGAAGCTTTTTGTCATAACTCAGGTACGCCTCTGGACCACTATATCAAAACTTGTAATGCTGACCATCTTCAATTTCAATAGGGTATGTAGTAGCTTCAAGAGAGTATGCAACAACTTCAACATAATACCCTACAATTCTAGCAAGATGAAAGGCAATCTTGGTCTAGTTTCCAAGATGTGGAGAGCAAACAAAACTCAGGTACATCTTTGGAAGAATTGATGAATGTTGTGATTGCTAACAATCTCCAATTTCAACAGAGCCTATAATAGCAGTTGCAATAGTTCCAGTAGGAAATGAGGCATATAACGTCTATAAACCAGAACTTGTTAAGCCAAATGGGAAAAATGGCAATGAGGATCGAAAGCCTAGAATCACGAATGGAAGAGGAGTAGTCATAGCAACCTAAGGCATGCCCTATAGACGTAAGTGCGGAAATCTTACAAAGTGATGAAGAGCTTGAAAATCTTGAGTATAATACTTAAAGAATTGCTTGTTAGGAAGAAGCAGATGAGGAGCTCGAAGTAGAAAAAGACATATCTTTTAGCTCGGAGGTAAGTACTGAGTCTTTAATTATTTTCAAGACTAACCCTTAACCTTTACCTAGTAGGTTAGAAGAATTAAACAAAGAAGAAAAAGGCGAAGAGTCATTTGAATTATTTTAAAAGAGTGAGGACTTAGTAGAGATGAAGAATCTGAAGATAAGGAAGATGCTAGATGTGAACGATAATCAACCAAGGCCCTATCTGAAAGAACCTCACGTGGAGGAGTCACATGTGACACCTAATAATCACAATTTTGTCATGTGAGGAGGAAATATGGAGTCGAGCCAGTGACCCTAAACAAAGGCACTTTTTAGGAGGCAACCTAAGGGAAGTAAATTTCTTTTCTTTACATTTCCGCATTACTTTTCATATGCGTATGTGTTTTTGAATTTGTTTGTTTTATTTGTTTTAATTTTTCAATCAAAATGAGAGAAAGAATAAAACAACATAACAAACATTTTCTCTTTTCTGTTGATTCTAGGACTACATAGTTATGATTAGAGTGTGAATTGACTAGAGAATTTCATAGCAACTTTAGCATATATTTTTACTTGTGATTGGTTGATATGTATTATCTATAAAAGAGTAGTGACTAGTGGTAGACTAAGCTAGTGAGATTTTGAGCCTGATTAAACTAACACATTGTTGGGACCCGATCTCGGAACCGGATCCCAACCGAAAAAGAGGAAACGACAAACAAAAGCATAAACGAAGAACCCGAAAGAACGAATCGAAAGAACGGATTTCTTATCGGATTCGAAGCGAAACGAAACGAAAGCAAATCAAATCGAATCGACAAACGCCCAAAATCAAACTCAGAATCTAACTGAAACAAAAGTCCGACATCCGCTAACAAATATCTTAGAAAAGCATATCGCGACGCGTTGGA
>JAOQMR010000003.1:13871013-13882456 GCA_027563865.1 Erythroxylum pelleterianum | reverse complement strand
CTTTAAAGAAACGATTAGTCAGTTGAGTTCTGTAACTAACTCTAACTGATACTTCCGACTTCTTTACGCTTTCGTCTACTTATTGTATCGTCTGCTTTTTTCTATCTGCTTCCGTCTGTTTTTCGGCTTCGTCTGTTTTTCGTATCGTCTGCTTTTTGTATCTGCTTCCGTCTGCTTTTCGTATAGTCTGCTTATTGTATCTGCTTCCTTCTGCTTTTTATATAGGCTTCCGTCTGCTTTCTTTCTTTCGTCTACTTTTTGTACTTCGTCTGTTTTTTTATAATGTCTGCTTTTCTTCCGATATCTTCCGTCTGTGTTTTCGTTCGATATCTTCCGTCTGTATTTCTGTGTCTGCTTTTTATTAAGCTATCTTCCGTATGCTTTTCATCTGTCTTCTTTTTTGTTTGTCATCAAAATTATTCATCACGTAAAGTCAATTTTGACTTAACAGGAAGTAAAAAAGTTAAAGTGAGTCGAAAGCCCTATATTTTGGCCATTTTCTAAATATTAATATTCACATATCTTCACGGATCAAGAAGAAGAAAATTAGAACAAGAAGATAACAAATTCAGCCCAAAAGAGGTGGAACCATAGCAATTGGAAAAATAAGGTAGATAAAGAAAAATATCAAAACGATAGTGGAAGCAAAGCAAAGCGCCAAGAAGCAAATGAGCAAGCAACGTCCAAGGAGCTGCATAAAACAACATAGCACCAAAACATTGGACCAAATGGCTAGAAGAAAATGATAGAGCATATAAGAGAAAACGCAGATGTTGGGGCATTTCATGCAACCAACGTACGTTTCACGCAAACACTAAGATGACGACGCACAGCTGGGAAGAAGCTACCAAAACATAGGTGTAGTAGGAGGAAACACAGACGTTTGTCCAATAACTAAATGGAAAGCAGCGATAGCTTGAGGAGTGAATAGTTAAGTGGCCAAAAATTAAATAGATAAAGGGAGAGTAGTGTAGGTTAGACAAAGAGAGAAGAACAACAGTGTAGGTTAGATAGAGAGAGAAGAACAGTAGCAAAGGAGAGTAAGTCTTTAGCTAGGGTTATTTCAACGGGGCTGAAGCATTTTTTTGGGAGAGAACCATGAAAGGATAGATGTTCTGACACCGGTTCGGAGGTGACATCGAAGCCAACGACCCAAGTTAAGTGTATTTCATTATTTTTGTTGTTTCTTTCTCTCATTAGAAATTGATTGTGTTATCCTACTTTAATTGATTTGGGTTTTGTGTATGGATAATCGTATTCTCGTTATTGTTCAGTTATTTGTATATGAACCAATTGGGTATTGTGAAAAGATGATTTTATTACATTTATTGAATCATTTATTTGCAAACTCATTGCTAGAATTTCAATATAATCTGCAATTATTATGTTAAAATTCATGTGTAACGACTAATGATTTGTAATCATTAGGGATAACATAACCTAGGTTAAATGGCGCATCGTATATGGTTGTTGCCTTTATTAATCAGTTTTCCTAATTCGTAATGCTACTGCCTAATTAAATCTAAAGATTGTATCTTAGATTATTTGGTGGTTAGATTTAATTAATGATCGTATTTTGATTGAATACTACTTAAGGAAAAACTTAGGTTAATTATTAATTCATAATTAATAGTTGCTAGGAGAGATTAGAGAATATCAAATCAATGAAATATGTTTAATTAAGGTGTAGGTTGAGTTTGAACCAAAGAATCGAGTCCCTACCAAATTTTCTACTTTTATCATTTTTCCATTTTTTCTTTACATTGCTTTTATTAGTTATTTTAGCTTTATTTTATTTTCTTATTTCTAAAACCAAACCCCCTAACCTAAATATCGATTCATTTCATTTCAACAACTTTCTGTGGGATCGACCTATACTCACCACTACTATAGTAGTAGTTTAGTTTATTTTGATTAACATTACGACGCGCTGCCAATTATTAATTAGATAAGCATCTTACTCAAAGGATCTAATTAGAATCTCACTTTCTCAATCCTTATTACTTATATGGTGGAGGTGTATGTACATATGTTGGTATTATGGGTAGTCTTTTTGATGTGATTGAATGCAAAGGTACTTTCTCTAAAGAAGAGCAATCAAAGATAACAAGTGAAATTAAGTTTGATGTGAGACAACAATTGAAATTAAGTTATATCTTGAAGGTTTAGAGAGCTTTGATAGATCATCCACAAAGAGAGAAATTATGATGAAAATATTGTAGCTTGGTAAGTTTTCATACTTTAGCTTCACCGTTTAGTTATTAACAATATATATTTTACTTTTTATAACTATTAATTTGAAATACAAATTAGTGGTGGAGATTGTTCTGTAAAAGTGCTCTAAATTAAGAAAACTTGATCTTGGATTTCTCATTCAAGCGACTTATGTATCAAGTTGTGAATATAACTGGAGCATTTTTTAACATATTCATACAAAGAAAGAAATCATTCGGAACATCAAAGACTTAATGACCTTATTTATATTAATTGTAATCTGAGGATGAAGAATATGCATTTTATTGATCAATTTTTTATCTTTTTATTAATTATAATTTTTATTATTGATTTTATAATTTCTCTATTATGCATTTAGAGTGTTTTGTAAGAAGAGAATATATAATCAAGTTGATATTGTTTGCATTGACCATAATTTTTTTTGATCAAAGAAGAAGAGCCATCACTTGATTTATAGTGAACTTGAAATGGCAGTTTACAGAGAAAATTCATTTATCAAGATGAATGAATTAAGAATATCTATTAATGATAAAACATTAGAATAGAAAATAGCTTCATGTATTACTAATTTATGATTTATTTTAAATGCAGTAGAAGATGTTGATGTATATACTTTAGATGAGACACAATCTTGTTAAGAAGCAATTTTAATTATTAATATTATTTAAAATTTTATAACAATAACCATTTATATTATAAATCTCATACATATTCTTCTTATGATAAAAAACTCCTATAATATATTATAAAAGGGGTCTATTTTTCAACTAAATGCTTTGTCATAAATGATGTAATTGTTCAATCGAGGGAGGTTACAATTAATATTTTGATGATAACAAAGTATAGTTTCTACTAATGATTTATTCTTTGATGCTTTAAAAGAAAGAAACGTGCAATAAAGTCAAAGAATAATTTGTGGAGGCCAAATGCATTTAAGTTAAGAAGCAGACCATGATTAAGGAAGATCAAAGCATAAAATATATAAATTTACTTGTAACATTTCTTGTTTCTCCTGGTTATTTCGATGTTTTAGGTGCTCTTTATGCATAAGCATATTATGTTTTGAACTCAATGCATAAATATTTTTATTTATTAAAAGGAATCAAGGTTTTGATTTCAAAGAAAGCCCTTTTGATCTTTAAAAAACTTAAGGGGGGGGGGGGGATTTTCAAAATGTTATTAGATTAAATTTTACTCAAAATAATGTGGTTTGATCTGTGAAAGAAATTGAAAAGTCTTTGAAAATTTATTTTCAAACAAATTATAGGCGTTTTTGGACAATGTGTTGTTTGTGGAGACATTGATAGAACAATGTTGAAGTGTGGTTGACCAATGTTTTAGGAGCTTCAAAAACATTATGTATAGAGACTTCTTATGTGACATTCAATACATTGGTCAACCAATATGCCCTATTATTCGACCAATTGACAAATGTCATTATTACTAGCTATTACAATGATTAATTTTTGTATCTCTTGACATTTTAAATCTACTATAGATATTAATACTTGTGATTTTGGTTGTTGGACATATTTATAAAATTTAGGGGTAACAATAATACATTTATAAGAGTTTTTTAACCATTTACAAGCATTCATTCATTAGTTATGAAGTTACTGAGGGCCTTTGAGCATAAAGTGAGCAAGTAAGGTTTATTTGGGTTGTAAACATCTACTAGGGTTGGTTTTCTTGTGTTTTAGGTATAATAAGAAACAAATAAAACACACAAAATTAACATATAAATTAGGCATGGCCTTTGACCTTGCCCTAATATTTTTTCCTACTCTTAAGGATTTGATCTTTTTTATTTAGATTTTCCTTCTTCAATTTGTAGATGTAGTAAGGAAACTTACTAACCCAACAGTAGGGGTGTTCATGGTAGGGTAACTTGACTTATTCATAAATAACTTGAACCTGAATCTGAATGTCAGGTTCGACAATTTCACGAACCTAAACCTGAACTTGAACCTAAAGAACCTATAGGATCGGTTAACCTATTTTCAGGTTTGATTCTCAGGATAACCAGAACCTATTCATATCAATATATATGACAAAAAATTATAAAAATAATTGGTGAAAACAAATACAAATTATTCATAAAAGTATGCATATAAAATCCATCAAAGATTAATCTAATATGTTAAACCCAAGCAAAGTAAAAATAAGCCAAACAATGTCTTATAAAAGATCCATACTAGAACAAAAAGAGATAAATTATTAAACAATTATTCTTCGAATAGGATAGAAGGATAATTCACTGTTATACATAAATCCACATCTGTAGAAAATAAAGAATAAAAAGAGTTAGACTCGTTATTTCTTTTTAAATTAAAAAAGAATTTTTTTTATTTATTTGTATATTAAAACAAGGTAAAGTAAATTAGATTACCTGATTCAATTTGCTCTAGTTCTTCAAGTCTCTCTTCCACGTAAAGAGGAGCTTGTGATTTTCTCAACCAATCTTGTCCATAAATGAGAGCCTCCACCATCTTTGGAGTAAGAGAGCTACAAAATGAATCAAGCACTTGACCTCCTGTACTAAAAGCTGACTCAGATGCAACAGTGAGGGAACGAACCACTCTACTAGACCTCATTGATTAAAAAAACTATTCTTCTAACATTATTAAATCTTATTTTATCGTGTTAAAATAAAATAATAATAAACTAATAAACACAAAAAAGTATCTTTTTTCTTATTGCAACTTAGTGTATAAAATGCAATTAATATCATAATTAAAACTTTAAATATTATATTATAAAAAGCACAACCGTATAAAAAAAATACAATCCCATTGTCTATTACTAAATCAACTCGTTTTTCATTCCTTTCTAATAAATAAAACTATGTTAGTATTTGTACAAGATAATATTATTATATGCTTATTATTTATTAGCAACTACATTATATATTTTTAAGAATCAGTATTACTTGCTTGTTTAATGTTTATAATATCTCATAAATATCTAAGCTAATATATGTGCCTTAAAAACTAAAATTGTAGGATTTTTTAATAAATGTGTTTTACACTTATTAATTTCTTTAATTAATCTCTAAGTGATTATATTATTTTAGTCAGTGAATTTTTTTTCTATTAATAGGTTAATACTTCAATCAATAACTTTGACACATATTAATTACTATTTGAAGTAGAAGTATTCAGTGTTATGCATTAGTTGTTACTTATAATAGCAATGTTTAAGATTAACGTTTAATAACATAGAATTAAAGTAGTTTTTTTTCCTTTTCTTCTTTTTTTTACTCAAGAATTAATATACTAAATACTAGTGAATTTATTATTATTAATATCTTCTTAAATTATATCTAAATATATGATAGGTTTTTTTGGGTGTTTTAGGTTCAGGTTTAAACCTAAACCTATAAATCATATTCGGTTTGGTTAACCTGCTATAGGTTCGATTAACCTAGAACCGCAAGTTAGAAACCTGAACCTGAACCTAAACCTAAACCAAGAACCTGATTTTTTAAGTTCGGTTCGAACTGAACTTGAACTCAGGTTCGATTAACCTTGTTTTCAGGTTCGATTCATGCAGTTCAGGTCTGGCTCACAGGTTCGCGGGTTTTCTTGAACAACCCTACCCAATAGAATATGATAATAAGAATATTATTAAGCTTTAATAATTATACATTAGCTTATATTCAAAACCTAATATTCATGTTTAAATAAGAACATTTGTAATAAAACTAAATCCACAAACATAGAAGCAGTTTGTAATTCTTGTTTAAACATACCAAAGATGCAAATCATTAACAAGAATTAAAACCAAAACACTATGAATCATTAAAATAAACCTTGTACAATTAATAAATGAACTGACCTATACGAAAATGGGTATAAGAAAATAGGAAACCATAATTTGAGCATAAAATGATCAATTGGGATTCATATCAATATTAAAATATTCATTCAAACCAACTTTTTAAAATTAGAAAATATGATTTGCTAAAGAAAATATACTTATGAATGTAATCACTTCAAGTTATAGACACATCAATATACACAGAGGGATTGAAAAATTGGTTATAACTCCTCGTAACATTTGAATGGACAAGTTTTTTATGTTAAATAATTATATTAAAGGAAACAAGAATACAAATATAAGACCTTATAACCATAAGCTCAAGAAAGGAGCTAAGAAAAAATTCAAATTCGAAGTCTACTTGGAAAATATTTATACAACAAGCTCTATTATAGAGTCGAATATTAGTGTAGCTTAAAACTTTACTTGAGAATGATTCCTCAAGGGAATTAAGTGTGGAAATCTTTGGACTCAAGTTCTCAATCTCTGCTACAAATCCAAACTTCTCTCTTCTGATCACATCTCAAATATAACTTAAGGGGACTTGATAGTGGGTGTTTGAGTCGACTGATACTTGATGTGCATCAATAATTCCATGAGTTATGAGTTGTTCTCTTATCTAATTGACCATTTCTTGAATGATATGATGACTTAGCCTTTCCTTAGCTTAAAATACTCTTTAATTTCTTTCCTTCCAAATGATATAAATTATACTTTCAAATGCAATTTAGTATATCAAGAAATGTCCCTTGCACAAATTTTGATCTCAACCAAACTAATCCATTACTTCAAACCTAATATGAGTTTATATTAAAAAATGGTTTTTAGTTTCAAGTTATTGCTTACATAACTTACAACAAAGAGGTTGGCCATTATTTCTCCTTATCATATCCATAACTGTTAATATTTATCTCACAATATGATATATAATGAAGGAGACTTGAATAAGAGCTTGTCTAAACCATAAAGTCTTGAACTAGTTAACTCTTTGAGCTTAGTTTCTAAACATCTCTTTATATGATCTATTTATAGATAGCCCTTAAAGCTTGTTCCAACCTGATTATTGAGTCTTCTTAACTTTCATTTGAATTATAGTCAAGGACATTGGTCATCATAATAGAAGATTATCTAATGATAGAGCACCACCAACTTTGAAATAACCTGAAATAAAATTTCTCAAATTTGACATCCTATTGATTCAATTTAGTAGACCGAACTTGTTCCAAATTTCATACTATATCCAAGAGGTGTTGCCATTACCTATCTTGCACTTTATCTCATTATTACTTGCTCGTTTAGGTTTAGGATTTGCATTAATATCTAAGATGAATTAGTTTTTGAGTGATTTTCCAAATGCTCTTTCCTTTACAAAATTATGTTTGTATACATTTGACCTATAAAGCCTCTTTATCTATTAGAATTATCATTATCCTTTTTGTCATTAGAACCTCATTGATTATTCTATTGGGGGTCATGTTAGGTTCTTCTTCCTCCTTTAGCTTATAAAAAATTATCTATTTGACTTTAACAATTGATTTGTTAGTTAGATCTCTTAGCCACAAGAAGCTTTTGATTTTTTTTAGTTACTTTGGTTAGGTTCTTGGGAAGAAAGTTATAAGAAGATCAGTATATATGTATAGTATTATGAACTCAATTTATGAGTTGAACTCTTCTAGCAAAGGAGAGACTTCGATTATACTAATTACCAATTCTCCTTTGTATCCTTTCAAGAGTGGTATATAATCCCTATATGTTAGTCTCTTGGTTGTAACAAGTATACTAAGATATGTAAATGGAGAATTCTTTAAGACCTGTTAAGTTAGCAAGCCATATCATGAGATGATTAGATCTAGCACAAAAAAAAAAAGAGTCTTGTTCTTATTATCAAAAAGACTAGAAAGTTCTTTCAATGTTTAAAAAGTAGTCATTAAAAAGCTCACACATTTGTCCTCTTAATTTCTTCTCTAATCACCAATTACATTAAAAAAGAGTTTAAACAAAGGAGGTGGTAGGAAAATGAAATGAAAATTAGAGAAGATTGACTATCTTACCACAAAAACTAGGAAAAGTGAGACATCAATTGAATATCCAATAGCGTTCCCTACGAAAACTAATATAAAATAATTAAGGGGCCATGTGGTTATATTTCTAATTTTCTAGTGAGATTTTTGGTTTTCATTTTATGACTTAACCTTATTTTTCTGAAAAAACAAAAACTTGTTATTTTGGTTAATTTAATTATACTTTTATTATTAATAAAATTAAATATGTGATAAAATTTATAATTTCATTAATTTTATAATATAATTAAAGTAATTAAGTTTATTTTAATCTCTCATGAAATATTTATTATAAAATTATATTTTAAACAAATATTTATTTATTAATTAATAATTGAATTACTTAAAATAACATAATTTATAATTAAATATTTGAAATTTAATTTTTTTAAAAATAATTATTTAAAAATTTATATTTAAAGATATTGTCTAAATTCAAATATATTTATTAAATAATTATCAAATCTAAAATTATTCTCAATTTAAAAAACTATTTTTTTATTTTTAATTAATTATAAGATAAACTATATTATTAATTATAAATAATTAAATAATATTTATTAGTCAATAATAAAATCTAGTTAAAAGAAAAACAATAATAGAAACCCAAAACCATTTTTTTATAATTTTCATAAGAGATCAAAACAGAAATGAAATACTCAAGAACTTTTTTTACTAAATTTGAAAATAAAATTATAAAACTAGAAACAATAGTGGAACAAAAAATAAGCCTATAAAAGCCTTTATTTCTTTTGCTTTTTGTCTTACAAATTTTCAATCTCAAGAGAGAAAATTAAAGTTAGGTAATGTCTTTTTAATCATTTAAAGAGAGAAATAGGGCTACAATAAATGTCTTTCCTAAAGAGGAAAGAAAGAACTCTTTAAGGCACTAAAATAATTAAAAAATGATATCAAATGTGGAAAGTGGAATAATAATGTTTAAATATAGTCAAAAGGGAATACAATGATGTTTAGCTATAAGGAATGGAAACAATTACCAGGTGGAAAAATGATAATGTTATGATTTTCTAAAACTAAAGGTCACCAAAACATTTAATCAAATATACATGAGGTTGGAAAAAATTGAATAGTTGTGTTAGAGAATATCAATTTTATTTATCCATCTTTAATTAGTATGAAATTAAAGAGAAGAATTAATAAATTTTTAAATCAAATTTATGGCTAGGATGAGAAATCTCTTTGGACAATTGAGATTCATTTATGTTTTTTCATGACAACCCATATTTAATGATCTATATCACTCAAACGAGCTAACAGATGAAAAGAAAGAACATTATTGACCATACATTCAAATGCTAAGAAAAGACAGATTATTGACTCACTTATCAAAATTCAGATTGGTAATGGTGAAGATACTTGGTTCTAGTTCGATAATTGGGCTACTCACAGTCCTCTATCTTTCAACACTCATTGCAAGAGTGCTAATCCAACTCGATTCTCTAAATTCATTGTTTAGAATTATTGGTTAGCAACTAGTAGGGGTGTAGATAGACTATTAAACCATTATCCCAACAACTTGCCCTACAATAAAGGATAAAGCTACCTAGACTATCAACAAAAATGGAGAGTTCACTAACTCTTCCTAATTAAAAGCTATCAGACCCTAAGTTCTTACCATTACATGGTATAACATTGTTTGGAAAGGATCACTAATGCTTACAACCTCCTTTGTCACTTGGCTTGCTGCTAGAGGGAGACTAAAAACCAAAGATAAGCTTAAGGGATTCAACGATTAAATTTGTATCTTATGCAACACATTGCTTGAATCTATAAACCTTCTTTTCTTTCAATGTAGCTTCACTATTACCATCTGGGTTAGAATGTAACATATCATAGATCTAGTTTATCTTGGGACAACACTTTGATGCGGGCTTAAAACTAATACAAAAGAATGGGAAAAGATAAAAAATGTCTAAGCCTTAGCCTGAACTATTTTGCGTATACAATACGGAATGAAAGGAACCAAATAATATTTAAGTAGTAAAACAGAGAAGCATGCACTTACTCATAAGATATGCTGCTGGATTAGAAAAATCCTTATTGCTCACAAAGTTACTGAAGACTAGGGCTACTCACTGAAAAGTAAATGGAACTTGGGATGATTTGGCTATTAGCTTTCTAGTAGTTCGAGAGATGATAGGTTGTAAAGTTTATTTATTTTTATACTCCTTTATTAGCATATCCTTGTAATATTACTTTATTGTAACCTTTCAGGGCATATCAATGAATTCTTTTAACTTTAAAAAAAGGGCTAATAGATTGGTGCCATATGGAAAGCATATAAGGGAGAAATAAATGAAGGGAGAAATTGTCTACATTTTATTTCATTATATATGGATAGGGATGGGAATGGGTCGTAGGCTTGTGATAGGTATAAAACTCAGTATGTTTTCAAGGTGTTAGTGTGTTTTTAAGTGTTTTCTTAGATGATAATCATGTGTTTAGGACTTAAAATTGTGTTCTTTTTAGTGTTTTTATATGTTTTAATTGTTTGATTATTTTAAAGCAAGGATTTGATCTTAAATTTGTGTTTTAAGGGTTGTTTGATGTGTTTGTTAATGAGTAGAAATAGGAAAATTGAAGAAAAGATGAAGAACTTGAAGAATAGGAAGATGTATGATCATGTAAAATTGTATAATCGTGTATAAGCAATTGGCGCATGGGATGAGCCTTATCATGATCGTGCGTCCTATGCACAATTGTGATAGAGAGCATGGATAGGATGCATGATTGTGCATTGCGCATCCTATGCATGATTGTGACTTGTTCACAATTATGAAAGAGAGCATGGATAAAATACACAATCATGCATAGTGTTTTCCAACTTGCGAAAATTTTATATTATTAACACTTTAAGGCTATTTTTGGAACCAAATTAAATGGGAAAACCCTAGAAAAAAACCTTAAAAGGCTTAAGAAGTATTTAAGGTAAAGAAAAACTCTAAAAGGGAGGCTTCATATTATAATCAAAGAGATCAAAGTGTAGACGTCAAGATTAGCTCCAAATTTCCAAGACACAAAATTGTTTTCTTCCTTTTCTCTTCTTTTTTTTTTCATTATCTTGGATGTTAATTTGGATTAATAGGATGCTTAAAATGATTATGGATTTCTAAATCCATATTAGGGATTATTCTTAAACTGTTTTGTTAAACATTATTCTTGTTGAATTCAATTGTTGGGCCCCGATTCGTAGTAGGCATGTTTAAAATTATTTTGTTAAATTATTTTGAAGTTTTAATTGGATATTTCGTAATTTGGTTGGAATAAATTGAGGATTTTATTGGGTAGGTTATGATTATTCCATGAAG
>JAOQMR010000003.1:13860522-13870913 GCA_027563865.1 Erythroxylum pelleterianum | reverse complement strand
GTTTGATTGTTAGGTTTTATCTTTTCTTGCTTAATCATGGTAGTTTGAAGAGTGATATGAAGGAAAGGGTTTAAGTTTTCATGGAAGTAAAAATCTGATTTCGTGGGTTTCATTAGGTAAGGAAAATTTTCGAATTTTGTTGGTTTTATGGATGAGTTTTGATGCTAATGGCTTAGTTAAAGTATGGGTAAGGTGATGTTGAATCAATGTCATGTTTTCCCCTTTTCTTAAAAATTTCAGCATGTGTCTCTTTTGTTAATTCATGGGTTTTTGTTAGAAGTTTTTCCTTCCTGCTTAGAAAGGAAGGTGTAGGAGGTTTCATTAAGAGTAAAGGAAAGAAGAAGGATTTTAAAAACAAAAAAGAAAAAAATCAGAACCCTACCTGTCACTCCACCACTGCCTCCTATAGCTCCTTCGAGTCCTCCCATTAATCCCATTCCTCCCATCAATCCCATTCCTCCCCTCATTCTGATCCTTTACTGACTACAATTATGCGGACCTAGCCGAGAAGATCGACGTTAGGCCGTTCATTAAGGAGCGCCCCTTTCCCTTGATTTGTTCGCCACTTTTATACATATGCCCACCTCCACAACACCTTGAAAATTAATTTTCGGGGTGTCACAGTCCCTACCACCTTTACCACCACCAGCATCCACAAGCACTACAGCTTTCCACCTGTCTTCCGCTATCACTACGAGCAGTTGATACACCACTATCTATGGGATGATGTCATTCATACCCTTTGTCCCGAGGGTGCCGTCTGACATCAACCCAGAATATATCAACGTTACCTCAAGCATTCTGATCTCCACCCTGAGACTCATCCTTAGCTTCATTTGGTCAGCAACAACATCATTTGCACCACCCACCTAACTTACATAACCAAACAGCAAGCCTTGTACTTGAACCTTCTGAAGATTGGTTGCCCGGTTGATATAGCCCATACTATTGCCTCTGCCCTCCGTGATTCCGTCACTACCGCCAAGCTCATCAACACCATCACCTTTTACCACCTCATTATAGACATATTCCAGGCCCATAATGTCCCAAAATACAACAATGACAGCTATTTTAACCCGACCCCTCTGTTTCGTTACGTCCGCCTCAAATAACCCCAACTCTGACCTCCTCCCTGATCCCCTCCTCGTTTCACCCCACCTCTTGCTTTTTTACCACCCCTGCCACTGCAGTGCCATGCAAGGATGATCCTCCAGCTCTGGCCCCTCCTGAGTTCGTTACCTTATAGACCCTCGCCAGCCGAGTGGCTGCTCTCCAGGACACTCTCCTCCAGGTGGTGGCCAGACAGGATCGAGATCGGCGATATCGCCAGCTGATAGATGTCTTAATTATCGCGCATCTTCATTTCCATATTCCTTCTGATGAAGATGATCCCCTTGACGGTATCCGCCCATTGGGGGAAGCTCCTTCTGATGCTGGGGATGATCGCCCAATGGACAAGTTCAAGTGTTTCTTCTTGTATTTTCCTTTTGTTGTATTTTTCTAGTTAGTTTGTCGAATGCTCAGTTCATTTTTGTAATGTCCACACTTTTTGCACACCATTTGTATATAATTCCCTTTGTCCTTCCAATTTGTTGTTATTGCGTCTTCCCTTTTCACTTTAATGCATATTTATGTTACTTATTCTTTATCATTGAGGACAATTTGATGTTTAAGTGTGGGGGAGTTTGTGTTAATTTGCCATTCTTGTTATGCATAAGCATCCTTTTCGACCGTTTAAATGTTTGTGCTAGTCAATTGTGCATAATGTCCAAATTTTAAACTTGGTGATTGAAGCACATAAAGTTTCTGTTGCTTTTTGCTACGACGCACTATGCCTTCGCCGCGGCCATATGCTGAATCCATGTTTTTCGCCGCAACGAACTCTTTCTTCGTGTGCTGAACTGTTGGCTGCAGCAAACTTTCTTGCACAAATGATTTTTTTTTAAAATTGCCTCAATTTAACAACTCTCCCTAATTAGATTCTTGTAACTCTTGTTTCTCAAAGATTTTATAAGTTTCAAAGCGATTCTTGTGTTTTAGTAAACACCTCCCATTCCCTAAATGATAGTCGGATTTGGCTAATTTCATTTTCATTGTTTTCAACACAAAGTAAGTGATGGTATGCTGACAAAGTAGCACTTTATGTTTTTAAACCTTGAGATTTTTTATTGAGATATTAACCTTGTTGGAAGGATATTTGGGCCTGAATTTTTCATTTTTTGTATGTATCTGCTTATTTCATATCTCTCTAGAACTTGTTTTAATTCTTAATCAAAGCTTGATGAACTAGAATTTTGTTAACATGATAGAGGCATTCTTTCAAACCCTATTAACCCAAACACAATCCCCATAAACACCTATCCATTGCTAGCCCCTTGAGCCATAATTTTTGAGCACATGCACACATCTTCTTATGTGTCAATAGTTTATTTCGCATTTTCTCCTAGTTATCACAAGAAATTGGTTATTGAGAAAAGACAATATAAAAAAAGAAAGAGAACAAATTTCCAAATATATATATATATATATATGTTCTCAAAAGAAAATATTCTCAATTGGAAAAAAGTTAAGAAATAAATTCTGTTGTCATTTGTGTAAATATTGTCTGACTATTGATATCTATTTCATAATTGTGGTGCATGTACTCATACTTTTTCTTCTTTCATCCATTCCATCCATTTCATCTAGCCTTCCGTGCATTACAACCTTAAAAAGTCCTCTTGATTTTCAAGATTATAGTTCTTGTCATGAAGAGGTAGAGTTGTCACAAGCTTATGGTAAAAAATGGACTAAGCGGATTTTAGAGTGAAATTATCCCAAGATATAAGTGAGATGAGAGCAAACACCTTAACTTGAGTGAAATCTCTTTTTCTCAATCTCTTGGAGTAAATTCTTATAGTGTTTATTTTCTTAGAACTCTTTCAGTTTGCTTTGATTGATTTATGAGAAAGTGATTTTTGCCAATTTCCTACTTTTATTTTAAGCATGGTCGGAATTTTTCTTTTGCACTTGTGTCTCTTTGACTCTTCTAAACTTTTTTCAGGAGTATAAAGGTCTAAGTGAGGGAGAATTTGATTGAGCCCAAGTTTATTATATAAATTGGCGACACTTTCATGACTTTTACTACACTTTTTGACTCTTATTTCTAGATTTTATGCTTAAATTGACTCTTGAGTGTGTACTTTTATTTTATGTAGTTTGATAGTAAAAATTGTCATAAATCAGTATTAATTGCACTAATTAATTTTCTGAGAACAATTAATACTGCAAACTACCATTGTTCATTGTAGGAACCTCAAGGATAAGGGACTCAAGAAGAAGATGTAAAGTCAAAGAAGGCTGAAGTGAAGTCAACAAAAGAACAGGCGCAACAGGAAGTTTGCCGTGGCAAAGTAAATCTGTCGCCATGGCGAAATACAAGGGAATCTAGGCTAAACTTTTGGGAAAAGTTCGTTGCGGCGAAAGATTTAAACCTTTCGGGAAACGTACGCCGTGACGAACTTATCTATCGCCACCTTCAAAAAATTGAACCATTTTCGAAAAAAATCACCCATTGTGTGACCCGACCCAATCATCCTTCGTTTAAAAACCTACCAAATTAGGTTAAGAGCAGCGAGAGATATATTGAGATGGAGAGAACATAACATTTAGAACATTCACCTCACTCGGCTCTTTCTCTCAACTTCGACCTTCATCCATCACCTCTCTTCCATTTTTCATCACCAACTGTTTCATCATCAGTTGCTGCCATAGATGCTTTTGGTGGGTTTCCAGTTGTTAGCTCTCCCGAAGCAATGCTTGGAAAAGCACCTTTTTCTCTTGAAGATGTAGCAATGGATTGAGTTCAAAGGGCTTTAAAGGGGAGTAGTTACTCATGTTTAGCTACATTGTTATGAACTCCTTAGTTAGGATTTATGCTTTGTAGTTGGATTTTCTTGATTATAGTTTAATCAAATGTTGAACAATTTATTATGTACTGGGTTTGTTGATGTAGAACTTAGAGCTTGAATATATGAAGTCTCATATATGTCTCTTTGTGATTTTGTTAATTCTCTTTTATCTACCTAGTTGTGTTTGATATTGTGATGATGCTAGATCCTAAATTGACCACTTGCATTAACTTACTCATTGCACACACTAAGATGCATGCAACAAGGATTTAAGAAATGGAGTTCGCTAATTAAAACCTTGGACTTAAAGAGTTCTTTAAGGTTTATCATTTGAAAAATTTGTGATTTTCACTCCCACCAAGATTTATTTTGAACTATGATAGCCAAAGCTCATTTTTCAAGAGGATTTTCTCACATCTGATCATTGTTTGAATTTTCAATTTCTTTTTTTCAAAAAATCCAAAAAATAATTTTTGTTAGTTTTCTTAAAGAACCAAAACCCCCCTTCCTAACCAATTTAGTTTGCATTTCATGACGTTTAGGCTAGCTTAGGTCCATTGCATTAGGTTCCAATTAAGTGAGACGACCCGAGATTGCACTCTATATTGCAATCTTTGAAATTAAAATTTTGATTCGACCTCTAAGGCTAAGAACAAAAGACAAAATGCGAATCAATATGATCTCTATCATATCACATATAAATAAGAAAGGTCATGCAATCATTTTCTTTTAATGACAACTATTATCATACTATAGCAAAACCTTTAATTATAATCTATAATTATGCTTTTAGTAGGCTAAATTAAGTGTAACAATTCCAATAAGATACTATACCTTTTACCTATACTCTATGCAACCTGTTGCATCTTGCTTTCATAGTGTTGAAATATATCTTAAATGTTGTCATCAAAGTTTCTGAGACATTAGTCAACTCAAAATTTTAATACATTTTGTCATCTATATGATTTCGACATATCTCTAAAACTTTAACATCAAATCCTCAACAAAGATTATAACAAATTTGTATAATGGGCATACAATTTTCTTTTCTAACTTTTGAGAACTCTTCTAAAAAATATCCTATGTCTAAGAACTTGGGTTCACTAACTTAGCATCAAATATACTAAACAAGGTAAGTTTCACTCATAACAAAATAAATGTAAGAAAGCAAGTAATCAATTATATGCCAGACTACCAAATAAGATCAGGACTTTAATCATGCATTTAGTTACTCCCACTATTTTATTCGAAATAATAGCCCTCACTACTATTTGGAAAGATTACTCTAATATGTCTAGTGGGTTAGGATCCCATTCAAATATAGTTGATCTTAAGTTTTCTAAACAAACCAACTAGACTTAAATTTGGTAGATAACATCTTTATCAATCACATCTCATGTGACTCCTAGATCCGTTAGGTGACAACTCTTTCCCAAATATACCTTATATATTGTTCCTTACCTTGCCTCTAAATTCATGTGATCATGAGTTTTCTCATCCAAATCACATAAATTTGGTTAAATAGAACCTACTATCACAAGATTAAACATGTTCGGGTTAAAGTGGCCTCGAGTTTGCTAAATAAGCTTACAATAAACAAAACTTTGGTTTATTCTTGTAACAATGGAAGGAAACAATCACATTCTTAACGTGTACTTAAAATGTTAACGAGGGATTCAACTTCATTTTTCTTATCAAACACAAATTGCATGTAAAATATCACATATATAAAACATACAATTTATCATGCATCCAATATATATATATATATATATATATATATATATATCAACCATATAAATAAAGTATGCAACTTATGCACTCATAATCAAATTATATGCATGGAATATCAAGCTCCGTTCGATTCTAGTTATTGATCTTCTTAATCTAAAATAACATTTTCAACTCCTTAGAAAACTTAAATGAGATTAAAACCATTGATTCCTACATAAATTAAATTCCTATTCTAAATAGAAATTTAATCTGATTTGAAAACAATTTTCAAATACAACTGAAAACTATTTAGAATTATCTTATTGATAAAATTTAATTGAAAACAATATTCAGTAATTGTTTTTGGTTCAAATGGCTTAGGAAAAGTATGGGTATGAGTGTTCTAGGATAAATTTTATTCTTTTGTTTCCTTAGGTTTTCCAATTTTAAGATCTCTTTTGATTTAGGTTTTTGTGTTTGTGAAGAAATTCAATGGAGGCAAGAGGAGTTAGAGGAAAGACATCTTGAGCAAGTCTAAAGCAAGGGATTTTAAGGTGGGTGACATCTTTATAATTGAGAAAATGAGCTAGTACAACTACTTTCAATAAATGGAATTTAATGCTTTCCAACAACTTTGAAAATGTGTATTTATTACTCTTTTGGATGATTTGAGAATATGCCATGTGTCTTTTTCTTGTGAATGAATTGTGAGAATGTTTTCATATTGTGTTGATGATTGTAAAAGAATGTGAAAGTGATTTTTGAAAGAATGCAATGGTTATAAAATTGCTTTTCGGAAATGTGTCATTTTGGCCAATATGTTTGAAAAATGTGAAATGTATGCTTATATGGGTTTGTGGTGGTCCCTTAAGTGAGTCAAGTGTACTTGTCTATAGGCTTTTCCCGCCTGCCCGCTAGTGGCATGGAACTCCTCACGGACTCTCCTAAGTTCACGGCTACACATGACCGCTACGCGGAAATAGTATGTTCTGTTTTGGATTCACCCGAACCATTTCCGACGTGTTTATGTGATTATGATTTGAAATCATTTTGATGTATTTCGTTGTGTTGATTTTGTAAATGGCTTGATAAATTGTAAATTTTGGAACACATATATGGCATGGTTGTCAATGTAAATTTTTGCATTGGAATTAAACGATTCAAGGATTTTTGCTTGTTTCTTGGTTATAAATATGTTACTCATGAGCCGTTGAGCTCACCCCCTCTTTCCTTCCCATCCATAGGCGATGAGCAAGAAAATGAGTGACCGAACTGAGGTCAAGGCATCACTCCCGTTTGCTTTTTGATTTTGAAGCTATATTTTGTAAATAAAGCTTTAGTTGCATTTTTGAAGCAAAATCACTGTTCATATAGCTTCTTTGTAATTTGAATTTCCAAGACTTTAATGTATTGGAGCTAGAAATGCCCACTAAAGCTTTGTAAGAACTCATTTTTTGATATTAATGAAAGATATTCAGGTTTTATTGTATTTTGTTGATGCTTGTTCCAAAGGTTACTTTGCATTGTTTTTGTAAATGTCCATAAGGGTAGGTTTTGTGTATGCTGGCTTTGAGGCAAATTCTGGACTGATATAGGTTAAATTGGATCAAGTAGCCTTCTTGAAAGTTATAGAGGAATTTCATAGCTTTCCCACGATGTATAATATGCCATTTTTGGATGTGGGAGTTGAAAGGTGTGAATTTTTGAAGTTTGGGTGCTGTCTAGGATGGAAATTTCAGGACAGCAGCTTTGAGTGGAATTTTGACCCTCATAAAGGTAGAATTTGTTCATAAAGTCTTCATGAAGGTGGTAGTTTATATTTTTATCTTTTCATTGATATAAAGTATGACATTTGTGGACAATGGAGTTGAAAGATAGGATTTTTAGAAGTTATGTTACTGTTTAGGATGATATTTATCAGAAAGCCATTTTGAGGTAGATTTTGACTCCTTTAGAGGTCGATCTGGTTTTTAAGTTCTTCATGGAAGTTGTAGAGCTTCCTTTTATCTTTCCATTGATACCAAATTTGTAAATTTTGGAGTTCTGGAGAAAAAGTTATGAATTGTGGAAGTTGGGATGTCGGAAAAAGAAAGACCAAGAGTTTCCGGTCGATCATTATAGGATTAGACGACTAATAGTCTTCGACCAGTCGACTAATCGTCATGTTTTTAGTTGCATTAGTCGACTAATAGTCTTCGACTAGTCGACTGTTGTCATGTTTCCCTTGACCCGACCTCTCTTCACTCTTTTGCTTATAACTTTTCCGTCCGACCTCCGATTGCCCTGATTTTTGAAGCGTTGGATTCCTAAGACATTCCTCTACCTCTCCATAAAAAAATTATAACTTTTGAGATTAATTTGAAAAAGATGAATTGAATCAAAGTGATAGGATCAGTTGAAAAAGTCTGAACATGCTTCAGTATTTTGGAGATATCTCGATCTGTAGAGATCCGAATGAGGTGATTCTTGGTTCTGAACAAACTAGAGCATGGACCTACAACTTCTGAAGGAATCAATTTTCAATTTAGGACCCAAGACTTTTAAATTTTTCAAATCTGTTCGAAAGTAAGTGTTTTAGGTAATTTTTGTTTGAGGTTTGGCTTGGTGTGGCACACCTCCCTTATGGAATGCGTGCCCGGATGTCATGTAGGACGTCGGGCACGTGACTCACAGGGGTGGGGTTCCAACAATGTGTGTGGATTATAGGAAGCTCAATCATGCCACCATAAAGAACAGATATCTGCTGTAACATGCCATCCCCATATTAAGGGTTAGGAATCTCAATTTCAGTTCATGAGAGCTCAAAGAGAGATTAAGGAAATGCATTTTCTTGCTCATGCATCATGTTAGCATATATGCACATAAATATTGAATGTTTGCACATAAAAAAGTGGTACATGCATTCATTGATAACTTCTAGGTGTGATTGTTTTTAAATGTGATTTTATTGAAAATGAGAAGTAGAGGGAGTTGAAAGAGTGATCTTGGTATGAGTTGTGATAAGGAAAGATTTGGAAACAAAAGTGGTGGTTGATCTGGAAAATGTTCACTGAGTATACTTCGGTCCGTTAGCCATAACTTTTTCTCTAGTTATCCAAACGAGATGATTCTTGATTTGGATTAAACTAGAAACATATGGCTACATTTCTTATGAAGACATCGAATTTCAATTCTGTCTGGGTGCAGCACAATGGGTAGATGAATGTAAAATTCGTCTTTGAAATTTAGGAAACATTTGGGATTGATTTAGAGAGATTTTGACCAAGTTTCCTTCTTGAAAGTTCTATATCTTTCTTTTATCTTTCCAACGGTATATAGCATGGAAACTTTTGATCGATTGGGAAGGAATTAATATTTGTTACTGATGTTACCATATGTGATGAATTTGAGGAAAAAGAAGAAGGACACGATTATGGTATAATCCCCACGATCGGGGACTCAAAAGGAGAAGAGTTATCTATAATTGAATGGGATTAAAGTATCTTTAGTATAAACTACTAATTGGTGAATCGATATAAATACATCTCTAAATAAGATGTAATGGTTTTGGTGAATTATGCCAAGGTATTAGAGTAAATGGAATTGTTTAGTGCCTCATCGAGCTTCGTTACAAGGGATGTTCTGATCATGTAAGCTATAACATAAATTGATCCTATTGAGATATTATGTATAGTTGAAATTGATCTTCTTGAGGTACTAAGAATGACAGATAAGTAATTATGAAAAAAGTTGATTGATAAGGATTTCATAAACAGTATCGATGATTGTAGCAAGAAATCTTCTTTCAAAGAAGAATTTCCCTGAATTGGGTTGAGTTGAGCAGACGATTCAATTTAAGAGTGATCAATGAAGAAACACATCAGAAACGAATATGTAATAAATCAAAAGTGAATAATGGAATCATATCCCAAGTGGAGACTTAGGCATAGGAAGTGGAAAATGCTACTGAGAGTGTATGCATTTTGTTTAATGTAAAGTATCCAACTACGTGAGTGGATTTTAAATTCGAGGTGACCCTATTGCAAATATGAGGAGAATATAGGTCTACATTATATTCGATGAAAACATGTTTGGAAAATACAAATTGAATATCAGGAAGTGATACTAACACGCAAAGTGAAGTATACAAATAAATTGAAAATGTGTGAAGGAACTAGTACGATTGAATAGGCATATGAATAAGTCGATGTGAATTGAAGGAAATCGAATGAAAAGAGAAATCATTAGGGACAAGAAGTCAAGTGGGAGACTGAAAATGACATGAGGTAATACCACCTTAATTAAGGAATTAGTCACTTAAGGAATTACCAAGAATTAATTATGACACAAGGAAAAATTTGAGTGATATCTATTGGAGTTAATAATACCCCAATAGCATTATGATATTGAAAATTTAAGTGATCCAAGAAAAATTGTATCAATTAGTGTCTCTGATCATAGATGGTATTTTAAGTGTGTTTGAAAAGTAAAAAGGGACATTTTGAATATTTGAGGAATATGACATTGATGATAATAATATCAATTGGATTTGGAGATTGTTCAGTATATAATGACGTTTCACATCAAAGATTAAGATGCAATCTGTTGTAATAGTATAAATCGGTTTTTGGTATGCATGAGACAATTAAAGTCTTATGAGTTGATTTTAATACATAGTTTAGAAGTGCTATGATTGCTGGACCCTGCTTCCGGAGCCCAACTATACAGAACAGAAACACAAATGGAGACCGTTGGGCCCACGTCCCGACCCCCAAGGCTGAACCCAGGGCGAGTCGTCGGGACAAACAA
>JAOQMR010000003.1:13845894-13856943 GCA_027563865.1 Erythroxylum pelleterianum | reverse complement strand
TTTAGATACTGACATAATTGCACATGATAGGAATCTCAGTAGTATGATCACATCATAATTTCCTTCATGCTATGTCACATATCATGGACTTCATTAATTCGATTAAAGATCAATATCAATTCATAATAATGAATATCAAATTAATAAAATATGCCTTTCTTTATTTATTCATAAAGTCTACACATGACTTTGAATAAAACGCGCTAAAGGGGATTGCCTTTAGGGCACAATCTAGCAGTACCGTCCTTGCATAAGTCGAGTTACCCAATATACAAGTCGACTTATAGGTACTGGACATGTGTAAGTCGAGTTGCATAAGCACACAAGTCGACTTACACTTACAGTTGTTGGTAATGGTAACACTCTTCCTATTTCCTCTATCGATTTTGTTACATTCCCCACATAAATTTGCCACATTGTCTTTGTAATGTTTTAGTAATTCCATATCTCACTACAAATCTGTTATCTGTTGCTAAATTTTTCACTGATAATTCATGTCTCATTGAATTGAATCTCTGTGGTTATGATATAAAGGATCTCCAAAACAAGATACCGCTCCTCACAAGTTCCATCCACAATAATCTCTGTCCAATGAAGAATCTACTGCACCATCAAAATCCTGTTACTTACACAATCACTCCAGATTCCCACAATCTTTGACATTAACATATTGGTCATCCATGTCATTCAACACTTTTTAAGTTATCTAGGTCCTTAAGTATTAGTTCAAATTTCATAACTCCTTATACTTCTTGTTTTCAAGGAAAAAGTATTTGTCTTCTCTTTTCACATTCTTCTCACCTTTCTACCATCCCTTTACAACTTATTCACGATGATATTTGGGTACTTCCCCATCTTATTTATTTTTTGGTTATCGTTACTTTATTCTTTTCATCGATGAATTTAGTAGATATACTTGGATTTTTATCAAGTATATCTATTTTCAAACTTTCAAAATCGTAACTGAAAAATTATTCTTCATCTATATAAAGCAATTTTAATTTGATGGAGCCCCTTAACTCATCAAAGGCACCATTGCCCAATATCTTACCACCAATGGCATCACTTACTGCATTTGTTGTCCCTACACTCTTCAATAAAATGGTCTTGTTGAACCCAAAATTAGTCATATCACTGAAGCACGTCTAACCCTTCTTCTTCATGCCTCTCTTCCTAAAGTCTTATGGTTTGAAGCTTTCTTCATTAGTGCCTACCTTATCAACCTCTTACCCACTCCTATCCTCAATAAAAACTCCCCTCATGAATTACTATTCACTGTCCCACCAAATCTCTCTAATTTACAAGTTTTTGGGTGTACATGCTTTCCTTTTCTTGGTTTCACTTGCCCTGATAAACTCACACCTAAATCCACTCCGTGTGTCTTCCTTAACTACTGTTCTTAGTATAAAGGCTATCACTTCTTTGATCCTCAAACATCTAAATTTTATATTTCTCGCCATGTTTGTTTCCTTAAAAATGATTTTCTTTATGCTCACTCTCCACCTACACCATCTACACCCTCACCCACGACACTCCACTCGCTTCCCTTACCTTTCACTCAACCCCCTCCATCTCCTTTACCACTAACTTCTACAACCCCTCCACCACCTTATCAAACACAATCTTCCTATCCAATGGTCACACAGACTTATGATCAAACCTATATTCCTTGATCATTTTCTAACTACATCACCTAATTCGTGCTTGCCAAATCTTCTTTTAACCGTACGTCTTTTACCCTGGAAAATAAATTTCCTTACTGACATCAGGCTATGCTTGATGAGTTCACTACTCTCTATCGCAATGATACTTAGACTCTTGTGCCTTCTCTGCCAAATGCTAACATTTGTTAATAGGTGCTTCACACCAAACGTAATCTTGATGGCACTATTCAATGCTATAAAGCTCGTCTGGTTGCCAAAGGTTTTCTCCAAGCTACTGGTATTGACTACACTGACACCTTTTGCTTTATTGTTAAACTCACTACCATTCGTCTCATCCTTACCATTGCTCTTTCTAAAAATTGGTCAGTCTATCAACTTTATGTTAATAATGCCTTCCTTCATAGTCATCTTTATGAACAAGTCTTCATGTCTCAACCTCTTGGTTTTCAAGATCCTCACTATCCTCATCATATCTATCATTTTTACAAAGCCTTATATAGTCTTAAACAAGCTCTTAGTGCTTGGTTTCATCGTCTGAGTCAGAAACTCCTTGACTTACACTTTACTTCCTCCAAATCTGATCTTTCTCATCTCATTAATACCACTTCATCTCAAATCACATTTTTCTAAGTTTATGTGGATGATATTTTGGTTACCAATTTGTCTCCATCCTTCATTTCCACCCTTATAAAAAATCTTCATACTACTTTCTCCATTAAATACTTAGGCATGCTGCATCATTTTCTTAGTCTTGAAGCCACTTCCACATCCAGTAATATTCTTCTTACCCAAACCAAATACAGCAATGATCTTCTTCTTTGAACATGTCTTGATCATTCCAAACCTGTCCACACTCCGATCACTTTGTCTCTCCCTCTATCATAAAATCATGGCACACCACTTTATAATCCCTTTGAGTATCGAAGCACTATTAGTGCTCTTGAATATATCTGTCTTACTCACCTTGGCATTCAATTTGTTATGAATAAGGTTTCTTGTTTATACATTGCCCCACTAATATGCATTAGACTGTAGTTAAATGGATTCTTCATTATCTTCGTTCCACATCATCCCACGACATTTACTTTCTCAGATCCTCCCCACTTTCAATTACATGCTTACTGTGATGCTGATTGGGCTAGTTGCATTGACGATTATCACTCTACTTCTAGATATTGCATCTATCTTGAGCCCAATGTATAGTAATCTCTTGGAGTGCTAAGAAATAACCTACTGTTACCAGATCTAGTATTAAAGTTGAATATCAAAGCATTGCTCTAACCACAACAGAACTCTGTTGGATCATTTCTTTTCTGGGGGAAATTGGATTCTCTAATGTTACACCCACTCCCTGTTGTGATAATCTTGGTGCTACACTCCTTACTTCTGATTCGATCACTCGTGCTCGTACTAGGAATATTAAAATTGATATATATTTTGTTCATAACTTGGTGGCTAACAAATCACTCTCCATCCTATTCAAATTGCTGATGTTATGACCAAGTCTTTATCCTCTTCAACATTCCGACGTCTTATGTTACAAGCTCATGATTGCTACCCATTATGAGCTTGAGAGGGGCTCAAAACATTTGATTTACATGTATCCTAGCAATTCAATATTTGTAGATAAGATTACTATTCAATCTTTGTAGATAAGCATCGATCAAACTAGATCAAAATATTAGCTGTAGTATTATACTTTATAAATCTCTTTCTAATTCTGTTTTTACTTGTATATAAAGGCTAGCATGCCTTTCACAAAATGCAACGAAAGCAATACACATATTCATACAATTCTCTTCGTGGATGTTAGTGTAAATTTCGAATAGGAAGAGTGTTCCTATTACTTCTATTTCTTCCATTGGATATAGATAAATAAATTTATTAGTGTCCCTCAACAACATATGTAATAGTACGAGGAAAAGGAAAAAGGAAAAAGGAAAAAGGAAAAAGAAAAAGGAATAGAAAAGGAACAATAGAATTGTATTTAAGTGAACACACAAGTTTGAAGGCATGATTATATAACCAAAACAAAAAATGACCCGAAATAGAAAAATGAAAGGTAAAGTCTCGTAATTATGGATTGGCCTCTTGGCTCTTGTCGCTTCGCTCTTAGCTCTTAACAAATAGTGTTCTTGTTAGATTTCTTGGTCAGTACAAAATTTTTCCAGTAGGTGGTAATTTCCCTCTGAGTCTCGAGATCTGTTTTCTTGACAACATTCTTTCCATTCTTTTGAGTGACAGACATTTTGGCACTGATTCTAGAAGGAAGAGTATCAAGCTCATGAAGGACCTTGGTGATGTCAAGCACAAGTCGCTCAGCAAGAGTGCGAGAGAAATCTTCTCTAATTACCACCCGAAGTACGGTCACATGTTGAGCATCTGCTGGCATTGTGTAGGCTGGCACAATCCATCCAAAACGACGCAGCATTTCTGCTATCTCAAACTCATTATGCCTGCTATTGTCCTTGAGTGAAAATGCCACCAGAGGAACACCAATTTTCTTAGAGACTATCTCAAATCTTCCAGTTTTTTCCAGCCCTTCTTTGAGCACTATTGCATTTTGGTGGCAATTCTCCATGACGTTTTTGTATCCCTGTGATGCGAGTAACATAACAGTCTTTAGGGATCACGTAAATAGCTTGATATTATTTAAGTGAAATGTAATAAATGATCAATGACCAAGTCACCTCATAGCCTAAGCGGATAAGTTGATAATACTGAGCAATGATCTGGCTTGAACCTGGAAATATGAAAAGTGAAGTTTCAGCCCCCGTACGTTACTATGATTTCTGTGAAACACAGCAGAGGAATCGCGTACCTTTAGAGAAGTTAAGAGTGAATGTGGGTTGATCAGCTCCAAGGTAGTTAATGTGGAAGATGAGTTCTTCAGGCAAGTCCTCCTTGCTCCTCCATATGACCCACCCAACTCCGGCGTAAACAAGGCCGTACTTGTGACCACTGACATTTATGCTCTTCACTAATGGAAGTCTAAAATCCCATTCAAGCTCTGGCCATAAAAATGGTGCAATAAACCCACCACTTGCTGCATCAACATGAATTGGGGTATCCCACCTGCGAAATTTTGATTTAAAAAATGGTATAATTCGAATCCAACTCTTGAAGATGATAAAATCATTAAAATGTTGGATATATATTCTATTATTTACCCGGTGATCTTATTCTTTTCCATCAACAGATCATTCAGAAGCTTTACATCTTCAAATTCTCCATTCAACGTAGAACCCAAGATGGCAGCAACACAGATAGTGTTTTCGTCCACCATTTCCACAGCTTTCACAGGGTCCATCACATAGTAACCTTCACTAAGTTTCACTTCTTTTAGTTCCACTTCAAAATACCTTGCAAATTTTTCCCAGCAAACCTGTGCACAAAAGAAAATTGAAGTTAAAACGACCAAGCCTTCCCCATAAATGATACAATGCACTTATTATGCATAACATAAATTATATTTATACCTGAACATTGGCACCAGTGACAATGTTGGGCTTGTCAAATGGTTTTCCTTCTGCCCTGCGCTTGTTCTGCCACTTTCTCTTGAAAGCAAGGCCTGCAAGCATTATAGCCTCTGAAGATCCAACAGTTCCAACACCTACTGCTGCCTCTGACTCACCTAGAGGAGCATTGAACAGCCGAGCAATCATGTTCACACAACGATTCTGCACATTCGTAATTCAAAACATCGGATGTAATTAGCCAACTTAATTAACAACATCTGTTCGCTTGAGAGACATAGACATAGAAAGAGACATGCCTGGAGCTCTGTAGTAACAGGGTACTCATCCATGTCAACATAGTTTTTGTTCATGGCGTCCATTATAAGCTTGTCACATTCCGGCTCCATCCAAGTTGTCACAAAGGAAGCCAGGTTCAGCCTTGGCTTGCCATCAAGCATCAACTCATCGTTTATGATCTGAAAAGCTGCCTCCTTTGGAGTTGAGTTCTCTGGCATCTTGTACCTGATCGTTTAAACATCCCCAAAAGAACAGTCCGCTAACATTTTAGCTAAATTGTACCAAGAGATTACAAAAATACAAAACCTGCTTACAGTACGTAGAAGATGGATTCTTACCTGGGAAGCGACTCCCGCACATATCGAGAGGCAAAGGTGGAGTGAACAGAGATATCAGATTCTGATGCAATTTTAGAGAGAACCATGGTTACTGATGACAATGGGTCGAAGAAGATGAAGGAAATGAAATGTATTTCTGTGATCTTGCTTGGAGGAGAGTTGAGGTGGCGTTTGCGGGTACTTATAGGAGGGTGGGGTTGGAGAAGTCTTCGTCAAAGATGAACGTCGGTCTTACGCGCTTAGTTAGACATTTAGGTTATGAACCAATGAGAATATTAAACGTTAGTGATGGTTTATGTTTTATTTTTCTAATACTATGTAGAAAGAACATCTAAAAGCGACATGAACGTCGAAAATGGTCAAACATATTTAGTAGTCGTTGGAGAGAAAAGTTCTTCGTTCTGGGTGAATGTGACCTTCAATATGCTTATAAGATTCAAGCATTGTGTCGCATCGCAAATAACTATGGTCTAAGTCAGGTATGGGTCCCGTCCTATGGAGAAAAGTTCTTCGTTCAGCAAATGTGACCTTCAATATGCTTATAAGATTCAAGCATTGTGTCGCAATTAACTATGGTCTAAGTCAAGCATGGGTCCTACGCGCCTTTCGGTGAGGAAATTAACTATGTTCTTTGGGAGGATTCTTTATCCAGAAGATCTGGTTTCTCACCCACCGAAATGCCTCCCCCCTTTTTCACATAAGAGAGTAGTTATCTGGTGCATTGCATTGCATTGCATTCATCTTATTTCATTTTAATAGTAACGTGATATTTAAGTCGGTTCACATTTCTCAAGTCCAGGTTGGTATTGAAGAAACTTTAATTTATTTTCTTACGAGAGTATATAAAGGAAAATATGTTCAAGGAGCAAAAGATTCAAATTTCGTACCAACCTGTATAAGCTGTTCTTGAAATACTTAGTAATTAAATCTTAAATTAACCAATCAATTTAAAATATCTAATCATAAAACAGGACTTTAAAGCAGTTGAATTGTTAAGACCTTCAAATATAAATATACAATTAGTTCCATTGACCAATTAAAACTTAAAAGCTCGTAAAGTCTACCGTCAAGAAATACCAGTTACTGAATAAATTAGTGGTTTGGACTTTGGAATAATAACGTTTTCGATTCTTTCTCATTTCTCTAGGCAGGCCATACCTTACTATATGTATATATATAGATAGACTTGAAGGTCATAAAACGTCGGCGTCAATCTGTAAGTCAAAATATTCGTTGATTGAATCTTAGATGCCTAAGCATTCTTTATTGTTTATTTGAATTATAAAACAAAAACCAATTCAAACAGAGTTAATAGAAGTTTATGGTTTAATAGAAACTAGAATCCAACTTTTGTTTTGACGTTTGCGAATCACATCAGCAAATACAAAGCAGGGACGGAGCTAGAATCTTATTGAAGGGGGGGGGGCCAAAATTTTTAAAGGTAAGAATTTTTTTTAAAGGGGGGGCCAATTATAAATTTTAAGTAATTTTTTAAGTAATTTTATACATTTTTTTGTAATTATATAAGTAATTTTAAAAAAAAAATTTTTGAAAGGGCCCCCCTCCTATGTTCATAGCTCCGTCTCTGATACAAAGGTTACAGGGTAATAATTTTTCATCCTAAAATTGGAATCCAACTTAATATACAAAAATTTTAGTTTGTTATGAATATAATCGACGTTCAATTCTTAATATCATTCTTAATAATTTAATTGTTAAAGTTGTTTTATTGTGACTATAAAATCACATGTTTAAATTATATAGACATTCTCTTTGTAAAAATACAAGACAAAGTGGAGTACATCACGACCCTTCTCAGACTTCCGCAAAGTAGAGAACCTTATCCACTGGATAAGTTAACTATTCTTAATGATGTAACCTATCATATAAATAGGGTCTTTTATATCACATAATAAAAATTTTTAATAAGAAAAGTATTTCATAAATTAAAATTTTAAGGTCAAAATTACTTTGATACTGATAAATAAGTGGTAAATTAATTTTTTATTTTAATATTTAGTTTATAATTAAAATATAAATATTTGTTTATTAAATTTTTTATGTATTCATCAACGTAAAAGATCACGAAACCTTCATGAGTGTAGCAAGAATAAGAGAAGAGAGAGAAAGAGCGAACAATAGAGATTCCATAACTTTAGAGATCACCGGTGGGTACTCCTTCTTCCTTCATTGCTTCTCCTTCATATTATTCTCCTTCTAGATTACCTCTCGCCCTAAATTCTATCCCTTCTCCTAGACCTTCCCCTTTCCAATCGACTTCGCCCTCCAACCCCAACCCAAACCCTAATCGTACCTAAAACACAAACCTAAACATTTGTCTTCCTTCCCTGACCAAAAAATCTAGTAGATGTAAGCATATCTGCACGTAAGCAGTCATCGAACTCTACGGAACTTGATCCTTCCCAAAACCTCCAAACTATAATATCTTTGGAGAGACCCAGATCCTGGAAATCATTAGTCTCTGGATTAGTGGAGGTTATCTCGAATGCGAAGGCTTTGCAATACTACTCCCCATGAGTTTAAGGATGAACAGTTCCTTGTCATTCCTCCACAAGAGTTAGCCCAGAGAGGAGAAGCTCAATTCAGACATGCTCTGATAGGATTTTTCATAGGTAAGCGACTTGCATTTCTTGTGGTTCAGAGAGCTCTCTCTAAGTCCTGCTTAGCTTTTGGACTAATTGAAACCCTTGTTACGAGTTTTAACAATTTCTTGTTTAAGTTTGATTTAGTGAGTGATATGAATTCGGTTATGGAGAAGGGCCCTTGGCATATCCATAGCAAACCCTTATTCTTACGGAAATGGTGCTTAAGTGCAGGGGAATAGGAAGAGGTTAGATATGTCCCGATGTGGACTAGGTTTCATAACATACCGGTTGAATATTGGAATAATGAGGGGTTGGGAAGAGTAGCTAGTGCAGTCGGGAACCCGCTTCTCATGGATACATAAACATCTAGGATGTCTAGGATAGTGTATGCTAGAATGTGTGTGGAGTTAGACTTGCAGAGGAGTTACCCTTCATCTTTCCAATTAGCCACTTATAATGAAGAAGGGAAAAATATCCTTTAAGGAAATAAAGATTAAGTATGAATGGAGACTTGAGTATAATTTATAAAAGAAGGAATGGACACCTACTAGGCGAATGTTTGAGACTAGATTACAATAAGAGTTAGATAAAGGGAAGGAATCTACACCAAAAAATACAAGCAATCAAAAGAAGAATGGAAAGGAGTAAGAATTTAAGAAAACACAACAAAATCATGAGGAGAGTAGAACTTCTGAATTCCTAAATGAACAAATTAAGGGCAAAGGAATCCAACAGAATGAGCAAGCTCTTGAGATGGCAGCATAAAGTGATAAGGAAAGCAATCCTTCTGGAAGCATAACTGAACAAAGCAAGGCTCAACAGAAGCAAGATGATCCAAATGGATACCTTAAGGATTCTGACCACCTTGCTGTAAGTCAAGCAGGTCAACACCTTTCCTCTACTAAATCTAAATTCGTTCCTATTATTGACTCTCAGAGTCCAGGTCTTCAAGAAGGGGCAGAGGGGGATTTTACTATTAGGAAGAGTAGGAAATCAAGGAGGAAACAAAAGTAGAAGGCCTTTAGTTCTCTTTTGTGTTATGACTTTAGTTTTTTGGAATATTAAGGTACTCAAGAAAACAATTAGCTGCAAATGCTTTTCTTATGAGATTGTCAGTTTCTTTTGTTTGCTTGATTGAATATAGGATTAAGTCTCTTTCCTTTTTAAATAATGTGTGCTCTACTTTGTTTCCTAGATGGCTTTCTTACAGTAATTTAGAGCAAGCTTCAAATACTAGGTTAGTGATAACCTATAATCTGGATTGTTTCTTATGCTTTGCCCTTATCACTAGTGCCCATTGATACATTTGGAACTAACCCCTATGAACAACTCTTCAGTCTTTTTTTTGACGTGTGTTTATGGGTTGAAAAATTATAATCATAGGAAGAATCTTTAGTCTGCTCTTTCTAATATAAAACAAAATGTTGGTAATCAACCTTGGGTTATAGCTGGGGACTTTAAAGCTATACTATTTGCTTATGAGGCAGAGCCTATTAGTTCCTGGGCTATTAATGGTATGAGTGATTTTAAGAAGTGTGTTGAGGAATGTACTTTGTATGATTTAAATTCTAGTGGTCCTAGTTTTATGTGGACTAACAAGCAATATGGTGACCTCTTTATTGTAAGGGAGTTAGATAGGGTCCTTATCATTTCGGCCTGGAGTTCAAGGTTTCCTAGATCTTATGGGGTTATTCATAATCCTAACATTTTAGACCATTCCTGTTGGGCCCCGTTTCTGGAGCCCAACAATCGCTTTCTGACATCAAAGAACATTAGGCCCGAGTTCTGACCCCCAAGGCTGAACCCGGGGTAATCCGTCACGATAGTCGTATGAAATAAAAGAGGAAAGATTTGCAATTAAAACGAATATTAGCGTGGCAGCAAAAAGGGGTTCGCCGCGACATAAGCATCCCTCGCCGCGACGAAGTCGTCAAAAGGGTCGTTCGTCGCGACGACAAATTATGGGTTCGCCGCGGCGTGCCAAAGGAAGTTCGTAGCGACGTGTCAATGGAAGCTCGCCGCGACGAAGGCAAAACAGAAATCCGACATCCACACTGAAACATTCAAACAATCACATACATTCATACTTAACCACAATACCATTACAAATCCCATGGGTTCAACAAACTTGCTTACACACATCATACATGCCAAGCTTAAAACAAAATATATAAGGATGCTCAATGTTGATATGCTTAATAAGCTATCCAAAATGGTTACTAACTTAATACAAAAGATCTCTAACTATTGCGGAATTTTCGATGCCTTGCAAGGATCAACTGTCATCTTGAGTTGCACCTGAGGAGGGAAAAGTAATGGGTTGAGCTACACAGCTCAGTGTCTAATATATTTATAGCCATCGACAACTAGTACAAATTCAAACATATGTATGTATATAAGTCTAGCAATTCTAGTACTCACACTATATTCAAGCAATTTACACATTCATCACATTTATTTGAACTCACGAAACATCTCATAACATATAACACTTAATATGCTTCATAATGAACAGTTCAAATATGCAATGCACATCAAACGGCTCGAGGGTTCCATGAAACAGAATGAGGAAACCGAAATTTACCCCATGAACAGAATGAGTCCATTTTGGAGCTCATATGCCACAAGCGGGCAGCCGGGAGAAGGCTCTTGTCAACGTGCACGTGACGAACAGAATGGTTCCACT
>JAOQMR010000003.1:13805982-13818617 GCA_027563865.1 Erythroxylum pelleterianum | reverse complement strand
ATTATAAAAATGTTACCCACACTACATGCATACTTAGAATACTCAAAACGTCCAATCGAAATTCGGGGTCCAACAGAACTCGCTCCAATATTATGTCTTTCCGCTTCACTATTTCTTTGATCAAGTGAAACTTCCTAAGTACATATTTGGACTTTTGATGAGACCTGGGTTCCTTTGCTTGTGCAATAGCACTGTTTTTGTGACAATACAATACTATGGGCTCAACAATGCTAGGAACCACTCCAAGTTCAATAATGAACGCCTTGATCCAAACTGATTCCTTTGCCTCCTCTGACACTGAAATGTACTATGCTTTGGTCATTGAATCTATAACGGTTAGTTGTTTGGAACTCTTCCAACTAACCAAACCACTATAAAGAGTAAAAATATACCCTGATTGTGATCTACTATCGTCTTGATCAGACTGGAAACTGGCATCTGAATGACCCTGAACTCTCAGCTCAGTTCCTCCACAGACCAGAAAAATATCTTTAGTCCTTCTAAAGTACTTCAAGATGTTTTTCACAATCATCCAGTGACCTTCACGGGGATTAGCTTGATATCTACTTGTTATGCTCAAAGTATAAACAACATCTGGTCTAGTACATAGCATCGCATACATGATTGATCCAATATTCGCAACATATGGAATACAATTCATTTTATATCTCTCGTTTTGTGTCTGGACACATACTATGTGAGAGAGAAATCCCATGCAATATGGGTAAGAATCCCCTCTTGGAATTCTCCATGCTAAACCTCTTTAACTGAGATAATCCAAGCAACCTTTTTGATCTATCTCGATAGATTTTTATACCTAGTATATAGCTTCTCCCATATCATTCATGGAAAAGTTCTTAGATAACCATATCTTAACAAATTAGAGCATTGAAATATCATTTCCAATAAGCAATATGTCATCCACATAAAGCACTAAGAAAATGACTGCACTCCCACTTATCTTCTTGTAAACACAAGGTTTATCATCATTTTTTATAAAATCAAACTCTTTGATTGTTTCATCAAAATAGATGTTCCAACTCCGCAAAGCTTACTTAAGTCCATAAATGGACCTTTGCAACTTGTATACTTAATCAGGAAATTCTTTGGATTCAAAACCCTCAGGTTATGTCATATACACATCCTCTTGTAAATTCCCATTGAGAAATGTTGTTTTGACATCCATTTTCCAAATTTCATAATCATGGTATGCAACTATAGCTAATAAAATCCTTATGGATTTAAGCATTGCTACTGGAGAAAAAGTTTCATCAAAATCAACTCCTTATTTTTGTCTGTAACCTTTCGCCACCAACCTTGCTTTGTACGTATGTACACTTCCATCCATGTTAGTTTTTCTCTTAAAAATCCATTTGCATCTAATAGGTACTATACCTTCAGGTGCATCCACCAAAGTCCATACTTGGTTAGTGTAAATGAATTCCATTTTGGATTTCATGGCTTCTTGCCATTTTAAAGAATCGATCTCTGACATCGCTTCTTTAAAAGTAGTAGGCTCATTATATATAAGTGATAGTTATCCTTTCCATGCTCAATATGTAGATCTAATCTAGTGGAAAGATGGCGTATCCTACTAGTTTGTCGCTGACTATGTGTCTCTTGAACTCTCAGTTGTCTATCATATGTATCAATTTGAGGTTCTTATTCCATATCGATGTGAATTTGTGGTTCTTGAACTTCTCTAAGTTCAACCTCACTCCCACTACTTTCTTTGAGAATAAATTATCTTTATAAGAATGTGGCACATCTTGAGATAAACACCTTTTGCTTAATACGATGATAGAATTGATAACCGAAACTTTATTTTGGATACCCCATAAATTTGCATTTATTTGATTTAGCTTGAAGCTTATCAAATATAGCACGCTTCACATAAACTTCACATCCCCAAATCTTTAAGTGTGATAATCTAGGTCTTCTACCAGTCCATATCTCATATGGTGTCTTATCAACTGATTTAGATGGAACTCTATTTAGAAGATATGTTGTGGTTTCAATTGTGTATCTCCAAAAAGATATAGGAAGGACTGCATGACTCATCATGGAACATACCATATCTAATAGTGTACGATTTCTACTCTCAAAAACTCCATTATGTTGTGGAGTTACAGGACGAGACCATTGTGAGAGAATCCCATTCTCTTTAAGTAACCAAGAAACTCATGGTCTAAGTATTCACCACCTCGATCTAAGTGTCTTAATACTTTTTCCAGTTTGTTTCTCTACCTCTAGTCTGAATTCTTTGAACTTTTCAAATGATTCAGATTTTTGTTTCATCAAGTACACATAACCATATCTAGAATGGTCACTGTGAACGTAATGAAATATGAGTATCCAACTCTAGCATTTGTACATAGGCCCATACACATCTGAATGTATTAATTCTAGTAACTCATTAGCACGTTGTCCCTTTCCCTTAAAGGGTAGTTTGGTCATTTTTTCCAATAAATAAGATTCACAAATTTCATATGACTTATAATCAAAAGGATCCAAATATCATTCTTTATGTAATTTTTTGATTCTAGTTTCATTGATATGACCTAACCTACGATGCCGTAAATAAGATAGAGTTTGGTTACTTAATTTTCTTTTCTTACTATTTATGTTAAGAATTAGCCTTTCTAGATCTAACTCATACAAACCATTTGTTAGCAATCCAAATCCATAATAAACATCATCTTTATAAAAAGAACAATTGTTATCCTTAATTATAATGACAAATCCATTCAAATCCAAATAAGAAATAGAAATGATGTTTCTTGTAACAGGAACATAACAATAATTATCAAGTTCTAATATAAGGCCAGAAGGCAAAGTTAAAATATAAGTTCCTACAGCTAATGCAGCAACTCTTGCTCTATTGCTAACTCACAGGCCCACTTCGCCTTTCTTCAATGATCTACTCCTTGTTAACATCTGCACGTTATTACATATGTGGGAACCACAACCAGTATCTAATACCTAAGAATATGGATCAGAAGTAGAAAGATTGATCTCAATCATAAACATACCTAAAGAGACAGCTTCCTTAAGTTTTTTATCCTTTAGGCTAACAAGATAAGATGGGCAGTTCCTCTTCTAATATTCGTTGACTCTGCAATGAAACCATGTGCCCTTTTCATTACTCTTCTTCTTGATAACTCCTTTGGCTTTTACTACATTAGTATAAGCCTTCTATTTCTTGTTATTATTCTTCTTAAATCCCTTTTTCTTGCTTTTAGAAGAACTGACTCCCTTCTGCAGTCTTAAGCATGTTCAACAGATCAGGCAATGTCATGTCCTTCTAATTTATGTTGAAGTTCATGACGAACTATGAAAAGCTCGAACTCAGAGACTGCAACACTATATTAACACTTAACTCATGTTCCATGACAAATCCTAATTGGGCCAATTTTTCAATATACCCAATCATCTTCAACACATGAAGGTTGAATAAAGTTCCTTCTATCATTTTGCATTGAAACAGTGCCTTGGAGATTTGATATCTCTCCACCTTACTTTGTGCACCAAATAACTCCATAAGATGCAGTATCATAGTAGGAGCATCCATGTTCTCATGTTGTCTCTGAAGTTTAGGAGAGATGCAAGCTAACATCACACATGCAGCTTGTTCAACGTCATCAATATAATGCTGATGTTTCTCCCAATCTTCATCAGTTGCATCTGAACAAGGTTCTAATGGAGCAGGAGTATCAAGAACGTATAACTTCTTCTCTTGCCTAAGAACTATTCTTAAGTTTCATAGCCAATCTGAAAGGTTGGGTCCAGTCAACTTGTCAGCGTCCATGATGCTCCTCAATGTCAGGTTGGTACTCTTCTTCAAATTAAATAACTGAAAAACATAAAAGGTGCATATATTAGTTTATATCCAAAAATTAAATAAAATAAGGACTTTAAAAAATTTGATTACTCCAACTATTTTCTACAAAATAATAACCCTCACTATTATATCGAAAAATTTTCAAATAATTTTTTAGTAGGCTAGGATCGTATTTAAAATTAATTGATCTTGAGTTTGCTCAATAAACTAACTAAAAAAATTAGGTAGAAAATAACTTTTCAATCACATCTCATGTGATTCTTAGAACTGTTAGGTGATAACTTTTGCCAAAAATATATCACATATATTGTTCCTAACCTTGTCTCTAAATTTATATGATCATGAGTTTACTCATCCAAATCATACAATTTTAGTTTAGTAGAACTCATTAATTTAAGATAAAACATATCCGGATTAAAGTGACCTTGAGTTTACTCAACAAGCCAAACAATGAACATAATTATGGTTTGATTCTGAAATAGTAGAAGACAACTATCACGTTCATAACGTGTACTTAATATTTTATGGAGAGATTTAAAATTTCAAAAATTTCCAATCTCATCAAAATGATATAATCTCATTATATATTTTTTTACACATAATCCAATTATGAAAGAAATTATTTAAAGCTTTTGATTGATTCTAATTATTGATTTGATAATAAATTTAATTTAATAATTCAACTTTGCATCATCTATGTGAAATTTTGGAACAAAGAAATATAACAACTCCATTTTTTGATAGGTTTATTATTGTTAATTACACATCATTATATATATATAGATTGATTATTACTTTTTTAATATTCCTAAACAAATAACATAGATACATAAGATGTGTGTAAAATTAATTTCTATCACAACGTAAATTCTAATACCATTCCCTGGAGTTTACATTCCAAATTAATATCAAATCTCTTAGCGCGTGAATGGATAAAGTGAATGTTGAATTCACCACTTATACCAAGACAAAGTTGGTGTTCTCTTCATGGTTAACAGACTTGTTCTTAGGGTAGGTGTCTTCAACCTTGTTACTCTTTCTGGTTCTCCATCTTCAAATTTTATGTGATAGTAGTCTATCACTTGCTCAGGTGGGTCACTGGAGGGCCACATATCACATTTTCATTTTTAAACCCTATGTCTTTTAAGTTAAAAATATCACAAATCTTGGTGTGAAAAAAAGAATTAGTTAAAGATATAACTTCTTGAAACTTATAAAGCTCAACCACAAATCTTGATCTAAAGAAGAAAATTAGTTAAGGAAAACAATACTTATTTAAATAAAAGATTTACCAAAATAGTAAAACAAAGTTTAGAGATTGATTAAAAATCATAAAATTAATAACACCCCTCAAGTTGAAAATTTTCTTAAATTAAGGTAAACTAATTTACTAAGATGTTTTCTTCTGTTGGCAACCACAATAATGAATTAAGGGATCAATTGTTGCATGATCACTTGCACTTAAGGGATATTGCACATACTTTTGTGTATTCAAGAGAAATTTTGTTTTAATCATTAAAGAAAACTTCTCGATCGTTAAACAAAGTTTTGGAAACTTATGCAATGGTTTTTAATTTGATAAAGAATGTGTTTTGATCTTTGAAAAAACTTATCTTAGGTAAATAGGTCGACCAATATAGGATTAGGGTGACTCGTGTCCTAAGGTTTTTGATAGACTAGTAGACTAGTGTGGTAATATAGTCAGTTAATATCTTTTGATTAATGTATTGTGAGGTTATGACTACGTAAGTCAATCAATATCCTATAATAGTCAACCAATGATACTATTACTAATTGTTATAATGGCTAATTTTTATTTTTAATGACTATTTTAGGTTGATTTGAGTATAAATAGACCATATATGGGTTATATACAGGTTAAGCATACTAAAGAGTTGATAAGAGTCCTGGGCTAACTTTAGAGTACATGTGTCTGTTGTATAACATATATTAAGCCTTTATTAGTTATTGTGAGCAAGAAAAGGAAGTTTTGAGTTTTCTGTTTATGTAATTATTGAAATAACAAAAAAATATTTGTGATAAAAATTGTTTAGGTTCCACTTGACTTTGACATATGCTTGAAAAAGTTTAAAAATTAAAGAATAAAAAGACGATTGTGCCCAAAAGTTATTACAAATTACTCAAGCTGCCCTTTTTTTTGAAAAATTAAAGTTAATTGTATTAAAGAAAGTGAAGGACAATAAGTTTCTTGGAGAGTAACATACTCTCCTATTAAAATATGAGTAAACAATACACTATAATAAGGAGACAACCATCAGCACATTAGGCTCCTAAAAGAGACCGAACAATAGTGCATTTCCCATTGAAGAAGTTGGATGACACCGTAGGAGTACTGATCAAGTAAAACGACATCAAACCAAGGTGTAGTGCAAAAGGAGTTAAGGCTCCCCATCCTTCCTTCAGATCGTTTCGAGAACATTCCAAATTAGGGTTGGGGTCTTCCTTTGGCGAACATCATCACCATTCATAGGTAAGAGCCAAACTCCATGTTTCTAGAAGTCTCACTTTACTGAAACTACTTTTAATTAGCAGTTCCATGTTTCTGTAGAGAGCTTGAGGATCTCGCAGGGCAACATGAACTATCAAGCTTTCCCAGGTAAGCGCTAAACACCTGTTCCTTTATCTCGATTAAGTTTGTTCCATTTCCCAACATAAATATTATTCTCGATCCTTTTAAATAATTGATTGTAGTACTAAATCCGCAGAACGTTCCTTATTTTGGAACTTTCGCTTATTTCTTTCTTTCCATATCTCTTGAATAGATATGGTTAGAAATAACAACTTCCTCTTCCATAGTAGAGCGGAAGCTTGTGCTTCAGCTAGGAACTTAACTATCTCAATGAGAGAATTAGAGGACCCACGCTATGAGAGAAAAACTCTAATCCAGTTCCAAATAGTAGTGGAAAAAGGGCAGAGAAAGAATAAATGATCCCTTGTTTCTGTTCCTTCCTTACATAGACAATATATTCGATCCAGATTCTGGATAAATTAAAGTTTATCCATCGTTGCTACTCTGTTCCTAACTACTAGCCATAGAAGGAAAGTTGTACTTGGTCTAAGTATATTATTCAAGATAACCTTATCACAGGGATCATCTTAATCTAAATGGTAAACCCATTTCTTATAGGTTTTGCTGAAAAAGCTCTCAATAGGAGTTCCATGTTATAGATACCAATACTGAGAGCTAAAATTATGAGAATAAGGTGGTTTAAGATGTTGGCTTGCATCAGGAAATTGTAGCTAGTCATTTTGTTTGATAAGAACAACCACCTTAGTTTTGTGATCAAGCCCTGAAAAAGTAGATACCACATTAGGGTTTAGGAAAAGGGGACCAAATCCAGTCCAATTGTCATGCCATAAGAAAGCAATCTTTTCGTTCGCAATTTTGCAACAAACATCATTAGCTACTTCATCTTTTTTTTTTAAATCTGATTAAGGAACCAAGAATAGGATGATCTAATTGAGAAGGACTATATATTGTCCCTTTTCAAAAAGCAACTATAAAGCCACATCATGCATAATGAATGCTTTTCTTAAATCATTCTCCAAAGTCTCTTTATCAAAAAGATATTATTAGCAACTCTTACAAAAATGATTCCTAATCCCCCCTTCTCCTTTGGTTTACATAATTCTACCCGTTTGACTTTAGGAAAGCCTAAACTTCCATTTGCTTTAAGCCATAAGAAATCTCTCATCATCTTTTCTACGACTTTAACCAATTTCTTTGACAAAGGGAAACGAGTACTCCAATATAAATGTTGGAAACATAAGATAAAATTAATTGAACTCTTCCACCAAAGGAAAGAAATCTATTAGTCTATTTACAAAGTCTCCTTTGAATTTTTTTAGTAAGGGGTAGGCAATTATTGAAGGATAGCCTTTTGGTGGAAATATGTAGGCCCAAATAATGTAGAGGATGGAATTTCCTATTCATACCAATTAGGGAGGAAATAGTGTCTTGGAGTGGTTATGCCATAGATAAAGAGAATGAAATGACTTTTGTTAAGATTCACCTTAAGACCTGACATCTTTGAGAACACAATGAGAGTGTCCATCAATAACTTAATAGAATCAAGTTGTCATGTTTTTATTATTGCTTTGCCATCGTCAAACACCGGTATCCTAGAAAAATGAACTTCAACTTGATTAATATGGAGAAACAAACTACTACTACTAGTAGTAGTAGTAGTACTAATAATAATAATAATAATTTTATGAAATTAAATATCAAAAATATAAATTCTTATAAGAACATTCAAAGAAATAATAAGATATAATACTTATGTCTAAAGTGATATCTTCATAAGTCATTTTATACATAAATATCTAATATTAAACAACTAATTTTATCAAATATTTTTAAATAAGCAGCTAATGTTATTCCCTGGTCAAATCAGCTAATATAATTCAATATCAACTAACTACTTATAGAATCAGCTAACAGCTAATACAATCCATTGATTGCCAAATAAGACTTATTTCTATATTTTCGAACAATATTTAACATTATATTTTCAAATTATTGATAAAAAAATTGAATTATTTTGTGATGATATATTTGCAACTCTCTAAAATTTGATAACTTATGCATACAATTAAAGTAGCTCATGAGCTTTGATGGAGATGGAACGAAAATGGCCAAAATTTGAGATATCAACGTTACCTCTAATGAATAAATTGTATCATTGTTACCTATGTAAACGTATGATCAAAATTTTGCCTATCTGAAAAAAAAATGTATCATAACATAATCGTTGAAGTTGACAATTCAATTCCATTTAGACTAAGTTTGAACTCTAATCAACTTCAACTGGGAACGAAGAGAAAAAAGAGAACAAAATCGATTTACTCTTTATAAAGGCATCCAACCCGTAAGAGGAATAATCGAAAACGAGGATAATCGGTGTGGATTGTGGAAGGGAGTCAAAAGGGTCAGCTAAGCTATGTGGCAATTGGCGCTTGACCATTCAAAGTGCGTACGTGGCTCCAGAAAAGTTAAATTGCTTTGCACAAAGTACGCAAAAGCCACTTTAAGATAAGCATTGGACCTGGAAAGTCATTAACGAAAAAGGACGAGATATTGGGTTCTGACACGAACACAGAAACACGCACATCTGGGAGAACTCTGGGGTAGAAAGAAAACCAATATCAATTGATGTGAAACGAAGACCTTAACTTTTGATGAATACAATAAAAAATTAATTTGATTTAACTCATACCAAACCTATCTCGCAAATGAGATATTTCCAAATGGTTTTTACTTTTATCCAAAACCGGATAAAATTGTCTGCAAAAGACCCTCCCTGCCCCATGTCAGAGGTGCATGCGAAGAAAAGGTGGTGGTCTGCACCTAATGGCCGGTGCTATGGATGTAGCATGGGCACAATCTTATCAGTCCATGACCAATCACATAGTTCTTCGGTTTTCGGAGATTTTGGGTCCACAAACTACAAAACCACAGTTGGCTTCTTACACAATCACAATAATACGAGTGAATACCTTCTTCGTCTTTCTGCGTTTAGGCCTCCAAGGCCTAGCTACTGTACTAATATCATCGTTCCACGTTTGCTGGAAATGGAATTCAAAGTTAATTGCTTTTTTCCGTCAGAGGGATCCAGTAATATGGTTTGGTAGGAATAAGGACAAGCCAGCTTTTGTGTTGTTGCTGGTACCTAGGAAATTACTTATCACTCTTTCTTCGTTTATCTTTAAAAAATTCATTGCTACAGACTTAAACCTACTACTAGTACATAACGACAATCGGATTGGGTCTACATTTAGGATGCAACTCAATGGTTCCTTGCACTCTTTGAACTCATAACTTCCGGTTAAGGTGGGTAATGATATTTTCCACTTTGGTTGGTGCATTATGCAACCCGATAATTTTTGACGCAGACCACAATCTAAAATCTTGATGGTTTCGACCTTTGGCAAATAATGAGGTTAGGCATTATCATGCCTGTTGAACTAAAAAGTTCAACATTAAAAATAATCCATTTAGTTTTCTATTCCTGAACCGAACAACTTTTTATAAAAAAGACGAAATACCAAGTTAATGTCCTTGGTTCACATTGCCTGCCACCTTAAATCTCATATTTTATATGCCTCATCAATTACATGAAATAACAGTTGATTATCAAATAGAATTTAAGTTTGAAAAAAAAGTACACTTGTTGGACAATTGCTTGGAGACACGAATGTTAAGAAAATTTGAAGCATGAGGTATTATATAATGAGGACAGGACAATCATATAGGAGAAGTATATGCCGCTTTAGCTTGCTCATAAAGTACTTATAATATATCAAAAATCACTACTCAAAGAAATTTAAGTGTGACCTCTAAATATATAATTATGTTCAAAAGTGTCTTCATTGTTTATAACGGTTCAAAAATGATAGCGGGCACTCTAAATAAAAATTCAGATTGAAAAAATGGTGCAACTTCTTTTATGATATGCAATCCTGATCGAATGTAATTTGCTTCAAAGTCTTTCACAGGAGATTCAAGTGATTGGAGACCTGTAATTCATGTTTCAGAAATACTTTTATAAGAGGATAAAGACACGCAAGAATCAACTTCATTCACAAGTATAAGAATTGATTGAAGAGTCTTAAGTAACTTAATTAAAGAGTCCCCGTAAAGAGTTTCCAATAATAGGAAAGGAACATCATTAGTGTCCTATAGGAGTTCAAAAATAGGTTAATCCATATATATATTTTTATGGCTAAAGGAAAAAGGCTGTGTTAATTATGATTTAGGTTGTGGATAATGATACTTTAGTCCTATTATTTGAAGAGGATATGTTTGCATGTCATGACACTATGTATTATTATAGGGAATGGAGCAGGCTACAATCATCATAATATCGACGTATTATCTATAATGAAACCAACATGGCTTATGGGGACCACCAATTTAACGTTAACTAAGACTCACGTGTCTTTTTTAATAAAGTAATTAAGAAATCATTAATTTTTGGGTATATAACTTCCTATCGTTGAAGTGTTGTATGATATGATTAATTGTAGATAAGGTACTGATTAGCAATAATAATAAGTATCAATAATTATCTCACAAAACCTGTTTTTGTGCAAATATCCTACCTATCAACCATTATCTCCCGAAACTTTCTCTATTCTTCTGAAGATAAATCCCGTGAAGAACATCGAAACTCCATGTCTCTCTACTTGTTCCCCGTATTATGTTTTCAAAACATCCTAAGTATCCCTAATCCGTGTTCCACGTATTATATATATATGTTTTAACCATTCTATCTACAAATTCCACGTACTGTATTACGTTTTCTGAACATCCTATCTACATGTCCCACGTGTTATGTTTCTGACATCACCTATCAAGAAAATTGCGTTAAACTTATACTAAAACTTTGCTACTTATTATTAATAATTTAGTCAACACAAAAATTTTAATTATTGCTATTATTATTATTATTGACACACACCTTTAATACTAAGAATAATGTGGAACGGTATGATAGGTACTGAATTAAGTTGATAATCTCTCAATTTAGGTTAATATAGAATGTTGGCTCTTTTATCAAGCGAATAAAAGAGCCAATTGGATCAATTGAGCAATCAAATATTGATAAATAAAATGAGCATATGGACTACATACGCAATTCAAGTGAAAAAAGAAGAAGAAAGAATCGAGACTTAAACCAAATCATTGTAATTCTTCTTGTAATCTTATCTGAACCATTTTAATGAATTAAAGACTCAATCATTCCATGATCATTTGTATATAGAGCATAATGCATATATTCCGTTCATAATCAAGAGTAAATTTGTTTTATTCTTTCAAAAAATATCTTGATCTTTGAAAAAAAAATGCTTGGGAAGGTTTTGAATGAAGTTTTTATCAAAATAATGTGTTTTGATCTTTTAAATAACTTGAGAAATTTTGAAAATTTTGTTTAAGGAAGTTTCATTGACCAATATGGGGATTTGGGTGAATAATGTTAAGGATTTTGGATAGAATGGTTAAATAATGTAATATAGTGATTGGCCAATGTCTTTTAAAAACATATCCTGAGAGTTATAACAAATATTGGTTGACCAATATACTAGAATAGTGGACCAATACTATTGTTATTATCTATTGTAACAACTAATTTTTGTTTCTAATGACTATTTTAAGTTGATTTGAGAATAAATAAATTGCATATGAGCTATGAGAAGTATCTTGGGCATACTAGAGAGTTTTTACGAGCTTTGAAAGGCTAGAGAATTTATATGTAAATTACACAAAACATATTAAGCCATTTTTTTCATTTGGATATGCAAGAGGTGGTTTTTTAGTTATATAATTATTGCAATTTAGGAAATTGCTTAAGATACACATTATGAAGGTTCCTTTTGATCTTTAACAAGATTTGTATGTTGGATCGAAAAAAGAAAGCACGCTTAGTTTGGAGAAACGATAGATTTCAAAACTTTTTTAAGAAATCATTTTGCAGCGGAAGCAACATATCCAAATCAACATGCCAATCCACATGATATGGTATAAGGATAATAAAGCATAAACAAGATCAGGAGTATTACCGACTCCTTTGCTACAGCTTTAAATCCTCGCTGCGCTATCTTCTCCTTCTTCGTGTATCCAAATCCTTTGCCTTTGAATCTTTTCCTTTAGCAATCTATCTTTTTCCATGTTGTAGTATCCTCAACCAATTAGTTTTACCTCTTGTTCTTCAAGGACAACTAGGTTAACCAAATCCTTTGGTGGGAAAGGAGAAGAAATATTCGGAGGAGA
>JAOQMR010000003.1:13789240-13805882 GCA_027563865.1 Erythroxylum pelleterianum | reverse complement strand
AAATGTAACTGAAGAAGATAAAGTTTCATGTAAATACACTTGCTTTCCAGGGCACTATATTTACATAACTCCAACATTGTAAAGGGTTACTCTTCACCCATATAAAATCAAGGTAATTTTAAGAATTCATCTTCACTCATAACAAAGAAGATATTGTATAGATGATTGCTTTTCACCTATTAAAAGAAGAAGATACTAAAATTTTAAGTAGAGCTTGGACAGTAAAAGTAGGTGAAGATGTTTTAGTCAAACCACTATAAATTATTTTTCTCTTTCTCTATTATTTTTCACCATTCTGTGTTGTTATTTTATATGAATCTTGCATGATCATTTATTAGAGTTTTAAATAGGAAAAAATGAACACACATAGTTCTCCCCCTCTATGTGCCTTCTGGAGACTAAAGAATAATAGTAGAGTATGTCTTATTATTTCTTTTATATTTTTAGCAAAATTTGAGTAAAGATTATTATGGAACAATTTTGATTCACTTTTTAACTAAGATAATCAATATATAGGTATACCAACTTTATTTGAAGGTGACTTTCATATATTCGAAAACTATAATGGCATATTTTGGTTTAGCCAAAAAATTTATATTCTTTAGGGAACTGTAGAGAATGGTTCTTATGTCTTAATGACAATCATAGCTGTAGATAAAGTTAAAACTAAGACACCAAAGTCTAGAAATAAGTATATTAATAATGATAAGAGACTCATTATGTTAGATATTAAAATGGTGCATATTTTCTTCTACTCTTGATAAAAATGAATTCAATAGAGTATTTATATGTGAAAACACCCATGAGATATGGAACACTAGAAATCACATATGAGGACACAACTAAAGTAAAAGCAAGTAAAATGAGATTATTAATGCAACAATATGAGCTAATTCACTTTAAAAAGTGAGTATTTCTAATATGCATACTTGCTTCATTTATATTAATAATGCTCTTAAAGTATCAGAAATTCTAAAAAGATAGCTATTCATCAAACCACATACCTTACATATGTATAAATACATAAGGGAAAGTGATAAATGAATTCAAACAAGCATAAGTAAATTACTACAAGTTCATGTATCCTTTAGCCTAATGTAGAAATTCTACAAACCAACATAATGACTAAATATCAACATAGCAACTAATATAATGTACATTAACCATCTTTATCTTTTTCCAAAAAAAAAATCTTTAGCTATGAAATGCACACATAACTCACAACTTATCCAATTATTCTTATAATAGCCCAAAGGTCATTCATAATGGATGATTAAAAGAATAAAATAAGATTCATAATTTTAAGTAATCCAAAATGCATTGAAATATTCAAATTAAAAGGAAAGTAGCATGAATACCTGGATGATGATCAAAATTGATGAAGATGTTACAAAAATAGTTGTTAAGTGCTCCAAAATCGCTAATCTCTATATGTGTAGTTATAGGTTATGAAATACGGTAAGAAGAGGTTTGCGTGAGAGGAAAGTTCTATAAAAACCTCTTGAGAAACTAAAATTTTAGAGGAAACTAATGGAAGAGGCAATGAAAAATGAGGGACACAACCTAGAAACAACTTTTATAAGGCTGGACACAACCTATATATAATATTATGTCTGAGGCATATTCTTCCTTATAGTATCACAAGGGTAAATCTAAAAAATATGGTAACATAGGAATTACATGAAGGGATGTTGATGGAATATGGTTTATACATGATAGTGGACATGCGACCACATGATTTAAATTAATCACGTTCGAAAAATAAAAGCGTTAGGTTTGAAACAAAGGGAGGATAAGGGTGCTACATGGAGCAATATTGTTAACATGATGGGGACACGTGGGTGTGTGTGAGATATGTTAAAATTTTGTCTATTCTATTTCTGTTTGACACCTAGACATGGTCTCAACATGGTGTTGTGTTATACCTATATTATATGATGGAAAGATTTGAAAATTTTTTCTTAACATAGGGGTGTGTCTTTATGCATGTTCTAGTTACCTGAAGTGTGTTTTTGAACATTAGGAGTACACATGGTGCTACATTACTCCCATGCTTAAGTCTTACCTATGTTGCTTCTATATCTGAAAACTTGATGGTCAAAATAGGTCCAGTATGCTAGGGTATTCATTAGGCACGAGTACTATACGGTGCCATATATGTTCTGAGTATAAAAGTTGTGGATTCTTCTTCTTTTTGCCTCATTTTGTAGGTGAACATTAGTCTACTGTAAGGAGAAAGATGGTAGGGTGTCTTGAAAGATGACAAGTATACATGGATGTGTATTGTCTCTATTTAAAAGTGTTGCTCTCGACTTCTCCAACATAATTAAGCACATGTCAATATGGTTAGAGACAAAAGGGCATGTTCTTACTATATTGACATATAAACATACAAAACAAAAAATGCACTACTTAAAACACTTAGCTTGATAAATTAATCATGATTCAATAAGATAAAATAATACCATAATATCAATAATAAGCAAAATAGATAACTACTAACTAAAATTACCACAAAAATTAAAGTAAAAAACATGAAAAGCGATAAATATTAGGCTGCCTCCTAATAAGTGCTCATTTTTGGTTATGAGTTTGACCCTTTTAATCTTCAAACTTCAATCTAATAGTCCCCTACTCATAGGGTGTATACTGCCATTTCAATGTCTATGAACCACCTTCATCTTCTTTTTCTTGATAAGGCCATTTACCTTTGAACGTGCTATGTGTTCTCTAAGAATGAGAATGTCCTTCACTTTCACCTCTTCATGTACGATTCCTTCCTCTTTGACGTTTGGTGCATTTAAATCCTACACAAAATAAAATATTTAATGCCAACCACAACAAACTAGAGATTATCTTTGTGCTTACTAATAATAGAACCCTTGGGTTTGTTAGACCCCGTCTCCGGAGCCCAACATTCGGAGTCAGAAACCTTGTGCTGAAAACCCTGAAGGGTTATTTGCTGTCATTCCACAATGGTGGTGAGCGCACACTAGTCAAACCTCAAAATCATAAATTGAATTCTTCATAGAAATTGTAACCCTTAGCCTCTAGTTTGATTAAAAGTAAGAATCACCTCAATTGGAGTTATACAACTCAAGATATGCTTAAAAAGTCTAAGTGTGCTCATACCTCAAACCTGCTCTCCTAATCAACCTCTCACTTACTTTCATGCAAACTTCCTCAATTTAACTCCAAATGGAACCAATATTTCAGAAGAGAAAGATAAACATCTTAGGAAACTATTGGTCTAAGAATCATATCAATTGGAGGTCGGATGAGCGTATTATGCCCAAAAGAATAGACCATGTTCACACCTAAAATCAATTTGAACCTCTTTTGGCACGAACATCATAACGTTCAATATAGAAGTCGGAGTCAGTTCATTTTTGGATCATTAGACAGTAGAATTCTAGGGCTACAACTTTCATGAAGACCACAAACCCTGATTCGGCCTCTAACAGTGTCCAAAAGCACAGTCTTTCCCGTGAATGTCCGTTTAACGGACATGTATCGGGTAAAGGATGCCAAATGACCCGAGAAGGATGTCCGTTTAACGGACATTGACTGGCCATGGGATGTTTTTCCATCCGAGAAGGTTCGTTAAATGGACATCCAAGTTCGTTTAACGGACATTGGGGCTTCCCAAAGCCTCCAATGCCTCTCCAAAGCCTCCAATCTTCAACCTAACTTCATAAACACTTATACACTCCCTAAATTCACTATTCCAATGTCAAAACACTTCATAACAACTCCTTATCAAGTTCAACTCACCAAATTTCTCAAATCTCAATAATCAATTTCATCAAAACCTCAATCTTGCAACATTAATCATAGCTGTCACAAGCACAAAACCAAAGTAACATCCTAACTTGCAACATTCATAATTCTCCATTCCGACATCCAAAAGTCACAAACTTCATATCGTTGGAAAGATCAAAAGATCTTCTATAAATTTCAAGAAGACAAAATCCATCAATGCCACACATAATTTTCTAGAATTTCACTTGAATTCCAAACACAAACAACTCTTATGCAGATGTGAAAATAGCAAAGTAAAAACTTGAAATGGCATAAACAATATAATGCATTTGTATTTCTTTTACATCAAAAAGTAAGAGTTTACAATGCTTTAGAGGGCCTTACAAGCCATTTTACATCATAATCCAAAATACAACTTAACAAAAGCAACAATTTCCTGAGATGCATCTAACGCATTGATTACAAAAGTCAACTTGTAATACAAAATAAGAAAATTCTGGAGTAATGCCTTTATGCTCAATCATCGATCTCGTGCTCTTCACCTGAAGATGGGACGGAGTGGGAGGGGGTGAGCTTACGCTCATGGGTAACACATTTATATTCGGTAATAAGCAAAAAAAACCATTGAAACATTCACAATCATAGCCAAATTTTCACAAAAACTAAGAAAACATGAATTTCTGAACTTGGTCAACCAATACACAATTTTCATGAATCAAACATTTTTCAAACTTGCCAACACATGTAACCACGCAAATACATCACAAATGGCTTGGTAAGTCCATAAACATGACGAACTACACAATTCCATATAATGGCCTTGTGTAGTCGTAAACTTGAGGGAGTCCTAAAAGGAGCTCCGTGCCGCTAACGGGCAGGCGGGAGAAGTCTTGACTTGGTCAACGTGCACGTGACAATTCTTGGATGGACTATACCGAACTCACATAACATGTAATTCATGCATTGAAAATATTTTGCCTCGAATGGCACATTCTTGAAAAAACTTGACTTTCATGGACATGTCAAATTACTCAATATAACAATCACATTCCCAAACCAAACATAAAGCTATTGTCTTTCAACTCAATCAATAGCAGCAATTTATCACACTTACAAAGCAATTTGAATTTATTTTCAAGGTTCACACACAACAAGCACATAGGGCAATTTCTCAAGTATTTAAAGAACCATAAATGCTCACTAAAAAAAGTAGTTACAAAGAACATTAATTTACATTTATGGAAGAACATTTAATAGCCTATTAAACTCAAACATAAAAATGTCACCCACCTTAGTGTCCTTGCTTAAATCTTGCTCAAATGGGCCTCTCTTCTTGCTCCTATTACCTCCCTTGGACAATGACAAAAATCCCAATTCAATAATATTCAAAATTGGAAACCTATAGAACCTAATACAAGAAATTAATCTTAAAATATCTAAACCCATCCATTAAGCCCGATTATGGTAGAGAGGGAAATAGCAGGAGCACGGTCGTGACTCCAAAGTCACAATCATGATAGAGGCTTTTCTAGGTGCGAACTTTTTCTTGTTTTGACATTTTGGGGCTATTTTTGGAACCAAATTAAGTGAGTTAATCCTAGAAAGAACCCTAGAACCATCAAGAACTATTTAAGAACAAGAAAAAACAAAAAAAGGCTACCACTAATACATCAAAGAAGATCAAAAGGAGACATCAAGAACAACTTTAGAGAAATTCCAGATTTCCAGCTTAAGACACAAAATAGTTTTTCTTTCTTTTTCCTTTAATTCATTCATTGTCTTGGATGTTTATTTGGATTTTTAAGATGTTTAATGTGATTATGGGTTTCTAGATCCCTATTAGGAATTGTTCTTGAATTATGTTTTGAACTTTATTATTGTTTAATTCAATATAATGATGGATGTTTGTGATAATTGTCATGCATATACTTAATAATAAATTAAGAGAGTGAGTCAAAGTAATGACAGTTAGCAATTTAATAGACCTAAAATTACCATTTTAGTGATCAATTGAAGATAGATTTTAATTGTGGAATTAATTATGTACAGGATTACTTCAAATGTAATTGAACAAGTTATGAGCAGTTTGTGAATCGAGAGATTACAAATCTACAAATATCAAATTCAATTAGGGTTACTTGATTAGATCTTGAGAGAGGGCAATCAAAACTTTGGGATATATTGGATAAAACATAAATTGAATAAACAAAACTAAGGGAAACAAAATAACGATAGAATAGTTCCTAAGTTTGCAACCTTAATAAATCTAAAATTCATTAGCAGCTTAGTTATCCAATTAATTTATTGTTTACTTTTTTTATTTTTAATTTCAATTGTTTATTTTAATTCAAATCAATTCTTAATACCTTAGTCAAAGTTCTTATTCAAATTGTTAAGTGTCTATAGTTCTCGTGGGAATGATACCTTTTGATACTACAACATATGATTTGTATACTTGCGGTATCAAGAGTTTCATGATATATATGAAACTTGATCAATAAGTTTTTGGTACCATTTTTGGGGACTTTTAGCATCTTGTTTGATTTGAATTCCTTTGATTTAAGGATTTAATACTTTTCTTGTGTGAGCAAAGGTACCTGAACAAAAATGTAAAAATAAAAATAAAAAATTGTAAAGGATGTCGAAGATACATAAACTCTAGGCATCCCAAAGCGAGAATGAAATATTCGCAGAGCTAAATGCCAATAAGTAATATAAAGAAAGATGGAAAAGGAATTGAATCATGGAGAATATGAAATGGATTTTATAAGGTCAGGGTTCAATGCCAACCATCAAGGGCTTACACGACCACCAGTGAAAGCAACATACGATTTGTTGGAAGAGATGACAAACAATAGTTATTTGTGGCATCAGATTAAATTAGATAGTAGTCAAAATTTTGGGATGAAAATGATTATTGTAGATTTAGTGATAACATTGCAAGATAAGATCGCTAACCTAACTAAGCAATTAAATAGCCTGACAACCACCTCTTTCTCCTACTCAAAGCAGTTCTGCACGAATGGGAGCTATGTGGATAAGAGAGCCATATCATAGACGATTGCTTTATAGTGGAAAATAACAATGTGTAACAATTCAACCTTATAGGAGCATAATTTGGTCGAGAAGGTAATAATCCTTACTTGAACATGTACAATCTTAGGTGGCAGAACTACTCAAATTTCTCTTGGTCTAATAATATAGAGACTCAAGTTGAGAAATCAAGGTTAACCAGGATCTCAATAAGAAAAATCCAATACAAATGATTCAAAATTGGACAAGCTTATAGACAAGCGCACGAGTATGGAAGAGGCCCATAAGAGGATGGAAGGGCAAATTGACCAAGTAGCAAAGATTCATGCATATTTTATTCACAATCTAGAGGTTCAAGTGAGCTAGTTAGCTAATGCATTATCTAAAAGGAGTTTCAGAAGCCTTTTGACCAAAATGGAAGTAAATCTAAGAGGGTAATTTAAGGCTATCACATTTAAAAGTGAGAAAGAGCTAGAAAAATAATAGAAAAACAAGCTGACCCCACTTTGTAAAAGACCAAAAGGAGAAGAAAAATGATGAAGATAAGAATCAGGATCCTCCATATATTCCTCCTCCTCCATATCCATTGAAAATACCATTCCCACAAAGACTTCAGAAGAAAATCAGATATATGATTTGCAAAGTTCATGGAAAAGTTGAAGAAATTGCAAATCGCCTTACCTTTCGTGTAAGCATTAGAGAGCATGCCCAAGTAAATAAAATTTCTCAAAGACATCTTATCAAGCAAGTGAAATTGGGATGATAATCAAATAATCTCCATGATGGAAAGTTACAGCTCCATAATAACCAACCATATGCCCTTATAGTTGAAAGATCTAGGAGTTTTACTATGCAATTGTGCATCTAACTATGCAAACCAATTAAAATGCCCAATTCTTGAATGTGCACGGTCCTTCATGCATCTTACAATGCATGATATACTTTTCTTTTTATGGCATTTTCTTGTCACATCTTCGCTTTAATCCTTCTCCTTCTTGTTCCACAATTACAACTGTGTGTGAACATCAAGAGAATGGCTCAAAGAATGTGCTTTTAACTCACTTTAGCTCTTATGCTTCCAAATTGTACCTAAAACCAAATATGAACTACAATGAACGTCTTAAGCATTTCAAAGCATTAATCACTAAGTATTATGGAATAAATGTATAAACAATAAAGTACACATCAAGTTTCTCCACACTTAGCCTTTGACCATCCTCGGGAAAAACAATAAAATCAAAGTCACGAACTAAAACATTTACTCATTTTCCATATTTCACAAGAATAGATAGTCACAAGAAAAATGAAATATCTTCCAAAATCATAGCAAGAACTCAACATTCAATGCTTCTACTCGTGACCAATCAATAACTATTACCTTCAAAAATTGAGCAATCTAGGGGTAGATTTTGATAAAATGTGTTTAAATATGATAAATTCATAGGTAAACTTAAACCCTATTCATAATTAAGACATTCCACAACTTTGAATATCATTTCATTTCTCCACCATTAAGATTCAAATGCATAATCATGAATCAAAAGACCTTTTAAAGTTGTAATGTGGGTAAAGCTTAATGTAAGATATATTTGGGTAATGTAGCATAAAAGCCATCGAAGCTAGTGAAGTAAGAAAAACACTCAATATAACATCAAGAGAAAAAACTAGCATTCACTCAAAACTGTGTACATCAGCTATGATGAATGTAAAAACTATGTTTCACAGATCAAATTTAAGCCGTCACACTATAAACCACATGAAGTATAAATCACTTACAAAAGATGATCACAAACAATACTTTGTAACCATAAGGAGTGATCCTTGAAAACTACATGTCTTTCATTCACATCGTAATCAAATAACCCTTTCCATACAACTTTAAAAGGAAAGACTAATCATGAATAACTTTGCAAAACAAATGCATCTTGTTGGCCCCCGTTACCGGAGCCCAACCTCTTGCTTCCATGCAATGTGAGACATAATCATCTTACCTTGAAAGGGGTTATAAAATTTTTTTTGGATCACTCATAACATCATGAAACCCTTATTAGACATCATCAATTCATTTTTATTCTCAAAACATCCCAAAAATCCACTCACAAAATGATCAATGGTGTGCCCATGCAAAAACAATCACTAAGCTTGAATTCAATTTTCCTGCTAGTGAACAGAATTTGGAAATCTTAAAATTTGAATTTAAAATTGACTTCTTCATAGAAATCATAGCCCTAAGTCTCTAGTTTGATTTGGCACAAGAAATACCTCAATTGGAGTTCTACAACTCAAGATATCATCAAAATACCAACATTTGCTCATATCCCAATCATGCTCTCTCAACCGACCTCTTACTTGATTTCATGCAAACTCTCTCAATTTGACTCCAAATGACACATATTTTCATAGGAAGATACCTACATGTCTCATGAATCCATTGGTCCAAGAATCACCTCATTCAGAGGTTGGATGAGGGAGGTATACCCAAAAGAGTGGACCATGATCACATCCTGAATCAATTGAACATACTTTGGCGCGAATGCCATAACTTTCTCTACAAATGTCGGATTGCTTTCGTTTTTATACCATTGTAAAGAAGACATCTAGACCTACAACTTTCATGAAAACAATGTCAAAAAGAATCATCTTTCCTGAGCATGTCCGTTTAACGGACATGAATCGCCTAAACTGCACTTTTCACCCGAGAAGGTCCGTTAAACGGACTCTAAGTCCGTTAAACGGACATGAGGCTTCCCCAAAGCCCTCCAAACCTTCTTTCATGCTTCCTATCACCTTCCTAACATCATAATCACTTATGAACTTCAAAATTTTCATTTCTTATTGGTTGGGTCGGCTGCGCCAGGCCAAGGCCCAGGCATAGATCCAAACGTCCACAGCCCATTTGCAGGTGTTAGTCTCCCATGCAAACGTAATGGTCTACGTAGAGACCTAAACCTAGCATGCACTCCATATATAAGGTACAATTTTGCCATGATATAGGTACGAGAACACAACCCTAATTTTATCCACCTGCTATAGCTAAAAACCTCTAACAAAAAAACTGACTTGAGCGTCGGAGGGGCCTCCCGGGAATCAACCCCCGGCGTGCCTTTATTTGTTTTGTAGGTACTCAGAAGGCAGTGTCACACAAAACCATGGATCCAAATAACGACACACAACCTCAGCAAAATCTAGCTGAACCATTTAGCGGCCACCGTGGGGCCCGACGTCAGGGCATCACGTCCAGAACCACATATATTAGTCAAGCGGCAGCAACCAACCCTAATATCGCCGCCGTCACGACACTTGCACTGCAATGGATGGCTTTGCAGTTACTTGCCGTTCTCCCGCCAACACATCCCGATTTTCACACACAGTCTTCACACCCGAATGATCAACAACGGCCTCGAAACCAGGATCAAGATGAACAGAACGTAGCCCCGGAGGATAATGCCGAAACCAATTCCCATCTTAACTCCCAGCATCCCCTGGATGCCAATCCTCCTACTACGCAACAAAACTCTCTAACCCGAAGGCAGATAGAGGAAGCGACCGATCTATTGATTCACCAAATCCTGCAATCTCGGCCAGAACAACAGCAAACCCCCGCTCGACAGATCATCGACTCAATCTGGCTATGAATTCCAGCCCGAATCGAACGCTTACAGTATAGCTCTCCTTTCATCCCGGAGATCCTAGATAGCCTTCCCGCGGTCGGTACCAAAATACCGACGCCTGAAAAGTATACTGAAAAGATCGATCCCCTAGATTATCTACAACACTTCCAGTCAATAATGAACCTACATTGCGTCCCTGACGCAATTCAGTGTAAGGCGTTCTGTACTACCTTTCAAGAAGGAGCTCGGAGATGGTTCAATAGTCTACCCCCGAGTTGCATAGCTTGCTTTGAGGACTTTATGAGATTGTTCCTTAACCAGTTTGCTACTAGTAAACGGCCTCAGAAGACCGCTTTGGAGGTGATGCAGTTGACCTAGGGACGGAACGAAAGTTTGCGGGAGTTCATCACTAGGTTCAACAATGAAGCTGTTGAAGTCCCCGATCTCACCTATTTGTCCATGTTGGCCGCCTTTGTGAGTAACACGAGAGACGAGGAGTTTAAGAAATCATTGGCCCTCGACCAACCCGGATCTGTCCAGGAGATAAGGAATCGAGCAGATAAATACATTTAGTTGGAGGAAGTATTGAGAAACACAAAGCGTAGATCGGATGACCGTGAGTCGAGCGGCAGAACGGAAGATTCACACAAATGGAAAAAGACTCGATCTAGTTGGAGAAAGCTGATCGACCGACAGGACCAACGACATGAGTCCTTCACCCCACTCAACAGGCGGTATGCGGAAGTACTGGAAGTCATGAAAGCTAAAGGGGAGCCCTTCCAAGAACCCCGTGCAATGAGGACTCCCTCGAGCCAAAGAGATCCTTCCTTATATTTCCGTTTCCATAGAGACATCGATCATGACACGGAAGAGTGTTAGCACTTGAAGAACGAAATCGAACTCCTCATCCAAAGGGGAAGGTTGGGTAGATTTTTTAAGTACAGAAACAATGTTGATCGAGATAATGGGGGATGGACCGGTCGGCCCGACAACTGGCGAAGGCCTGGGAGGCAAAATGACAGGAATGACGGGGAGAGGCAGTATAAGAATACCGCCAATTGACGTGATACGAGAGCTCGGTCCAGGGCGAGAGACGACAGAAATGCCGAACGACAAGATGATCTACCGGTCAGGGTCATCAACATGATTTTTGGGGGGAGCGCAGCAGGAGGTTCGACCGCTAAAGGTAGGAAAAGGTATGCCAAACAGGTCATTGAAGACTTGGTAGCCAAGAAGAAGAAGCAGAACGATGGAATAATTTCATTCAATGAATCTAATTTGGATGGCGTTAGTTGTCCTCATGATGATGCGCTATTGGTCACTTTAAACATGGGGGTAGCGAAGTCAAGCGAGTAATGATTGACACAGGCAGCTCGGTCGACCTACTCTATTATGACGCATTTAAGCAGATGGAGATATCAAAAGACCGACTGTTGCCAATAGAGGGACCCATTAAGGGAGTAACAGGAGCATCAGCCTACCCGTTCGCCCGGGTATTATTGAATGTGAAGCTCGGGCAGAAGCCATGTCAAGCGAAAAAGAGCGTTGAATTTCTAGTCGTCAAATTCGTGGGAGCATATAATGCTATAATTGGAAGAGCCACTCAAAACGCGCTTAGAGTAGTCGTCTCCACTTACTACCAAGCAATGAAGTTCCCAACCCCACATGGAACCGGTGTTGTCAGGGGCCAGCAGAGAATCGCTAGGGAGTGCTACTTAGCGGAAACAAGGACGCTTGAGGGAGCAGTCGTTTTAACAAGCTCTCGCGATCTAAGAGCCGACGAAACTGAGATGAGGACCCCCGCAGAATAGACGCCAAAGATCGCACGGGATGAAGAAGACCAAACTAAACTCGCAAATTTGGGCCAAGCGACATTTTTATCAATAGATAAGCTTTCTTTATTTGTTTCTTCGTTTAGCATTTTATTATTTCTTACGCACTTGCGCATGTAATTCGTGGGTATCTTTTTCCTGATCTTGCCAGTCAGGCTTTTTAATGGCCCACAACTTTGTCATCGTTAATAAAGAGTTTTCAAGTTTTTCGACAAAAAGAATCTCGTCACCAAAATGAGCTAGAACGAAAAGAGAAATAGACAGACATCGACATCATTCGACGAGGTTGCCAACACAAGATGTTGGAACCGTTCGACTTCGACATCGTTCAACGAGGTTGCCAACACAAGATGTTGGAACCGCGCGATGCCAAGACAGGATCTTGGGTCACTCGACATCGACACCGTTCGACAAGGTTGCCGACACAAGATGTTGGAACCGCGAGATGCCAAGATAGGGTCTTGGGTCGCTCGACATCGACACCATTCGACGAGGTTTCCGACACAAGATGTTGGAACCGCGCGATGCAAAACAGGATCTTGGGTCGCTCGACATCGACACCGTTTGACGAGGTTACCGAAACAAGATGTTGGAACCGCACGATGCCAAGAGAGGATCTTGTGTCGCTCGACATAGACATCGTTTGACGAGGTTGCCAACACAAGATGTTGGAACCGCGCGATGCCAAGACAGGATCTTGGGTCGCTCGACATCGACATCTTTCGACGAGGTTGCCAACACAAGATGTTGGAACCGCGCGATGCTAAGACAGGATCTTGGGTCGCTCGACATCGACATCGACATCGATCGACAAGCAAGCCAAGACAAGATCTTGGAACTAGGCGATGCCGAGAAGACGATCTTGGATCGCTCGGTCTCGATATCGTTCGACAGTCGCCCAGAATCAAAGTCGTGGATCGCTCGGTCTCTGTATCGTTCGGACAATAACACACCTGCTATTCGAAAAAGTGATCACTCATACGAGACTAGCGCGAGTTGGCTTTCACTTAGCGGAATTAAGAAGCGAACAAAGGATAAAAATAAAAAGTTTTTATTTTCAAAAAGTCGGCCCTGGTCACAAGCCTGACCAGGTAAGCTTCAAAACAGGAAAAATGAAAATCATCCCTTGGTAGGAGAGGAAGAGCCAACAGCTGGTTCGGAAGAAGTGGCCTCGGAGGTTGGCAACGTAGCTTTAGGGGCCGGCATAACAACTAAGGAGGGATTAGGAGGAGAAGCAGCTGGATCGGCAGGAGGGGAGGTCGGATGCGCAACCGGGGCAAGACCAGAGTCTGTAGGAAGAACTGGAGAGGCACCCCCATGAGATTGCTCTTCCTCCTCGTCCGAGCTAAGGTCCAGCTCATCATCTGGAACCACCTCTCTTTCTCGCTCACTTTCTCCCTCATTTCCTCCAAAGAAAGGCCGAGATTGGGGGGAATCATCGGTTCTGCGTAATCCTCGAAGGAAGGACGGCCCGACCCATCAGGAACGAAAACGCTATGGCAGCTCTTTAGGATGGAAAGAGCCAAGTCGCAAGCGTACTCATGGCACTCCTCATGTAAGTGCCGCTCTCTCCATCGCTTGATTGCAGCGACTCTTTCCCCCTTGATAGAGCTTTGCAATTCCTTCAACCAATTCTCATCCCTTGCTCTGGCCTCCACCGCCTCGTGGCAATCCTGAAGGAATTTGGATGGGAGCTCTTCTTCCGTCTCTGCCCTAGAATTTGCAGCGAACACCTCACCCCTCAGACTCTCGTTATCACGCTGCAGTGCACGGCATTTTCCTCCAGCTCGTCCCTCGCTACGACCACCCGGCTCTTCTCCTCCTCTGCCATGTCGAGCTGAGCCCTTAAGACATCCTTCTCCTCCACCAAAACGTTCTTCTACTCCTCCACCAAAGCAAGTTGGGCGGTCGCAAAATCCCTCTCCTCCTTCGTAGCTGAAAGCTCTACCCTCATGACTCGAACCTAATCTTGAAGATCCCTAACCTCCCGATCTAGCTGCTCGAAATGTCGACACATCACGGATGCGAATGCTAGATCCCTTAAACAGTTACGGATGAGACGGGCCGACAACTCCTGATTCTCTAACGAGTATATACATTCCTCGTCCATAGAGGGAATGACCTTCTCAGCAATGTGAAGAGCCACCTCAAAGTCCCCAAGTGACGCAGCCTTGTCTAGACTGATCGCCGGCTCCCACTTCTCAACGCTCGTCTTTTTCTCCATGCCCTTCTTCGATAGGGCAACACACTCTTCCTCTTTCTCTTTCTCCTTCCCCTTGTCCTAGACTGATGGGCAAGGCAGTCGGTCGATAACTCGAACAGTTTTCTTCTTTTTGAGGGGTCGCTTCACCTCCTCCTCTTCTTCCTCTATGACCACGTGACCCTCGGCTCCCGACCAGGTTACCACTGTGGACTGAACAGGAACGACGGTCGAAATGAGCACTGCAAACGGCTCAGAAACTGTGGGTTGAGTAACACCTTGCTCGGGAACGGTAGGCTGAGTGACTTCCACGCTGGCCTCCCTTTTCTTACCTAGCCCCTTCGCCTTTGAAGGCTTAGCAGTCTTGCGCTGGCCTCTAGTGGAGCCGGAGGATCCGTCGAAATCTCCGAGCCTTGCCATGGTTGCATAAATATAAGAAACAAGTTAGAAACCAAAACCAATACTTGTGAAGGCAGCAAAAGGTTAAACTGCAAGGAGTCAACCAGGAGGAGCAGTTTCTTCCCCTAGCTCGCTAATTCGGGGCGGGGGGTTAATTAAGAAGGAGCCGGCCGACGCCTCCCCACGATACCCCCAAATAAGGCAATCAAAATCGTATCGACCGAGCACCTTAATGACGTAGACCACCTCCCATTCCTCCCTACTAAGGGTTAAGCCCGAGAGGTCGTTCCATCGCTCGGCTAGAGGTATCTCCACGGCCTGGACTCGAAGGACGATCCTGGGGTCTTCACAAAAAAGTATTTCATCTTCTAAGAGTGGATTTTTGAGGCTGTCCCAGCCGAGCGATAACTCGTATATTGAAGATGGGGGACCCCAGCACCGACGCTTGAACTCTAGTTCATTCTCAAAAAGTGGCGCAAAATTCTGATCGATGGGGGACTCCCAAATTGATGGCATAGCAAGGCCAGGCCGTTAATAAATCTCCACCGTTTGGAGGAATTTGGATATGCCTCAATTCGTAAATGTCGTATACATCGTCAATAATCGGGGCATATGGAAGCTTCATACCCCCGGTCGAGAAGAAGCTGTCCGAAACAGCGAAGTAGCCTCCCAGATTACTATGGATCTGTTCCTTCTTGAGAGCCAGCCTGGGTCCCCATGACAAAGGAATATTGTTCTTGAGGACTGATTGGTTCAATTCCGCCACGGTCATTGTTGATTTTTCTCTCGGTGGCTCTTCGATGACTAATCCATCCTTTCGGTCACTAACCGTGACCTCGTCAGCCCCTTAATCTCCGGCACCGTCACCATTTCTGTTGCTACTTCAGGTGGCCCGACTATTCGCGAAGCCCTCTCAATGTTTTCATCCCTAGGGCTACCCACATCTCTAAGACCACTCAACGACATGATTGCTAGAAAGAAAGTTATAGGGTTAGGAGTGGAAAGGGGACTTACCTAAATTAATGGCTGAGATTTGAGGGTTTGAATGACGGTGAAAGTAAAGCTCCGGAACTCGCAAGCAACGAAATGAAAAATAAAGGGAGCAGAGACTGGAGAATCGAATACGCGGAAACAAAACGAAAGAAAACTAATGATTCCGAAACTTATAGCACCAACTAAATTGGGGTCGAACAAGTGGCAACATCTGAGCCCAGGAAAGCTAGGGTTGTCAAAGAAGCCGAAGTAGCGCGACAGTCAAAGGGGCATGCATGACAGTTGCACGGCAATTGAAAAGACGCATCGTTTTAAATTCTGAACGGCGCCTAGAAGATACGAATCGTAAGGTAATAATTGAACCTAGCGTACGACCAGACATCGACGAGCGATCGATAGCCCCGCCTCTGTTGGACCTCGTCTCCGAAACCCAACATTCGGACCCGCACGACATAGGAGGCCCATAACCGAACACATATACTAACCACAAATAAGGGAAAATTCACTTTAGGGAATTTGGGGTTGGCTTTTGAAGAAAAGATCCCTCGGATTTAACGATTCCAACGCAACTAGAATCGCTTGATTCGGGTTAGAAATGAAAAAGTTATGGTTAAAATACTATCTTAATGAAAACAGCAAAATCGACCCTCTACCGACTTCAAGACAAAAATCCGAAAATCTAGGAGGTTGAATCACCATTCGGATTCTTCATAAAAGTTGTAGCATTTTAACTCTAGTTTAATACAAAACAAGATTCGCCTCGATCCGAGCTCCATAGCTCCGGATAGAGCAAAATTAGTAAAGTGTATTCA
>JAOQMR010000003.1:13752231-13763824 GCA_027563865.1 Erythroxylum pelleterianum | reverse complement strand
CTCTTTAAAACCCAACCATTAAAAGTCCATGTTCCTCTTCTTTTATTAATAAGCCCATTACAAAAACAAATCTAATTTTAATTTCTAATTTCCCTTTTAATACTACTAAATAAATAAGACTCATCTCTAGAAATATTAAAACAAGTAAAAGCAAAAATTTAAGAAATAAGCAAAAGAATAATAGATAAATAAATAAAATAAAGAAAAATTTGTCGGGGCCCAACAATATAAGTGTTTAATCTCATAAAGGTTTTCTCTGATGAAGTTTAGCATTTAGTTAGAGAAAACAAAGGTTCTCTAATGCTCTTGAGCATTCAACAAGAGAACATAAAGTTTTTTTAATGCAGTTTAGTATTTAGTGCGAGAAAATAAAGGTTTTCTCCAATGTAGTTTAGCATTCAATGAGAGAAAACAAATTTTTTAGGTGCAATTTCGCATATATATTTTAGCATAAAGTTCAAGGAGATTAAGACCTACAAACAAAAAGATGATACATTTCAGATCATACAGGTATCATCTTCGTTTGTCGCACTCCATTTTCTCATTCATATTAGTGAGGTATTAGATATGTGTGATTGTACAGAATCTATGTCACACATGATACATATATTTGATATTTTCTGGCATTGAAAGCCTTAAAGGATGGAATAATAGACTTTCATTATCTTTGGATCAAATGGTTTTTCAAACTTGGTCGACTAATACAGTAATGTGGCTTAACCGTAATTTTAAACTGGTTTTATACTTGTGTCAGTTATCACAAATGATTATTGTCCAAAGGGGAATGTTAGATATTTTCCTATAAAGTGGATTAATTGCATATTTTTTGGTTTTTTACTAACTTATCGATTAAGTTACGTAAATTTGATCTACATAAAGATAATAAAGTGACCCAATAAAAGATATGGGTTAGTGGGTCGAAGTCTAACGAGAAAAATAGACCCCAAGTTAGTATGGACCGAACCTATGTTGAGCTTGTGATGAGAGGCCCGATATGGAAGCTATATATATATAAGTTAAGGTCTCTAGTAGTTACTTAATTAATTCATGAACGTAAAGATAATCTGACTCATTCAAAGATTCACGTGTTAAGAAAACTACAGAAAGACGTTAACCACGTCTTAATAAGGGACTTCCATGAAGGTACCACAAATTCGTGCCCATTTCAGCCTCAGAAAGCTCGTTAGAAAGTTATGGAATCAAAATCAGATATTTTCGCATTTCTTTATTATTTTCCTTTCACGTTTGATTCGGAATATGTAACTAAGACTCCTATTATGTATTACACACACAATTGGTTATATTCAATAGTTGTTCTCCTAATTGTCAATGGTATTTTCTTGAAATAAATTCCGGCTTTCAAATGAGGAAATTACTTGATTACATCCTTTTCTTGGTGTAATTATAATTAATGGACTTTCTATTTTATTTAATTATTAGTTATGAGAATATTGTGCGTCCAATATTAAACAACTATATGGCCTTCTACATCATGCGCCCATCAACGTCGATCCATTGTGGACGATTCAGTTAGGCCCAACTCTGATATAACGGTCAACTAATCCCTAATCTAACTCCCGCCAACATTGGGTTTACTTCTGTCCAATAAACATTGGTTTACTTCCGTATTCATCTTGTTCTTTATTTATCTGGGTGCACGCACGCACAGCGTTTCCAAAGCTTTCTGTTTTCCAAAGCCTGACATCCTTACGAGTCAACTCATCTGGGTGAGTCTGACTTCGTCATAGATCTAGGGTCTGACTTTGGACCCTTACTGCTAGTCCCATAGCAAATAGATGGACTCTCATTAATGTACGGCTTTCATTTTCCAGTTAGGGAAGACGAGGAACAATACCTATCATATGTCAGTAATTTATGGTTCTGGTGGAACAGAATGTCTGTATACTGAATAGCAGGCATGTTTAAGCATATACAAGGATGAATACCAGGGTAGGATTATTGTTTAACAGATAAACATGACAAACATCTATGATCAAAATCTCAATTGAAAACTGCCCTGATGCCAATAGTTGGAAAAGAAAAAGGAAAAGACAAAGTAGAATGCAATAGAACGAGGTCTTTTGGCAGTATGTATCAAAATTTATGGATTTTCACATAGTAAGAACCTTAGTTTTTCTTCTTTTTCTGTAATTTTGAGACTGCAGACACGACATTTATTTTCTTAGACTCCTAGCATTTACATGGTGATCAAGAAAATGCTGCCGATTACTTGAAAAAAATGTCGGAAGAGATAGAAACCTTTATGTTTATATTGTGGTACATGGTAGCTATGATGTTGGGAGTGCCAACCATTTGGGAGGAGATGGTAGTGGTTGCATGGTCAAATAATGGAAACAGCAGCTTTCAACATGTAGTTCTTTCAGAAAAGATATTTATCCAATCTTCCTATATAGGTACCAGTCTGGAACTTTTGCTCCAAGATTATATACATGCAGGGACAGTGTTCGTGTTAACGAATATCTCTATTTTCATTTTTCAAGACAAGGAAAACCTATACTATGATGCTTCATAGCCACACAAGATCTATAGAAATACCCCTGGTTCAGAGAATACTACCATAATCGATCTGAAGATACGGTATATATGGTCTGATAAATTTCCGTTAGGATCATGATTTTGAGATTTTCTAATAAGTGCGGCACTTATTCTTGCTTGGTAGGTATGTTTTTTGGCTACTGACAGTTAATTCCTCGAGAGTTACTTTATCATGCATACACAATTGAAACGGGGCTTTTAGTGGAAAGTCATCATCTCTGTAATAATGTCTGATCTGAGGGTGTAGATCTGTGCCTATATGACATATTACCATGAAATATCGGTGGTCATTGAAGCACTTAATTGTATGTCATTGTTAACAAGTAGCTTACCAAGTTTATGGAGATTGACATTCTCTTTCCCTTTTTGCCCTTGTGAATTTGATACTTGGCCCCTACAGTCATTTACTTGGCCAACACATTGACTGCTATTACTTGTTACGGCTATTAGCTGGCGCCTGTAGTGGTCCATACAGTATGATTTTCTGGGACATAACATTATCGGCTTGGAAGCCAAGTACTACTGCTACTAAATTGCAGCGGTCCCCATTCGATTCGTTGCTTCTATCCAGTTTGGGTTCATATCTTTTCTTGTTGGACCACAATCTGTACACTACACAGTTTCCGAAATCACAGGCATTGGTCTTTCTTTTAGAATTTGACATCAAATAAATAGTTGAAGGGGACCTAATTAAACATTCTCCAATACATAGAACTCTTGGCGTGTTGTGGATTTGTAACTAAGTCAAATAAGCTGACAAAGACGCGCATTCAATTCATGCATCCACCGAATGTAACACCATATATGTGTCACCTTGGTTCAAAAACATATTGCTATATAGTTGTTGTGTTTGTAATTAAGAGAATTAGAGGTTTAGCATAACAATTTTGTTTAGTTCTCACAAAGGTATAATTATGTAATGTCTAGTTGGTAATGTGTCGTTAAAAAGTGATGTAAGAAAAGGAAGCCTTTGGAATCTCGAAGCATTCGTGCCAACTATGTTTGCTCATTACCAAAGAGTCGTTTTGGTGGTTGTAGGATAAAAGATTGATTCTCCTTTGGTTTGGCTGCTCCTTAAATAAGCCAAGATTTTTCTCTTTGGGATTGGAGTAAAATAAGTAACAGAAAATCACACGTGTGTCAATGCCATGAATGTCCGCAAATGATTAAAGGTTTGTTGGGAGGAATCTCCAACAGGCTGTCTGTGACTGCGAGTAATGTGTCTTGGTCTTTATCCACAGATAAGAAATTTTTAATAATAGTTTTGACCCACCATTCCATCCGCCAATATTAGTCATTTTCATGCTCTTCATGCACTGCCACCTACCCTGCTCAGTTGTTGGGTCCTTTCTGTTTCGATATTGTCAATAGTGTGCTATTAATTGTTCTTTCATTGTCAATAATGTGCTATTAATTCTTCTTTCTGGTACCTATTTCATTTGCTTTCTGTTTCCCACTTCCTTCTTTGTCTTTGTTTTTTATTTTTTGCTAATGTTCGTTTCTCCTCCATTGTCTCTAAGAATATACATAACAACTCCTTGCCTCAATTGTAATTGCAGCTATCCTGTCTAGTTTCTAATTGTGATTTGATTAACCATGAGTAATATCATTAGTTGAAAATGCATATAATGTAAAGCTTGTCTCAATCTCTTAAAGCTTACCAACCCTTCAACTAATGCTTAACATTTTTCCTTTTTATGTGTACATTTAGCATTGACTTTCTTCAGCACTGTGATCATTACTAATCATGGTGATGGGGATCAATAGATTAGCAAATTTTCCCAAGACCCATTGCAAGGAATTGGAGATCCAATGACTAGAGCAAGAACAAAATGAATGAAAGAAGCTTTGCGAGGATTAATCATGCAGATGCAAGAAAAGGAGGTTGTTATTGAAGGTACTGAGGCATTATCAAGATTAATTACTTATCTTCATGTGCAAGATGTTGGACAAGACTTAGGACATGGTGAACCAAGCTTGAAATCCAAGATACAAGGTTGATCATCACGCATGGGTTTGAAGGAAGCCCAATCTGCGTAATTAAGATGCAATCAACAGGTGGGCTAGTTATGTTGGTTTAATTAAGCCCAAATTTACATTTTTGAGTGAATAAAGCCTTATTAAAACTTGTTCCTTAATAATTTCATTCATATCTTGATAAATCATATTGTTTCATTAATTTAGGAGAAATCCACATTCAAGACTAATTTGTATCGTCAAATTAAAGATTCCCTTTCTTATTTAGGCCTTTCCTACTTAGGTATGAATTAGGAATAGGTCTTTCCTACTTAGGTAAGAAAACCCTGTTCTTCTAGGATTAGGATATTATGATGCCTATTTAAAGGGTCATCTAATGTATTACGAGATCATCATCACTATTAATAAAAATTGAGTTATTTTCCAGCAAGTTTTGCTTGTTCTTTTATGTTAGTGGAATATAAATCTGACTTATCAAGGGAGTGATCAAATTTTATGGCGTCTTAAGATCGGGGTTTTGAGGATTTAGCTTACTTAAGGTTCTAATCTAATTGTTCAACTTGTTTTTTAGGATTTTGGGCATGCATAACAAATGGATCAAAAGTTCCTAGGGCAGGTTGCCTAATGGTTCGTATCATTTGGTATCAAAGCCTTAGGTTTGTTGAAAGCAAGTGTTTATCCTTTCGTTATTATTGTTTGGTATTTGTTTCCTCTGTCCTTTGTTAGAGTCCTTGTGATTTATTCATTCTTTCACCAAAGTTTAGTTGCAGATTCATTGCAAGTCTTTTATTGCTATCTTTTAAAGCTCAGATCATTCTTTTCACTTGGAGTCAGTTTCGTTCTAAAAAGAAGAAGAAGAATAAGATAATCACATTTTAAAAAAAGCAAAACAAAAAGTAAAACAAAACAAAAAAGGTGAAAAGAAAAGAGACGTTGTGAATTGATTTGCGTGTCTTGCATCTGATTGAGTGATCTATTAGGATTGCAATCTGATTCATTTTTGTAATCAAAGAATCATATTCTAAGACAATTATTCATAAGATATTTTCTTTCCCTTTCTAAGTTTGGTCAATTGATTCCAGATCATTTGTAATCTTTGAATAATTTCATGCTTCACTTCTTTTTTTATGTTCTAGTACATTCTTTTGCATGTCTTTTGCTTCCTCTTAAAGTTATCTAGTTTCCTTTAATCTTTAATTATTATTTTCTTTATGTTTACCGTTTGCCTCAGCTAAGATTTTTAAGTTCTGGTTTTTAAGGTTTGCCATCATCTAACCGATTACTCCTCTTGATCTGTAGTCTTGATTCTCTTAAGAACATAAAAAGGGTGGCTGGCTTGAGTGGGAAAAAAAGAAAAGGTGGTGAGATCAACATCGTGAAAAGCCAAAAATAGAGTGAAACAAATGTGAAAATTATATTATTCGAGTGTAAACACCTGAGTGAGTGTGTGAGGATCCTTTTTTTTCTACCAACTTTTTCTTACAGGTTATAAACATGAGTAATGAAGGAGAATAATAAGAAATTGAAATGAAACTGTTCATGAAGGTTGTCAATGAACAATTTAAGAAGTTGAACACTAGGTTGAATGATTTGCAATCTTCATCAGCTTCTAAATCCATTAGAAGGCGTGTGTTTGAGGAGGAAGAGGAAGATGAATCAGAGTACGAAGATTCCAACTCTAGAAGAGGCAAAAAGGACTTTTTCCAAAACAGACAACAATTTAGGCGGCATAAAGATGACGATTCCAGCCTTTCAAGGAAAGAATGATCCCAAGCTCTATATGGAGTGGGAAAGAAAGGTTAAACATACATTTGACTGCCATAACTACTCTGAGGAGAAGAAAGTCAAACTTGTAGCTATCAAATTTATAGATTATGCAAGTATTTGGTGGGACCAATTAATGATATATAAAAGGAGGAATGGTGAGGGACCAATTCAGTCAGGGGAAGAAATGAAGATGGTAATGTACAAGAGATTTATACCTATCCATTACTATAGAGAGTTGCACAGAAAGTTGCAAAGGCTAGTTTAAGGGTCTAAGAGTGTAGAAGACTACTACAAAGAGATGGAGGTGGTCATGATTAGAGCAAACATAGAGGAGGACTGAGAGGCAACAATGGCAAGATTGATAGGTGGTTTAAACAAAGAGACTGTTGATGTGGTATACTTACAACACTATGTAGAGATGGAGGAATTGCTACATAAGGCCATTAAGGTTGAAAAATAACAAAAATCAAGAAAATCGGATTCAACTTCTAACTCTTCTTGGAAGTTAAATTGGAAAGACAAAGACACCAACTCAGCCTTGAAATCGAAAGGAGATGCAAAGCCAAAGGATTTGGTTGTTGTTTCTAAAGGTAAAACTGAAACTAAATCTTCTCTTAAATCTCGTGATATTAAGTGTTTTAGGTGTTAAGGTCTTGAACATATTGCTTCTTAATGTCCAAACAAAAGGGCTATGATCGCGTTGGAGAATGGTGATGTAGAGAGTGTTGGTTCAAGCGATGATGAAATGCCACCATTGAAGGACTGTTCTGATGTTGATGTTGAAGAACTTGCGTATGGAGATATGTTGGTCATAGGCATGCACTAAATATTTAGTCCAAGGATGAAAATGAAGGGGAGCAACATGAGCACATAATCTATACTCGATGCCCTATTAAAAATGAGGTTATTATCATGATTATTGATAGTGGAAGTTGCACTAACATTGCTAGCACTTTTTTAGTAGATAAGCTGAAATTAGATACCTTCAAGCATCTTAAACCATATAATTTGAAATGGCTAAATGAATGTAGAGAAATTAAGGGAGCAAAGCAAGTTTTAGTGACTTTTTCTATTGGAAAATATAGAGATGAAGTTATTTATGATGTGGCAGCAATGCATGCTGGACACATTTTATTAGGCCATCCATAACAATTTTATAGGAAGGTTAGATATGATGGGTATACGAACTGTTACTTTTTTTTACTTAATAACTAAACCATTATACTAACCTGTTTTAAACCCTTGCAAGTTCATGAGGATCAGATTAGGATAGCAAGTGAGTATAAAATGAGAGGAAACCATATTAGTGAGCAAGAGGAAAAGAAAAAGAAAGAAAAACAACAAATGAGAGAAAAGAAAAGGAGTAAGGTTGAGAGGAAAAATCAATAGAGAGGTGTTCAAGAAAGAGAGAAAAGTAAGAAATTAAATGTAATTGCTGGAAATAGTGAGGTTAAGAGTGCTACGTTCACAAGGCAGCCACTACTTGTTTTTATGTACAAGGATGTTTATTTTTCTACTAATGACCTTAACCCTACTTTGCCTAGAATGGTTGTTTCTTTGTTACAGGAGTTTAAGAACCTTTTTCTTGAAGAGATACCACATGGACTACGCCCTTTAAGAGGCATACCGGTGGTTGCTATTCCTAACTGAACTGCCTATAGAGCCAATCCTGAGGAAACAAAGGAGATACAACGATAAGTTGATGACCTAGTGAAAAAGAGAATTGGGCGCGAAAGTCTTAGCCCATGCTCAGTTCCCGTAATCTTAGTCCCAAAGAAAGATGGAACATGGTGCATATGTGTATATTACCAAGCCCTAAACAAAATAACATTTAAGTATAGACATCTTATCCCTCAATTAGATGATATGCTTGATGAATTACATAGCTCATGTTTGCTTTCTAAGATTGATTTAAAGAATGGCCATTATCAAATTTGCATGAAAGAAGGAGATGAATGAAAAATAACGTTTAAAACTAAATATGGATTGTATGAGTGGTTAGTAATGCCCTTTGGTTTAACTAATGCACCTAGTACTTTTATGAGGCTTATGAACCATGTCTTGTGTGCTTTCATTGGAAAATTTGTGGTGGTTTACTTTGATGATATTTTAGTTTACAATAAGAATTTAGATGATCACGTGGAACACTAGCATGCTGTTTTTAGTGTATTAAGAGAGAACTAATTGTATGATAATCTTAAAGAGTGTACATTTTGCATGGAATCTATTGTGTTTCTTAGATTTGTTGTTAGTTCAAAGGGTGTTACTGTTGATGAAGAGAAGGTAAAGGCGATAAAGGACTGGCCTACACCTAAGAATGCGAATGAGTTTAGATGTTTTCATAATCTATCAAGTTTCTATTGAAGGTTTGTTAAAGACTTTAGTTCCATTGTTGCACCTTTGAATGAACATGTTAAAAAGAATGTTGTTTTTAAGTGGGATGATGTGCATGATCGAGTTTTTAATATATTAAAAGATAAGCTAACTAATGCACCTTTGTTGTGTTTGCCCAATTTTGATAAAGCTTTTGAAGTTGAATATGGTGCATCTGGAATTAGAATAAGGGTTGTATTGATGTAAGAATCTAAACCAATTGCTTATTTTAGTGAAAAGCTAAATGACCATATTGAATTATCTTACTTATGATAAAGAACTGTATACATTAGTAAGAACTCTTCAAATATGGCAACACTATTTATGGCCAAGGGAATTCATCATTCATTCTGATCATGAGAGTTTAAATTTCTTGAAATCCCAAGGTAAGCTTAATAAAAGACATATCAATTGGTTAGAGAACAATTATGGAAAGGAGAACATTGTGGCTGATGCATTGTGTAAAAAGTATGCATTACTTACTTATTTGTAAACTAAACTACTTAGTTTTACATTGCTTAAAGAATTGTATGCAAATGATTCTGATTTTGGCCAAGTGTGGGATGCTTGTTCTAAGTGTACGTTTGGTGAATTTTATAGGCACGAAGGATTTCTATTTTAAAAAGATAAATTGTGTGTGCCTATTGGTTCTAGTCATGAGTTACTTGTTAGTAAGACTGATAGGGGCAATTTGATGGGGCATTTTGGTGTCCAAAAGACTTTGGATATAGTGCATGAACATTTTTATTGGCCTAAAATGAAACATGATGTGCAATCTGTTTGTGACAAGTGTATAACATATAAACAAGCAAAGTCTAAAGCAAAACTACATAGTTTATATACCCTTTAATATGTGCCTACTCAACCTTGGATTGATATTTCGATGGATTTGTTCATAGGTTTACCAAGGTCTCAAAGTGGTAAGGACAACATTTTTTTTGTTGATCAATTTAGCAAAATGACTCATTTTATTGAATGTTTTAAAACCAATGATGCAACACATATTGTTGATTTGTTCTTTAAAAAGGTTGTTCGATTCCATGATTTGCCCAAGACAATTGTTAGTGATAGAGATGTTAAATTCTTAAGTCATTTTGGCACACTTTATGGACTAAGTTAAGAACTAAACTCTTGTTTTCTACTATTGCACATCCCAAACATATGGGCAAATTGAAGTAGTTAATAGGACACTCACTACTTTGTTGGGTGCTATCATACATAATAACTTAAAATGATGGGAAAAGTGTTTGCCACATATTGAGTTTGCCTACAACAGGTCTGTTCATTCCACTACTTCCTTTTCACCTTTTGAAGTTGCATATGGCTTTAATCCTTTAACTCCTTTGGATATTTTACATTTGCCTACTGATGAACATGCTAATCTTGATGGGAAGAAAAAGGCAGATTTTGTAAAGGATTTACACGTCAAGGTTCAGGCCAACATTGAATGAAAAAATGAACAATATGCAAGACAAGCTAACAAAGGGTGTATAAAAGTTGTTTTTGAACCTGGAGATTGGGTATGGGTGCACATGAAGAAGCAACAATTTCCTATATAAAGGAAGTCCAAATTGTAGCCTAGAGGAGACCTTTTCAAGTCTTGGAGAGGATCAATGACAACACCTACAAGCTCGATGTGCCAAGCAACTATAGTAATGTTAGTGCTACTTTTAATATTGTTTATTTATCTTTGTTTGATGTAGGTGGTTTAAGGAAGAATCCTTTCAAGGAGGGGTGGAATGATAGGGATCAAGATACTAACCGAATGACTCTAGTTGATGTTAGCAAATTTTCCCAAGACCCATTGCAAGGAATTGGAGGTATAATGACTAGAGCAAGAACAAAACAAATGAAAGAAGCTTTACAAGGATTAATCATAGAGATGCAAGAAAAGGAGGTTGTTATTGAAGTTGCTAAGGCATTACCAAGATTAATTACCTATCTTCATGTACAAGATGTTGGACAAGACTTAGTAAATGGTGAACCAAGCTTGGAATCCAAGATACAAGGCTGATCATCACGTATGGGTTTGAAGGAAGCACAATCTACATAATTAAGATTTAATCAACAAATGGGTTGGTTATGTTGATTAAATTAAGCCCAAATTTATGTTTTTGAGTGAATAAGGCCTTATTAAGACTTATTCCTTAATAAATTTATTCATGTCTTGATAAATCATATTGTTTCCTTAATTTAGAAGATATTCACATTCAATACTGATGTGTATCCTCAAATTAAAGATTCTCTTTCTTATTTAGGTCTTTTCTACTTAGGTATGAATTAGGAATAGGTAAGAAAACCCTTTCCTTATAGGATTAGGATATTATGATGCCTGTTTAAAGCGTCATCTAATGTATTATAAGATCTTCATCACTATCAATAAAAATTAAGTTATTTTTCAACTAGCTTTGCTTGTTCTTTTGTGTTCTTGGTAGAATACAAATTTGACTTATCAAAGGAGTTATCAACCTTTGTGTCGTCTTAAGATCGGAGTTTTAAGGATTTAACTTCCTTAAGGTTCTAATATGATCGTTCAACTTATCACATGGTCTTTCAAGTGCGTCATATTACTACTGTTGGGAAATTGGGTTGGATCTAATCCGAACCGCAGCGAAATAATCATGCAACTTTTTCGTGATTTTGATTTCCCGAAAATCAAGATCTATTTAATTCTATAAAATGATTAACACGAATCAAAATAAAGCGGAAATTTAATTCATACCTTATTCTGAAGCTTGATCTTTATCTTGATGCATCCCTCAAACCGTTTCCGAAACCGATCCGTCCCAACCACTATAGTCGCACAAGTGTCCCGCCTCTAACGGTATCCATAGAATGAGTTAAGAGAACTCTGTAACTTTTACAGAGAGGGTTAAGCATGAAGTGCTAGCTACATAGAGCTTAAGCCTATTTATAATAA
>JAOQMR010000003.1:13742110-13752131 GCA_027563865.1 Erythroxylum pelleterianum | reverse complement strand
TAGCAACGCATCATGACCACCCAAATATTCAGGAATGTCAAAGTGGTTTTGACTAACCTTTCCGTGCATGATTTTTTTGTATAATTCAATCCTTTCATCAACCAATGTTTCAATTAGACATAGAGCATGGAATTAATGTCTACTCTATTTTGAGTCCAATTATATTAATTCTCCTCCATTAGCTATTGATTCAATTAATGATATTTGTAAACTGTTTACAAAATATCATTCCACCTTGTCCAAGGATTTCCTCAATATTAATCGAGAATAACGGAACATTTTTTCTAATTACTTTAGGGTGATGAATCCTATCTTGATCATTCAACTATCTCCATATAGTTTATGTTATATCTAATGACTATCGTTTAACGACCTTTGTTAAAATAGATCATGAGTAGTATCAAAACATAGCAATCCCCACACAAGATAACTTTGATGACCTTAAGTCAAAGGATCACTTATACAGTCATCACAATGAGAATTTCATAAACATGCAAGTAATGTTCCAAATGGATTTCTCGTATCGAGTTTGTTCAGTAAACTTGTTCTCTAGCAAGCACCCACACGTTTGTTTAGGTATCTCTATACTTTAGCCTATGAGATCGACTACTTCCTTCATAAGGAAAAACAAAACGTGTGCTAGCCTTTTTACGTTCTAATAACGTCCAATCTTAATAGAACAATAACTAGGAATATTTTAGGAATAATACATAAATGCAATATGAACTCGTAATTATAATCTTATTATAATTTCATTTGCAATGCATAATTATCTCATGGACTTTATCATATACATCTAAACATGTACAAAATAAAGAATGTCTTTAAATAATTTGTCACTAAATTATAACCAAAGCGATTGGCTGTAGGGCATAACCCAACAACTACAAGATGGTTGAATGGTGTTAAACTTCAATGAAGGTCCAGAGTACCCTTAAATAGATTTGTCTGCTTATGTGCTACTGGTCAACAACGCATATTTAATAAGCTAGCTGTTGTTGGAAGCAGCCAAGTTCTTGACAGCTTTCAAAGAAGAGGATATGGTGGAAACAGTGAGATAGATTCTCGAGCATGTTTTCCTAAAAGTTACAATATGGACAGAGGGGAGTGATTATTTTGCGGCGAATGCTGTTGGACAGTTCATTAATTCGATAAGTTATTATTATGCGAAATATGAATTAAAACTTGCTCTCTCAACACCCTAAGTAACTTCTGAACTCAAATGTTTTATTGTTCAAGTAGTAAAAATATCTAGCTACAATGTCTAGGATAATAAAAGGTTGTAAAGATTCCAATCACAACAATAAAAAGTTGCCTTTTATTTGTGAAAGACAGGCAAAAAGGCTAAAATCGGTCAGAGTTCCGTTGCCGACACGTCCATGAGATCACTTCGTTGTAGGGTCTACCACACGTCTGCCGTATTCTACTATCAATTTGTGATGGGTCCTCTATTCTAGTTATTGTTGTTAACATTATCTTCTCATCTTGGATTCCATCCGAAGGACAAAGTCAACATTATCTTCTCGCGTAACCCTGCAACTAATATTAAACGAATGGTACGCTAATGTTCGAAAGGCTGAAGCACACGGGGGCTCTGATTCCATTTCACCCTAAAACAATCAGAAGTAACTAAGTATTTGGTATGGCGGCTTCTTATCCTTCACCAGATAAGAAAGATAAAACCCGGTGCCTTTTTGTACTGTAGCTTGATTCTAGGATTACCATATCCTTTTATGCGCCATATAAAACTATTCAAGTATTATATAATTATTGCGCGTACCAGAGATTTTGATTCATTTTTATTTAATATCTTCCAGACAATAGTTTCAATTTGAAATTTACAATCCATTATTGATTAGATTTTGTTATATTAATTAATCACTGGTAATAAATATTTGCATATAAGAAATTATTTAAGAATATATTATTAATTTATTATCTACATAACATTATTTATATTTTTAAGAAGAACACTGTAAATTTATTAATTACAAATTTTCAAAAATTAAAACTAAAAAGATCACATATAAAGATAATAAAAAATTAAAATATGATCAAGTATAAAAGATAATAAATGGTTTAATAAATTAAGTGTAATTTACCAGCATGGGTCGGGTTCCTATAGGACTTATTATGAAATGACCTTGGGTATATAATTTTCTCTTACCCATTGGGAGATCCATGCATTAACAAAGGCAAAAGATCAAGTAGAGGAGCTTACTCAAAGTTTTCGACGACTTGCTCAAATAGAAATATATAGTAAATATAAGTATATTTCCACATTATCCTTGTTTATGGCTGATCCTAGGTCGTTCAATAACATTCATGTGGTATTATACTGATTATGTAATTATATATATATGAATTTATACAGAGATTTTCTATTTTCTTTATAAGGGAATCAGAAAAAAATAATTTAGTTTTACTTAAATGCATAGTGCATTTGCTTTCTTGGATTGATTTATGTTCCAAAATTACAATAAAAACGGGATTAAAATTCAATGTCTCGTGATTTCTTGATGAAAATTCATTAGAAATAGCCACTGAAAGTCACTAGTTCTGGTGGAGCCAGACATAACGTAAAGGTGATAGCCAACGCTCAACTATCGAACATTTAGTTCAACATATGATGGACCAACCAGAGGATATGACATACGTCTAGCGTGTATCATGCACATGCATAAAGTCATTACTCATTCGAATCGAGCACGTGTGCCACATACACCATAAAGCTAAAGGTATGCGTCAGACTAGTAAGTATTGCTTCACATCGGGTGTTTTCAACACGTGCCAGTGATCAATCAGTAGTCAACCAATTAAGTATATGATAGCTCTTTATGCACAGAAGTGTACAGGTTACGTAAGAACCTAAGAGATCTTGAGGTTCCAGATTTACCTCCTCTAAGGCTCTTGGAGTGAGGTCTTAGGGCTTAGGATTAGTCCGACTAAACTAGAATACCTAATATATATAAAAAAAAAACACACGTATGCCATATGCATATGGTAGAGCATGTTGTTTGGTGCATACAATGTATTACACTTGAACCCCACACACACACGCTGACATCATAAGACAAAAATTCAAAAATTTTAGAATTTATAAAATGACCTCTCAAGTTATTTTGGGTAATTTTTAAGATCCTGTAGATATATAAAGTTGAATTCTAAATTTTTTAGATTTATTACATTGGTAAGAATTAACATTTAACTCTACAAAAATTTAAATAAAGTGAAAGCCGCAATTGAGTAAATCTTTGTGCAATTCACTTAAAATAATAGAGATATATTTTTTTATCATCTTATGTGGTTTATCTATTGATATATATTAGGGGGTGGTCGAATTGGTGGAGTAGGGGATATAAGGTCAAAAAGTCCTATGTTTGAATCTCCCTACCTACACTCTCTCGATCGAGCTTGTCATACAGGGCTTGCCTAGTTCGTAGTACCTGGTTGGCGTGATTTGCAGGCTATTGCATCAATCCAGAAGTTTACCCAGTTCACATCCAAAGGATAACAGCTGTGAGTTCCTCTGTTTCCAAAAAAAAAACATTTTAAAATTTTTTGTATGATAAGTTTATTACAAAATTATGCCCATACAGAAAATGCTATGATAGCATACAGGTTCCCTTATACATATGGAATTTTTCGAATGCAAATAATAATATAATCACTACAGTAGCCTTTTAAGTTGGTATTTAAACTCTATTGCTTACATGTTGGAGGATAATCCTAATTTATTTATTTAGTTATTTTGTGCATATGTTTTGACCTTATATGAAATTTTTTCATATTTGAGATATGCATAAAGGATTTTGGTATGGGATAGTCATTACTAAAGTGATCTATACTGCCGTATGATAGAATCATAAAAGTTAATAATATGTCCTCTAATAGTTTTTATGTAAAGATCTTATATTTTCGTATTTTATATTCTACCCATAGGTGTTCTATAATAAATTTGATAAGATACTCATTACACTTTTTATAGCATTCAATATCATTGTAATCCTATATTTGAACAAATGATATACGTTATCTATTTTGAAATTTATTTTTCTATAAATAAAATTTTTTTACCATTAAGACCCTGATTAGTTTCAAATTTAAGAAGTAGAAATAGGATATAGAGTTTGCTCAAGAGACAGTAGATATTAACATGACAATGACCAAAGAATAGTCATGTATTATCACATTTGTAAGTGTAAAAGCTAAAAAATAGCCTATACAATTTAGAAAAGATATAATGTGTTATATGACCATCAAAAGGTCCATTCATGACTATATGTTTAGTAGGCTCTATAAACAAATATAACAAAAGATTTTCTTAATAATGTTTCTCAAGGGTACAAAGTTTTTTTAATACTAAAAGTAGAACTATACTAAAAGAACTATATTTTATGAGATACACAAGGATTGGGGGAGTAAGAGAACATATCCTTAAGAAGGTTCATTTACGTGGTAAACTCAACTTAAAAATATTGTGATTTTTTATGCTTGAATTATTAACCAAACTTTGAAAATACTTCCTTATAGTTTGGTATCTGTGTAACCTCATACAACTTACAAGATGAATCGTGGGGCATCAATTATTTAATTACTCATTATATAAGAAGACAAACTAAAAAAAAAAAGACCACTCAAATAGCCTTGATAGCCACCAAACAAAAAACTAAAGCTAAACTTATAAAGTACAAACGTGACGCTCATATAAACCCACCACTTAAAAAACAAGGTCATACTAGTGCTACGAGGGGTTTTGTTGATATAATAAGGAATATAATATGTTTCTTTTATAAAAAGAAAGTTGAAAAATGATACTATTGCATAAAGGAATAATTAGATACCTAACAACTTAAATAAAACTTTGTTTAAAGTACTAAAAGATTGATTGAATTAAAATAAATTTATTGAAATTAGAACAACTAATAAAACTAAACAATTGAAAAAGTGAATAACTGAGACTAGCAATAAGATTAAAGTTAATCGATGACGAAAACTTAGAAATTATTCTATCCTTGTTTTGTCTTTACTTTATCTTATTAATTCAATTTATGCTTGATCTTAGATATCCTAAGGTTTTGATTACCCCCTCTCGAGATCTAATGAAGTTATCCTAATTAAAATCGATAATAATAGAATTGCAACTTCTCGATTCACAAAACTACTTATAACTATTCAGTTGGATTTGAAGCAATCTTAAGGATAATTAATTTGCAATTAAGATCTCTCTTAAATTATTTGTTAATCTAATTTTTACAAGTCTAGTAAGTTATCAAATCTTGTCTTACAACTTAACACATGTAACTTGATTCACTCTCTCGATTTATTATCAAGTATAAGTATAAAAAAAATATCACAAAGCATTCATAGATGTATTGAAATGAACAAGAATGAAGTTTAACAAACAAATCAAGAACAATCCATAATATGAATTTAGAAACTCATAATCATGTCAACATCCTAACAATCCAAATCAACATCCAAGACAATGAAATAAATTAAGATAAAAGAAAGAAAAACTGTTTAGAGTCTTGATCTTGAATTTTGGAAAGTCTAGAGTGCTTTTGATATCTCCTCTTTAATCTTCTTTGAGTATGATGGTTGCCCCCTTTTTTCTTTCGTTTTCTTATCCTTAAATACTTCTTGATGCTTCTAGGGTTTCTACATTTATTTATTTTTTTTCCAAAAATAGCCCAAAACGTAAAAAGTACAAAAGAACTAACTTGTTAGAAAAGCTAGAATTTGTTGTTCGCCTCGCCTGCCACGATCATAACATCTTCCATGCTTCACATTTTTCTTCTTTTCTTTAATTTGCCTGTTTCCATTCAATCACAAACACATCAAACACCCTTAGGAACATAAAATCAAGATCAAATTCTTTCTCTAAACTAATCAAAAAATTAAAACATATAAAATCACTAGTAGAAACACAACTCTAAGTTCTAAACATATGACTATCTTCTAAAAAACACTTAAAAACAAACTCAAACACCTAGAAAACATACAATAACCTACACTTATCAACATTTTCACACTTAAACCTTTGCTTGTTCTCAAGAAAAAAGTAAAAGCATAAACACAAAGAAAGCACATAAACACACAATCATAAAACAATGCAATAACGGTATAATCAAATCAAGTCTCATGGAATTAAGTTAACCTCAAACACCAACCACTCAAAAAGTACTACTAGCATACTAACTTATTCCTTTTATGTTTAAGTTCTTTGATTTAAATATGCATATCAATCAAAATCTTAACATCTTATTCATGCACCTATGGAACTTATAAGCATGAATTTATATTATTGATCGAATAAAAATGTAAACTATCACTAGATAACCTTTCATGAAAATTCTTTCTTTTAAAAGATCAATAGGTTTAATTTATTGTAAGCACCATCATAATGCGTGTTGAATGCACCATAAAATAAAACCTAACTCTGTACAACTAAATTTATAGTAGTGGTGGGTAGAGATCACTTCCACCGGGAATGTACGTGTTGCTTTTGTAATGAAAAGAATCGATGTTTAGGATATTACAAGGGGTGGGGTTGGTTGGATACAAACAACAAAATAAAGTAAAATTGAACTAAGGAAAGCAAATAAAATTAAAAAGCATAAAAATGAGAAAATCGAAGAATGATTTTGGAATCTAGTTCTTGGTTCAATCTCAGCGTATACACAAATAAACCATACTTCATTGTCATGTTGTTTTCACCTCTCTTAGAAACTATTAATCGTAGATTAACAATAAGTTCTGTTAAAGTCGATTTTTCCTTAGGTTGTGGTTAATCATAATAAGCTCTTTAACTAAACCTAGCTATTAAACAACCTAGAACAAGTTCTCTAGATTTAGTTGGACGATCACATTACGAATAAGGAAAACAAGTCAATCTAGGCAACAACCACACAAGCTTGGGTCATTTAACCTATGTTACATTATCCTTAATGATTCAACGTCATCATTTGCCACAAATGAATCCAAAACACAAATATTACGTGTCGTATTTGAGATTCTAGCAATGGGTTTATATAAAAACAATCTAAAAGAAGCATTCAGATTATCCTTACACAAATAACCAAATCAATAAGCAAAGAATAACATAAACAATCGCTAATGAGAGAAAATTAAACAATACACAATTACAATATGCTCAAATGTGATCCCCGGTCTCAATTTCCCCTTTAAACCATAAGAAGAAGGATTAGCCCTTCATAGATCTCAAAGAGGTGAGGTCTTTGCCTTTCTCGTGCTCACAAAACAATTCCTCTTTCTTTGGCCGCTCAAAATGTCAATTTATGGGAAAAAAACTAGGTTTCTAGGCATATACACGGTTGGGTGCACAACCAATAAAAATGCTTCATTCGCTACTTGCATAACTGTGCAAACCATAAAATTTCTAATCACCAAGATGCACAGCCTTGCAACTACATGGTGAATTCTTCATTTATAGCATTTTCTTGTCCCATCTTCATTCTAATCCATCACCTTCTTGTTCCACAAAGACAAATGAGTTTGCAATTAAGAGAATGACTTAAGGAATGTGTTGTTAACTCATTTTAACTCTTGAACTTTGAAATTGTACCTAAAACTACATATGAATCAAAATGAGTTTTAAAGCATTCCATATCATTAATCACCAAGGCTCTGTTTGGTTTAGAGGTTAATAATAGGATGAGATGGAACATAACACACTTCCATCGTTTGTTTGAGGGTTTCATAATGAAATAGAATGAACTGGGATAGAAGCGGAGGGTTTCATGTTACGTTCCATTCTATCCTAAACAGTGAAAATAAGAAACCTCCTATTCGGAGGATTTAAGATGGAACATAAACTAATAAATACATATTACCTAATATACCCTCAATAATTCTTCTTAATACTATCTTTGAACAAATCATAATATTAATATATTAAATAGAATATAATAATATTTATTAAATAATTAATAATAATATTTTATATTATTAATAATAAATTATATATTTAATAATAAAATAAAAATTTTATATTTAGAAAATGTTTATTTATTTAATTTTTATATATAAATATATACAAACAATTAAATAATATATTTATATTTATATTTATATTTATTTAATAAAAATATATTAAAAATTATTATTATTTGTATATATTTCTATATAAATAAAATATAAATAAATTAATTTTAAATATAAATCAAATTTTAATATAATAAAATTTATTAAATAATTAATAATAATATTTTTATATAATTAATACTAAATTGTATATAATTGATAAAAAATAAATAAAATTTTTATTAATGAAAAATAGAAAATTTATTTAAAATTTGTTCTTCAATTGTTTGTATATATTTCTATATAAATAAAAATAAAAATAAATTACTTTTATATATAAATCACATAGAATAAAATAAAATAAAATTTATTAAAAATTAATAATAATATTTTTATATAATTAATAATAAATTGTATATAACTAATAATAAAATAAAATTTTGTTAATGAAAATAAAAAATATAAAAATAATTCTTTAATTGTTTGAATATATTTTTATATAAATAAAAATATAAATAAATTATTTTTAAATATAAATCACATAAAATAAAGTAAAATACATTAGACAATTAATACTAATATTTTTATATAATTAATAATAAAATAATAGACCTCCTGCAACTATCATTTTAATATAAATGGTATAAAAGTCATTTATTATACATTGCATTTCATTGTGTCTATCTTCCAAACAACATTTCATTACATTACATTATGAGCTCTTCCATCTCTCCCAAACAACTTTTCACTATATTACATTCCATTACATTATAAACCGTTCCGTTCCGTTTTATTCCATTTCATTCCGTTCCATTAATTAACATCCAACTAAACAAGACCTAAGGCTCTGTTTGGTTGAAATGTTAGGAATGGAAGAAGATGAAATGTAACACACTTCCATCGTTTGTTTAAGGGTTTCATAATGAAATGGAATGAAAGCGAAGAGTTTCATGTTATGTTCCATTTCATCCTAAACAGTGAAAATAAGAAACCTCTAATTTGGAGAGTTTAAGATGGAACGTAAGCTAATAAATACATACTACCTAATATACCCTTAATAATTCTTCTTAATACCAACTCTAAACAAATCATAATATTAATATATTAAATAGAATACAATAATATTTAATATCATAATATTTATTAAATAATTAATAATAATATCTTATATTATTAATAAGAAATTATATATATTTAATAATAAAATAAAAATTTATATTTAAAAAATATTTATTTATTTACTTATTTATATATAAATATATACAAAAAATTAAATAATTTTTTTATTTTTCATTAATAAGAAAATATTAAAAATTGTTTTTATTTGTATAATTTTCTATATAAATAAAAATATAAATAAATTATTTTTAAATATAAATCAAAATGTAATATAATAAAACTTATTAAATAATTAATAATAATATTTTATATAATTAATAATAAATTGTATATAATTGATAAAAAATAAATAAAATTTGTATTAATGAAATATAGAAAATATATTTAAAAATTGTTCTTTAATTGATTGTATATATTTCTATATAAATATAAATAAAAATAAATTAATTTTATATATAAATCATATATAATAAAATAAAATAAAATATATTAAATAATAAATTGTATATAATTAATAATAAAATAAAATTTAATAAAATTTTTATTAATGAAAATAGAAAATAGAAAATTATTCTTTAATTGTTTGTATGTATTTCTATATAAATATAAATAAAAATAAATTACTTTTATATATAAATCACATAGAATAAAATAGAATAAAATATATTAAATAATTAATAATAATATTTTTATATAATTAATACTAAATTTTATATAATTAATAATATAATAAAATTTTAATAAAATTTTTATTAATGAAAGTAGAAAAAATAGAAAAATATTCTTTAATTGTTTGTATATATTTTTATATAAATAAAAATATAAATAAATTATTTTTAAATATAAATCACATAAA
>JAOQMR010000003.1:13712099-13738192 GCA_027563865.1 Erythroxylum pelleterianum | reverse complement strand
ACGGTTTATTGGTTACGCTTCATAACTGTCTCCAACTGTCGTTTCTTTGCTTCAATCTGATTTCTGTATCATCTGTTATTCTAGTCCATAAAGCTTCCATCTATGTTTCTGCTTCTTAAAGCTTTCGTCTGCTTTTCTGCTTCTTAACGCTTTCGTCTGCTTTTCTGCTTGTTAACGCTTTCGTCTGCTTTTGTACCAGCTGCTTTTCTGCTTTGGCTATTTTCTGGTTCAGCTGCTTTTTCTGCTTCAGCTACTTTTTCGTAAACTTCATTTCTTCTTATCTTCCTTCAAATTCTTCGAATGTGAATTGTTTTCTGCTTCAAAGTTATCTTCTGCTTTTCGTAATTAATTCTCCTTTCGATATTTAAGAACGCTATCTTCGTCTTCTGAAAAGGTCATTGAATTTTGCTTCGTCTGGTTTTGTGATTTCCTATTTTCCGGACGTTCATTTAGCTGCTTTTCATTGTAATCTTTCTCTTTGTTTATCATCAAAACTTAATCAATACGTAAAGTCAGTTTTGACTTAACATCTAATACTAGAATCTAGATTAATTTCCATGCTCTGCCAAGATGCCAACTACAATTTATTGTTCCTTTAGAGAGAAGAAGTACTCTTATATTTATAATCAGGGAATTCATAACCTCTTGATTCGTGTGCTCTTTAACTCTGATTTTTCTAGGTTTCTTTCCTTCCATATCTCAACAATACTTGTAGCAAATGAGATAATATAGATAATTTTTTTTCTCCTTTAGGCATAATCTTTTGATTCCTCAGCCAATCCAAAATGTCAGTGAGAGCTATTTTACCCTATCTCTATAGGCAGATCTCCTTAATCTTATTCCATAAGGCATCAATAAAAAGAGATAGGGAAAACAAATGATCTCTAGTTTCAAATTTAGTTTTACATAAAACAAATTTGTTATATATATTCAACAAATTTAACTTTTCTATAGTGCTCATTTTATTCAATGTTGCTAAGCATAGTAAAAAGGAAGTATTAGATCTTAGATTTTTGTGTCATTCCACTGGCTGCCAGTTGACTACATAGTGTTGACCTAGCACCAACCACATAGGCCTTATTATTGAAAGAATTAAGAGGTTGATTGAGCTAAAAGAAGGTATCCTATAAAAAGTAATTAGGTTCACAGTTTGGTGTTAAATGCAGCACTTATGTAGGAAATTCTTTCCACCGCCTTTCAAATATAACAATAATAAATTTAGCTTTAAGTGATAGGTTACTCCAACATTGCATAGTTGAAGGAATTTTGATTAGAGGACTATACCCGATCTAGTTGTCATATTGAAAAGAGGTTTTAAGCCCATTATTGATCTTACATAACACTCCAGCCTCTATAGTATCCTTCAACTTCATAAGATTATTGATGAATAAGGATTGAGAGTCTTTAAGAGTGATGGACTATAAGGAATTCCCTTTAAGTATATATGATTGAATTCATTTAATCCACAGAGAGTCATTATTATCTTCTTTAGCATTAGAAACCTATTGATAATGGCAATAGAACCTTATTCTTTGGTCTTACATACCTCATCTCATCTAACCTTTATTAATCCACCATTTAGGAAATCATAAAAAATTTCTCAGAATCTTTTCAATTGTTTTAATTACTCCTTTACTTAGAAATATGTTTACAGTCTAGTAAACATGTATGAAGTTCAGCACTGCTTTTATTAATTATAGTCTCCTCCCAAAATGATAGGAATATGTTTGTCCAAAAGCTTAATCTCCTCTGAATTCTTTCCACTAAAGGGTAGCATTAATTAAATTGCATTTTTGTTAATGGTGCTAGGTAGGCAATTGAGTAAGAACCTCCATACAAAAGATGAAGAGTATGGGGACATATGATCTTTATGACTTAGTCCCCTGGCCCGTTTGAAAATTCTAGTAGGTGCCCTATTCACTCGTATAGAGAAAGATGTTATGGTAATACATGCTTCCACCCACTCAATGAATTTTGTAAAGAAACCCATCACTTCCAATACCATAATTATAAATCTTCACTCCACAATCGAAAGCCTTCCTAAAGTCTATTTTGAAAGCACAATTTAGTGGAGAGTTTCTCCTTTGATACCCTCTCAATAGTTCCTGCATTATAGATATATTATTCCTTATTAGCTTTCCTTACATGGAGGCATTTTAGTTATTACTAACCAGAGATTCCGAAGCTATTTCAATTCTCTTAGGTGTGATTTTTTTTAAGATCACTTTATATCAAAAGTTAGAACAAACAATAGGCCTAAAATCCTTAAATAAAATAAGATTAACTATCTTAGGGATTAAACATTAAAATGTTTTGTTAATCTCTTTTAATAGCACACTTGTAGTGAAAAATTCTAAAATGGCTTCTTTAATCATTCCTCCAATCTCAATACATGCTTTCTAAAAAAAGAAAACAATAAATTCAAGCCTTATAGTGTTCATATAAAATACCACTTTTTATCTTACTATCTTATACAGGTCTGACTAGAATAAAAGCCTCTTCTTATGATATCTTCATTGTAATAAATAAGTTTAGAATACGTGAGGAGCTTGTGATCCTTTGGAATTGACCATAGAACCCTCTAAAAATTCCTTCTGCCTCTTTTAGAAATTGATATTGTCGGTTGAGAAACCTCTTATCCCTTGCCTTGATTGAGCATATTCTATTCAAGCTCATTTTATCCATTATTGAATTGAAGAAGAATTTTGAGCATTTATCGCCTTCTTTCAACCATATGATCCTTGCTCTCTGTTCCCTTAGCTTATCATGATTCTTGACTATCATGAATTAATTGTTTAGCTTGAATTTCTCCAATGCCAATAGTATAGGATGTTGAAGATTGCCAACTAACATCCCTTGAGCTTTTAATAGCTCATCTTAGCTGTGGAAATAGCTTGACTGGTAGAGGAAACTCTATTAACATTTAGAATTTTCAACTCCTCTTTAATTGCTTTTAGCCTCTGCTCGTATTTGTATTGAGCGGTGCCAGATTTTTCCTTCATCATGCATGCCTCCTAAAATCCTTCCATATTTTCTAACTTGAAGTCAATGGGTCAGAACCGGTTTGACCGGGCTTTGGGCCTAATTTTTTTAAAAGTCAAGCCTCAAGCTATACTATAGTTATAAGGAAAACAACATCGTTTTTGTAGAAAACAACTTTTTTATTTTATATGTTTTAAAAATTAAAAAGGGACAAATTGGACTTTTGGCTGCTCGAACCCCTCAGGATGAAGCTTAGGCTTGGGCTCAGCTTATAGCCACCCTTACCTTCAGGTTTAGTTTTGTAAAGGATAAAGTTGAAATCACCAAATTATAATCTAAACACCATTTAACCTTCTTTGAAAAATCCAGCAAACTTTTCCATAATTCCTTTCTTTGAAAAGTATGGTTGGAGTTATAAACTACTGAGTAGAATATGTACATATCCTCTTGTATGAAGTGTCATCTCATATGCATTACTTACATTTCCACTACGATGACTTCAATATCAACTAGATCAGGATTAAGGCCAACTATAAATCTTCCCAAAGCATATTTCTAGTGATTAGATACTGATTGGTTATTTTTATACCAATATTAATTTTATCGTAATTGCAAAACATAGTTATACCTAGCACAGGTAGGTACAAGTTGATCCCACAAAGACAATGATTACTAGTAATGACAATGACTTACAGTTGATTTTGGATTTTAATAAAGAAAACTAAAACTTAAATATTTAAAATAAAGCAGGAAACAATAATGAACACAGAAGCAATGGAAATCACTTAGAAAACAATCAATATTAAGAATTAGTGTCCAGGTAATAAATCCCCCTAAAATCATTAGATAATTAACCTTTTATTATGAAATTGTTTTATTGACTATTAGACTATGGAAATTCCTAGTGTATGCTAATAACTCACTTGAGACTACTAACAACTAATCCTAGGTTTATTAACCAAATTACTTAGGTCAAAAGTTCTAAGATCGCTTTACTGATTTATGAATTCCGTTATTAGGTTTGACCCTAATATAGAAGATTTTTATCTACCTATTTTTAGGTTTGTAATCAAATTCTTTCAATTACAGTAGATCTATTTATACATAGGATTTCTCAAAATCTCTATGTTACAAAATCAGATTATGAAATAATATTTGAATCTATTAGAACATGTATTAAACACATCAGTAAATCACAATAGATCAATAAAAACAATTGGATTAAATAAAAGAATTGAAACATATTGGAGCACAAACTGGGGTTCATCACACTTAGACACTAAAAATGTTTAGTTACGCATAATATAAAATGAAATCAAACACAAATAGAAAAAAAAATGAATAGAAAATAGAGAGTTTATAATTCTAAATCTCCCTTTATCTCTTCTTAAGTGGTCTTGTAAGTTTGAGGTTTGATGTTGTAATATATTGGATCAATATCATCTATTCTAAATGATCTCCATAGCTGGAATCACCTCTCTAAATCCATTATCCCTGTTGCCCTCTCTTTATGCCCTTATGTAGCAAAATTTAGGGTTTCTAGGACATACACAATCTGATCTATAGCTGTGTATCAAACTATGTATCTTAAAAAATACTTAAAATTGTGAATTTACTTGTTTTGAGAGACTTATATGGCCACATATACGGCCATATATCTCTCACTTGTTTCAAATCTTCGTTTTATGCCACCATTTGACCTGAATTCCTCTCCTTTTGGTTTACGCAGGCAGTTATAACCTAAAAATGCATTTGGAGTGAATTAAGCACTAAATATATAACAAAATTACAAAAAATTAAGCAAAATACATCTCATATGGGTGTATAAATATAGTCAAATATGCATCCATCAAATACCCCTTTGAACCTAACTTATTTAACTTCTTAACTTTCTCTACTTTAACCTTTGATTCTAAAAGAGCGAAAAAAAAATAGATTCTACTGATAGAAAAAATCCCTCAAAGTTAAAAACTTCTTAAGGTAGTTAGTACTTGCCAACATTCCATGTGAACCAATTCATTAGATAGCTTGATTGAATTTGGAAACTTTCTTATTTTTGCTCTTATTTAACTTCCTTGTAACCATAGTCTTAAAGAGTGCTGTTATATCATCTCCCGTTATATTTCATTAGGGGAAGAAGGGTCTAAAGAACCATTCTTGTTAGTGCCATTGCATCCCTTGTACGAGAATTTGATTCTTGTATAGCTTCTTGCTATTCCTTACTCATATCTGGTGAATCAAATTAATTATTCCCACCTAAAGGTCTAAAGCTAAGAACTTGGAAATCCTTCACTGTCACTAAATTTTGCTCTTAAAGTTTAACTTAGTTAGTGTCTTTCATAGGTGACACTTGATCTCCATGCTCTTCCAGGCCATAAATTCAACATAATCCCCCTATGAATTTTTTCATTATAAGTATCCACTTTTTCCCTTGAGATTTCAGAGATTGTTTCCATTGGTAAATTACATATACATTATCCTCATAAAGAGTACCATTTGCTCCCAATCTCATTACTAGTATATTCTCTAGAATATTTTGTAATGTTTCCTTGCTTACATACAACCTAACTTATCCAACTATCTTCCTTTTTGCAATGTTATCATCTATGTAAAGTGGTTTACCCAGATAACTAGTAATAACACTGAGGCCCTTTATATTCCAGTATTCAAGGGGGATATTTTATAAATGCACCCACAAAGGAATTTACGAATTTTTTACAAATTCAACTTGGAAACCCAGTTGCTAATGCTGGAGAAAGAGACGATGATTTGAAATATGCCAAGGACCTTATTCCTCTACCTTTAAGGTTGAAGCTTTGAAAATGAAGGTAAATAATATCAAATTTTCTTCTGCTACTAGTTTTTCTAGTAAGCATTTGTTCTTCTATAGAGTTTATGCCTATTTTTGAATTATTAGATATATATGTATCCTTTCCTAGAAAAAACCAATCAAGGTAGCATCCTAGGTTTTACACCAACTTGTAGAAATTCCATCTCAAAAGAAATCACCAGTCTACCATCTTCTTCTTAAGGGGGATAACAATGTAAGGAACAAACATGTCCTTCCTTTATTACTTGCTTCCAAGTCTTCTAACTTCAAATTGGGCAAGAACATGTTTTGGTAACTCTAGAGTTGAATGAGATGAATAGCTCTCAACTCCTCATAATGGCAGTGGAGGGAAATCTCTACTGGATAACGAATCAAACATGGTAGAAAACATGGCGCTGCCTAAACTACAACAAAGTTGTCAAAAGCTAAAGAAACATTTTAGTCTGCTTTATTATGACATTATCCAAAAATTGCAGCGGAGAATTTTCATCTTTAGGATTCATAACATTTTTGTGATTTTCATAGCATATGATGATAGTGGGTGACAAGTTATACTTTATAGCAAGATGATAGGGTAGTTAATGCAAGAATAGAACAATTGTTAAGTTAGCCAGAAGCATGTTGAAAGAGAAAAGGCTGCCAAAGAATTTCTAGGTGAAGTAGTGGTTGTAGGAGTATATCTAGAAAATTGATCTCCAACTTAGTTTGTAACAAGAATGACTCCTTATAAAGCATGGAGTATGAGAAGACCTAACATAAGTCACTTACGAGTTTTCAATTGCATTGTTTACACCTTTGTGACTTCTAAATTAAGAAGTAAACTAGATGATAAAAGCATTAAATGTATTTTTGTTGGTTATAGTGAAGAAAAAAAAAGATATAGGTTTATGAAACAGAATCTAACAAGTTACTTGTAAGTTGTGAAATGGTGTTTAATTAAATGATGCTTGGAATTGGGAAACTGGTTTTAAAGAACTTGAAATTGAACTTCAACCTAAATTGAATATGAATATTTTGATTCAATAATAAAGAAGTTTAGGAGCTTAGTTGAAATTTATGCTTCTTGTGAGTATGTGTGTTTTGCTTTGGAACCTACATGTTTTAAAGATGCAATGAAAAAGAAAGAATGAGTTAGTGTAATCAAGGAAGAAATTCCAATTATTGAAAGAAACAAATCATAGAAATTGGTGACTTTACAAGTAGGAAATGGATTAATTCGGTTGAAATGGATTTATACGGAGAAATTGAGTGCAAATGGTTGTTATGCCCAAAAAGTCCTAAAAAGACCTAGGTTATCCTACTCGCAAGTATACGAGATAGTTATAGTTGACAACCCAGGGTCATCTCCCTCGGAGGTGAAATTGGCCAACTTAAATTAAGTTTGAATTAAAAATAAAAATAAAAACAATGCATTCCTAAACATTCTATCCTGATTGTTGAGTGAAAGCTTTTAAGGAAAATTACGAAATTAAAATAAAAAGTAGACGAAATCAATTGGGAGCAAAGACAAAAAGATTAATCGAAGTGAAAAAATTCTTGATAATTAATTTCACTAATTTAATCTCCTATACATGATTAAAGAAAAATGATCGGATTGTTGTCTTAATAAAATTAATAGTTAGGTTCTAAATCGATTTGAATAATGAATTAGTTTAACTTTCGTATTTAACAAGTTACTATCCAAATTAATAATGAAAACCTGACTGCAAATTACCACTTAAGGTAATATATTTCTAGTTCTTAACCTAAGTGTCCATAGTTTCACGATCTGTATTAAACTTCATCTCTCAAATCTTCATTTAATACTAAAATGATGCAAAGTTTGGCCATTCTATTACATCCATTCAGTTCATAAACCACAACAATACATAAGACAACATATTCGTAACTCAGTCATGCATATTCAACTAAATAACTACATTAATTCCCAAGAAAAGAGATCACCCCATCACAGATATCACCACATTCATCATCATTAAACACTTTAATCACATGTTACTGTCAACAAAAGTATTAAAGCAATAATAAAATAGTGAATACTGAATGGATTTTCAAAAGAAACAAATAACAGTCGGCTAAACTAATAAGAATATAAGTAAGTTAATAACAGATAGTAAAATGAAAGAAACAAAGCAACAAATGAGAAATAGAATAGGCAAATAAATCATCGGATGAAGAGTTGTGGAGATCTCCAATCCCTCTCAAGCTTCCATCTTTGTCTCTTGCCTTCTGTTTCAGGTTCTTCCCCAGACGAATGTTTGCTCAAGTTGAATGGGATTCAGCTCCAGCTCTCACTTTCGGCCTCTCCCAAGCTTCCACCTCTCTGTTGTCTTGCTCTTCATCCCGACTCACTCTGTTTGCTTTCTCTATTTCTCTCTTCTATTTATCTTCTTCTTCTCTATCTCTCTACGCCTCCCCTCTGTCTGAGTCTCTCTGTGAGTGAACCAATGAAATAGTGAATGAATGATCATCAGCCTCCACCCTCTCTTCCTTTTATTGAACTCTATTTAGGTTTAGGGTTGTGTGTCCTCACGTTTTGAGCTGCCATATATTAAATCCATAATTAATGTTAAGACTTCTCACGGGCTTGCATGAGGAGTCACAAGTGTGACATCCACTTGCACACTCGTGCATGAGGAGTCACGTGTGTGACATGTGTGCATAGGGAGTCACGGGTGTGACTCCCTTGTCACCCCCATGCATTAACCATGCACGGTGGTGACATAAAATCACCACCTTGCACGTTGGTGACATAACATTTAATGCAAAATTTACGTGAATTTGGTGTTTTAATGCAAAATTCACAAAATAACCCATTTAACATTCATGCAATATTCACACCATTTTCACTCAATTAATCTCACATTTGGATCAAAACACAAGGATTTGTAACCACAAACAATATATGAACTCAATTAAAAATAATAGAAATTAGACACAACAATGGAGTATTACAAAGGCATGAAGTACACTTGATCGCTAAAGGTTAAGCATATGTTCTATTTATTGATTTTAATGAAACTTATGCTCCTGTTACTTAATTTGACATAGTACGGACAACAATGGCTTTACTTGCTCACAATGGATGATTAGTTTATCAACTAGATGTATAAACTTTTCTTAATAGAGAAATTATAAAAGATGTTTATGTTTTTCAGCCTAAGGCTTTAGTGGTGGAATAATAAGAAGAAAAGGTGTACAAATTGCATAAATTAAAGAAATCCATGATGTTTACTTTTGAGATGCCAAGTTTGGGTTTGTGGCATTATTTTTTAGGTTTAGAAGTTGTGCAAGATAAGAATGAGATTTTTATTAGTCAACATAAGTATGCAGTTGATTTATTAAAAAAGAACGGTGTGATTGGTTGTAAGCTAGTAAAGACACTATTGAATGCGAATGAGAAGTTGTCTTTAGATGATGAAGTAGAGAAAGTTGATGAGAAAAAAATCAGAAGTTTGCTGAGAGGTCTCTTACATTTAACCCACGCTAGAATTGACATTATTTTTTTTCAATTAATCTTATTTTTAGGTTTATGCACAATCCAAGTAAACTTCACTTTGGCTTATGTGATTATGATTGATTTTCTAATTTAGGTGTCATTTGTTTCTAGAAAATAAGGAGTTGTTGATTTTTTGCTATTCAGTGGATTATTTCAGTCCTATATATTGTTCACCAAGTGTTTGATTGGCCACAGAGAAATAAACATAAAAAGCTTCAATTCCTCTTATTCTAAACTTCATTTTCGATTGATGTAATTTTCAACACGCTGCTCAGCTTGAGGAAAAATTTTGTTTTATGAGTTACTATTGATACCTACCTGGTAATCATTTCCTTTTCTTAGTAACTTAGGTTACTTCCCCATCACACGACATGCATCTTTTTCTTTTGCCTATCGCATTATTATTTGTGGCTTGAAGTTGACTCATGATGTTAAACAAGCTCATGGGATAAATTTTCCTTTGTTTTTTTTTTTTTAATTTGGTTGCCTGATAGTTGGTTTTCCTGGGGATTACTCATTTTTAGCTTTGGTTTTTCTTGCTCCATAAGGTTTATTCACAAGCCTTCAGCTTTCTTTAGGATAAATAGTTAGGCCTAAGCCTAAGACTTGCGTTTATTATTAATTTCATTGTGTTTTGTTTTGGATAACATGTCCTTTTGATGTTAATAATGTGTGATGTCTTTCGTATTATTTTGTTTTATCTCATGTTTCACAACTTCACCACTGCTCTTAACAGCAGTAGTAGTAAGGGTGGTTGAATCAAAACGATAAAAGATAGAGAAAGTAGCACTGAAAAAAGGATCTTTGCTTTAAGAAATTGATGTAACAGACAAAATTGTTTGGCTTTCAACACCAACGTCAAGACAGCTACCTGAGTCCGCCAAGTTAGCAAGCTCCTAACTCACGCGTCAAGAGTCCACGTGACCGCTAATCGCAGTTTCTAACTCGAAAGTGCAAGTATCAACGTATCTTATGTTATTTATTTTACAAAATTTTGGGAGAAACCATGCTGTACTTACTCTCTCAAAGTTTTCAACCCAAACTCTCTTCTTCACTTACATAGAGGGCAGAGAAGAGAAGCCCTAGACCTAGAAACTAGAAAGAAATAGTAAGTGAATGTGTGAGGAAGAAAGATGTCAGTTACTTGCTTACCTGCTTCTACATTTTGGAACTTTGTTTAACCTATAATCTCCTTTCTCTGGGTCCTCTGTTTTTGTCCTTGCCATGGCTTTTCAGATTAATCCTGTTTTTTTAATTTCCCAATCATTTCCCTTTCTTTTTTCTTTTTAACTTGGTTGAACTGAAATAATTGAGCTTTACCCACTTAAGATCCTTTTGGTGTCCACCTTTTCTTTTATTTTTCTTTTGGATGCTTTTAATTAGTGAGCTTTGTTTTGGAGCAGAGAGAGAGAGAGAGAGAGAGAGGGAGTTGGTGTTATTTAAGGTTCAGATCTGAGGAGGCTGAGGTTGTTCCCAGCGATGTCTCTTTAGTTTCTTGGTTTTCTTTTTGGACCTTTTTTTTTAAAACCAAAAACCCACTTGCTTCTTTCTCTTTCGACTACTTTTACTTTTGAGCTAAAGTTGCTGAATTTTAGTATTGGAATTCTCTGTTTCTGAGAGAGAGTAGCTCAAGTAAGTCTCTTTTGGTTCTTAATGTTGGTTTTGTTTGTGGCCCGAAAGGTTATTGTTTCGAGCTACGCTGTCCAGAATTTCTAGACAAGAAGAAAGGGAAAAAAAGAAAACGGAGCAAGATTTGTGAAAATGCTGGCTATTGGTAGCCCAACTACAGCTTGTGTGCGAACAAGCACTACCTGCAACGCTTTACTCAGAGAGCTTCAGGTCTTTCTCTTTCCTCTTTTGCTATTGTCTAGTCTGCTCTTTCTTGATTGCAAAAGTCCCGTGTTTGGAAAGAAGTGAAAGTGGGTTTCTTTTCTCTTCTTGGAAATTTATTTTGTACTTAAGTAATCATGGAATGCTCTTAAAGTTAGAGAGCATCAATGGTTTCTTTAGTGTCTCATAATGGAGCTAGAAATTAAGTCCCTTTTGACTCGTTTAGCCTCAAAAACCACCTATTTACGAAGCTTACTTTAAGATTCTCCTCATTTTCTTTTTGTAAAGAGTTGGTTGGAAATTTTCTTGTTCATCATTCTCGGTTTTCTTTGTTCTCTGAGTTGTGTTGAGATGCAACTCCTTTTCTTTTTATGGGTTAAGACACCAAGTATTTTTATTCTTATGGGTCTTTAAAAAACAAAGTAAAATTTGGAGGTTCTATGGGAATTTTATTATGTCAAATTCTTACTTTTGGACGACTGTGTGATGTTGCAAACGTTGTTTGTTGGAACACTGTAGTCAACACATGGGTTTTTAATTCTGGATGAATTTTCCGCAAAGTGCTTCATTTTGTAATTACTTTAATTTTCATAAGGAATATATGGAAGTTGATTTGTATTTTTTTCCGGTGGAGGGTATGGGTTGGCGTTGAGTAATTCTTCTACGCGATGTGTTTCCTTTTCTTTTAATGATGGTTTTACTGGTGACTGCTTTAATTCAATTTAGTTGCTCATGCTAAGTGGTCTTGCTGTTCTTAATTTGGCTGCAAGCTTGGCATAGTCCCACTATTCACACCCGAACATGATGACAAATGTCATCTCCAGAATTAGGTTTTTAAATTAAAAGAGCCTTTTTCCAGAAAAGAAACTGTAATTCCTTTCGTTATCTTAACTGGTTTTGCTATACTATGCGCAGCAAATATGGAATGACATTGGCGAGAGTGAAACTGAAAAGGACAGGATGTTGATGGAATTGGAGAGGGAATGCTTGGAAGTCTATAAGAGAAAAGTCGAGGAGGCTGCAAATGCTAAAGCAAGCCTTTATCAATCTGTTGCAGCCAAGGAAGCTGAATTAGCCACCCTCATGGCTGCCCTTGGGGAACTTAATATTTATTCACCGGTAAGTAACTAAATATATTTCCTTTGTAAACTAAGTATTTCAAGGCACATCTCAATATTCGTATATAATTCAGCATAATTATTGTTAGAGAGAGAAGCTTTCTTATGCTAGTTCTGTTTTAGTTAGATCATTAGCCAGGTCTTGCAAGGTTCAGGCATGTTTCTTTTGTTATATAGGACTCCTTAGTCTGGTTGGGTGCAATGTGATCTCTAAACAATTTTCTATGTTACTATTGTGAGCAAACTTCATCTATAGCTATATGCATACACAGGGAAATACATGTGTTCATCTAATGTATGCATCCATGTAGGAATATATTCTTGATCTATATAGTTGTCTATTTCATCCAAATAATTGCAAAAGATTTTCAGGTCCAGACTGAGAAGAGGTCAGCATCCTTGAAACAAAAGCTTGCGGCTGTTACACCACTGGTAGAAGATATGAAGATGAAGAAAGAGGAAAGAATGAAGCAATTTTCGGATATAAAGGCACAAATTGAAAAAATTAGCACAGAGATTTCTGGATACAGCATTCTTAACAATGATTTCATGAGTTCCCTTTCGTTGGATGAACCTGATTTGTCATTAAGAAGGCTTAATGATTATCAAATACATCTACGCACCCTTCAAAAGGAGAAGGTATACAATCTGTAGTGTATCAAATACATCTGCACATCCTTTGAAATGAGGAGGTATGCATTGAAGCATTTCTATTAATTACATGATAATTTTTTATTTCCTTTTTGCAGTCTGATCGCCTTCAGCAAGTTTTTGGATATGTGAATGATGTACATTTGCTCTGTGGTGTACTTGGATTGGACTTTGGGCAGACAGTCAGTCAAGTGCATCCAAGTTTACATGGTTCAAACCAGGAACAGTCAACCAACATAAGCAATAACACGTTGGAAGGCCTAGGAAAGGCCATTGTCATGTTGAAATCAGAAAGAAAAGCTAGGCTTCAAAAGGTAATGAAGATTTTTCATTTCCCCACTATTGATTTTGCTTTGGGTATGAAATTATAACTGTGTTCTTAAATGCAGCTGAAAGATATTGCGGATTCACTATTTGAACTTTGGAATTTGATGGACTCATCAAAAGAAGAGAGAAATAGCTTTTCTAGGCTTACTTCAATTGTTGGATCATCAGAATATGAAATAATAGAGCCAGGAGTTCTTTCAATGGAGCTTGTTGAACAGGTTGGTGTGCACCCGGAGTGACTTATTTGTCCATGGTAGAAACTGGATAGTCATCTTTACTTCTTTTGATAGGCTTCAGCAGAAGTTGAGAGATTGACCAAACTGAAAGCAAGCAGAATGAAAGAACTTGTGTTGAGAAAGAGATCTGAACTGGAAGACCTATGCAGAATGACTCATATTGAGCCTGATACAAGCACTGCTGCTGAGAAATCAAACGCATTGATAGATTCTGGTAGACACATTCCCCTTTTCTTTTTCATTTTCAAAGTTAGTTTTCTTTACAACTTATTGATTTTGCTTTAGATGTAGCCATTATTGGTTGATTATTGCTGTTTTTGTTCAGGTTTAGTTGATCCATCTGAACTTCTAGCAAGTATTGAATCCCAGATAGTTAAAGTTAAAGATGAAGCTACGAGCCGAAAAGAAATAATGGATAGGATTGATCGATGGCTTTCAGCCTGTGAAGAAGAAAATTGGCTTGAAGACTATAATCAAGTAAGATGAAATCGTGTTTACCGGATAACTATTTGTTGAGGACTAGACAGAGGGACTTCTATCTTGCTTCTCCCTTATTATTTTGGTCTGTGTTCGGAAAGCAATATGCGAATTAAAGTTTTGTACACTGCAATGGTTTTATGATTTGATTATAATGCAGGGAGTAGGTTGATTCCTATAAATCTTGTGGCTGTTGTTTTTAGCACTGCAACTTTTTCATATTTTATTTGTTTTCATCTTTCCTGGTCTAACTTGTCATAAAATTTAAGTTTGATAGAAGCAGGTGGATGATTATGTTCATTTAGATTTTGTCTTGGAGCCTAGGTTAGTGGTCTAACAAAATTTCTTGTTGGATAACAGGATAGTAATCGATATAATGCTGGAAGAGGGGCACACATCAACCTTAAACGTGCAGAGCGGGCTAGAGTGACTGTAAGCAAAATTCCAGGTACTGTTTCATTTGATGATGCTGTTATCTGCCTGAATCTCTGCTACTTCTCAAAGCTCTGCTATACTCTTTTCAGCGATGGTTGACAATTTGATGATCAGAACTCTAGCATGGGAAGGAGAAAAAAAGATGTTATTTCTCTATGATGGGGTGAGCGTATTTACGACATATTCCATAGTCAATAAGTTCGTCGGTTTTGCATTTCATAATCTCCTGTCTTGACATACAGGTAAGATTGGTGACAATACTTGAGGATTACAAACTAACCAGACAACAGAGGGAAGAAGAGAAAAAGAGATCTAGAGTAAATTCAATTATCTTTTTCGTTTTTGATTACTAGGATCTGTATGCAACAATTCCTTCAACCCATTGCCCTTTGCATCAAGGCTCAAAGCTTGCTGCCTTTATCATCAATTTCATTTATTTATGTTGACGTGTTCCTTGGTTCTGTAATTCTTGGATCTTCAGAAAGTTGAGCATCCAATTGCAGAAGTGATGATCTGTTTTGTCCTTGCTGTATATAAATCCTACTTTTAACTGTTGTGAGGGAACAGATCAGCTCTGATAGTTATTGAACAGTTTCTTAGACCATCCTTATTTTTCTGAAGTGATGTGATTGTTATATGTTGTTAATAATGGAGTTTATAATTCCTCAGGATCAGAAAAAGCTCCAAGATCTACTGCTAACAGAGAAGGAAGCCATGTATGGGTGTAAACCCAGTCCAAGGAAAAGTAACAGTTTCAGGAAACCAAATGGTTTCCGTGCAAATGTTAATGGTTCCATGACTCCTACTCCTCGCCGTAACTCTGTTGGTGGTGCAACTCCTGAACTACTCACACCTCGGTCCTGTTCTGGACGTCAAAATGGATACTTCAAAGAAGCAAGAAGGTTGTCTGTTGCTCCCCTGAACTTTGTGGCCATATCAAAAGAAGATACTATGTCATTTGCATCTATCAGCGGGTCTGACCCAGGTTCTCCTCCTCGGAATTGAGAGATGAACAAACAAATATGGTATGGCTTTCCTGGTAATAACCTTTTTTTTTTTCTCTTCAGTTTTGTCATCCAAAGAATTGTTAAATCTTTAAAATCAGAGCAGTTTGAACTTTTCTTTTGTGCAGGAAGAGGCAAAATTGTAGAAGTACATGATAGTATACTTTGGTTGAAAGCCTTGTGAATATGAAACACATGTACACTACACTAGTGTATGATTGCTGCTATTTGTTGGGTAGAGCGTAGTTACTGACATTTTGAGTTTGAAGGATTACCGGCGAGCAACTCTAATAGATAATAGTTTGGAAAGTACTTGTTAACCAGAAGTCACATACAATTTTATGCCTAAAACAATGTGGTAGTTCTAATAGTAGTAGACCATGTGTTTGCTTGTGCTTTGCATATACTATATGTATTACCGCCTTCCGCTGTTGTGGCCTGTATTGATCTGATCTGGTGCATATTTTAAGGAGTAATTGATATATGTGAAAGCTTTTACGGCATGTGCAAATGGAAATATTTGTGCAGCTGCTTAAAGGCTTGATACATACAAATCGAGGGCACTGGATAATTCGTTTCTTATATATACCATGGACAAACGAAAAAACGGAAGTTAACAAGAAAAAAAAATGGAAATTCATAACATAAAAGTTGATAATAGTATTCGTGGTTGAAACTCTAATTACAATTAAGAACTAACAATTTGGCTAATTTCAATATTTGAATTTAAGAGTGTGGAGAGAAAAGGACCCGTTATAGTTATGGCATCAGGCTTGAGGCCTGACTACGGATGGGCTGCCTGGCCCGATTAGACTTTACACAAAATTATTATCCTGCATAGCTCAAGGCTCGATAGATAATGTAAGAAACAACATTGGTTTTGACGATGTCAAGCTGAGTCTAGCCAATTGACCATGCGTCGGGCCGGGTTTAGTTGGACCTGGCTGGGTCAAAATTGCCATCCCTTATTCGTAGTTATTTGTTAATCTTAGAAACCCGTTAGTTGTTTTAAGTAACGACTATGCTAGTTGACAGAAAACACTCAAAAATAAATTTTAAAATGACATCACTTTTTATAAAATGACTTCTTTTTTACATTATCTATTGGGCCTCGGGCCATGCAGAGCCCGGGTAACCCAGGCCTGAGGCTTGACTGGCCCAAAAAGTTTGCACAAGGCCCAGTCAACCCGAGTTTAGCCCATTGATCATGGGTTGGGCCAAGTTTAGTTAGATCGGGTTGGGACAAAACTGTCATCCTTTATCCGTAATTATTTGTTAATCCTAGAAATTCGTTACCTTTTTTTTGGATTAAAAGAGAGAAATTACAGTAGCATTAAGCCACAATTAATGCTACTGTAATTGATATCCCAGCTATATCCTCTAGCAGGATACCAAGACTACCCATTAGAGGTGTCTGTAACACATGGACTCCAACCTCAAAATCCTGAGTATAGTTGGCGAGCCAATCAGCAAGTCTATTAGCTTCCCTATATACATGACGAGTCTACACATTCCAATCTCTATCAAGCAAATTCAGTATGCCTTTGACCAAAGAACTCTGCATGTCCTGTAGAGGTTGTGAGGATGTTGATGACACCTAAAGAATCCACCTCTACCTCAATTCTCCTGAAGCCAAAATCCCACGCCAGAATCAATCCATTAAAAACTCCCCGTAGCTTCGCCGCCACAGAGGTACAGAAACCAATGTTATGCGTAAAGCCTCCTGCCCAAGCTCCATCACTATCCCTCAACGCACTGTTCTCGACCAGCCTATCAGTCGCTCCTGCCGTTGACCTATCCTACAGACAGCACGACTAAACAATACTGTTGCTTTCTCAATCCAGGAAACATAATCCATAACAATGACATGAGGATTAGATGGCCACTCGAATCTGACGTCGAAAATGCCATTTTTACGCTAGAACCAGAGAAACCAACAAACAGTATCGAAAATCACTGCCCATTCGAAGTCGTTTACCTTACGTATTTTAGTTAAATTATCTCTAAGCCAGTTTTGCTTGCTCCGAGTAAAGAACTGATCATTGATTATGGATCATCGAAAGGACAACCATACAGACGATGCACGAGGACAGTCTCGCATGCATGGATGTTAGAATCACATACTCCACAATTGGGACATGAATCATCCGAAGAGAAGTGCCTGATACACCGTTATTTGTTAGATAAAAGCCGTCCTCTTAGTCAGTGGCGAAGCCAGGAATTTGTTTCAGGGGGGGCAATTTTTTTTTTATCCAATCCACCATGGGCAACGACATTCTTTTAGGTGGGCAACCTCTATATACATATATACTTTCTTTTTAAAAAAAATTTGAGGGTGGGCAAAGGAGTAGCTTCGCTACTGCTCTTAGTAGGAGCCATAGGAATGCTCGGATCTGCTGCGGCCTTGCTCATTTCCAAGCTAGCGTCCAGGTGTGGTTCTCATCTGGAATGCTGTTCCGCTCGATCAAAATGTATGTAGATTTAGTCGAAAATCGTCCAGTCGCAGACGCTCCCCACACTATCCTATCTTCACCAAGTTCATTGTTGGGGGGAATGATGCTAGCGATCACCATGCATACTATCACCGGCAACAAACCCTGGAATAATTCCCATCACCAACCACCATAGTCATCCACAAATCTATTGACTGGTAGATTGATCACCACCTCTGGAATGATGTCCGTGGCAAGCACTAATAAGGGACCCAAATCGTGTACCCATGGGTCTAGCCAAAATCGCGTATAAACGCCATTGCCAACTATCCATTTTATACCATGCAATACATGTTGTCAAACTGCCGCCATGCTTCTCCATATCATTGAACCCCCAACTAATTTGAGGTTGAGGGGTAGATTAGTTAGATCAAACTTGTACTTAGCTCGCACTATGTGTACCCGTAGGGCAGTAGGGTTTGTGAGCAAAGTCCATTCTAGTCTGGTCATTAGTGCATCATTTTGCGTCCGAAGTCGTCCAAGTCCAAGACCACTTGATTCCTTAGGCGTGCAAATAGTGTCCCACTGGACCAAACTAGCTTTTCTTTGATCAGAATTGGGGCCTCATAGGAAGTTGCGCATTACTTTTTCCAAGTCGTCACAGAGCTGTTGTAGTAATCGAGCAGTTTGCATGGTGTAGATAGGCAACTTAGAGAGCACCGACTGTATTAGCGTGGTTCTGCCTACTAATGAAAGTTCCTTGGAGGTCCACCCTTGAAGTCACTGCTGTACCTTATCCAAGATGTACTGGTATGTTCGGCGAGTAGTGCGCTCATGCAAAAACTGCACGCCAAGATATTCGCCAAGGTTGTCAGTTAGTTGAAACGCTATCTTCCTCCTGATAGATCAAGCCACTGTCCGAGACACATTCTTTGAAACATGACATCGAGTCTTGGCCTGGTTGATCTTTTATCCAGATGCCATGCTAAATTCTTCAAGTATCTCCTGGATGATGCTAATCTGTTCATCTTGAAACGCAGCAAATAGTATGAGATCATCGGCAAAAAATAAGTGGGACAATTGGGGGCCCCCTGACTTAACTCTATCGGTTTCCATTGCCTGAGGGTTACTGCCTTATTAATTGAGTGTCCTAATCTCTCCATGCATGGGACGAACATGTAAGGGGATAGAGGATCCCTATATCGAATGCCACGAGACGGAGAGAAAGTTTTCGAGAGTTCCCCACCCCAGCTCACTTGCATGGAGACTGTGGAGATGCATTTCATGATTAGACTAACCAGTTCCATAGGCAACCCAGCATCAATAAGGGTATCTAGTATAAAATTCCAGTTCAACTAATCATAAGCTTTTTCAAAGTCTACTTTAATAGCTAGAAATCTTGTTTTGCCCTTCTTTCTTCGCATGGAATGGAGAACTTCCTGGACTATAATCACATTGTTCGTAATCTAACACCCTGGGAAAAAACTAGATTGTGTAGGTGCAATGATGTCATTCAGGTATGGTTTGAGATGATTAACCACGACTTTGAAAATTGCCTTGTAAATTACCGAGAAAAGGCTGATTGGGTGAAAATGTTGAAGATGGACCGGGGAAGGGGTCTTAGGGGTCAATACAATAATAGTTCGATTGAACTCAGTTTCATAAATTTCAAGTCAAAAAATCCGCTGAATAAAACGCACCATAGAATCTCCAACTATTTCCCACTATTTTTGGAAAAACAAAGCTTGGAAACTAGCCAACCCTAGGGCCTTATGAGGGTCCATATCAAATATCGCAGATTTCACTTCATCATCACTAATTGGACAACCTAATGTGATCACCACGTCGCTAGGTAATGGTGGAAAATCTCCTCTAACCGGGACATGCACTAATTCGAGTCCTCGGCACTATATAACTTCTCAAAATATACTTTGGCCATATTCTTAAGTGCAGTAGAATCTCAAACCATTTTCCCATCCTCGTCTCTAAGGGAGCTGACCCAAGCCATTCATTGCTTAGCCATCGTAGTTGCATGGTAAAACTTGGTATTCCGGTCCCCATGTGAAATCCATTTACAACGTGCTTGTTGGTGCCAATAAAGCTCCTCTTCACATAATACATGCTTCAGTTCTGATTGGAAAAATACTCTTAGTTCTCGCAGATGGTCTGAGGGTCGAGCTTCGTGCGTTGGATGCCCGCTATTTTTGTTAAGTCAGAATGACTTTAAGAAATGATTTTGATGAAAAACAAATAATGAAACTAAAATGAAAAGTAGACGAAAGCCAAAGAAAAAAGCAGAAGGAAGCCAAAGAAAAAAGCAGACGGAAGCTAAAGAGAAAAGCAGACGAAAGCTAAAGAGAAAAGCAGATGGAAGCTAAAGAGAAAAGCAGACGGAAGCAAAGCTAAGTAGAAAGCAAACGCAAAATACAAATGCAAGAAAGCAGACGCAAAATACAGACGCAAGAAAGCATACGCAAAATGCAGACGCAAAAGGCAGACGGAAGAATCGAAAATGCATCAGCTTGAGTTAGTTACAGAACTCAACTGAATAACCGTTTCTTTAAAGAATCAAGCAGCAGTTTTCAAGAAGCAGTTGAAGACGAAGGCTATAAATACAAGTCGAAGTCGAAGATTGCGAGAGTTAGACAAATTACCGAAGTTAACAAGCTTAGCAATTCTTGAGAGAGATTATTGTGTGAAACATCTAGAGCTATTTTTTTTTCTGTAAGAAAGCTCGAAAATCCTTTCAGTTGAAAGTAGTGCAGATAGCCTGAAGAGGCTAAGTGTGAAATAATACTGACTGTAAGAGACCTGAAGAGGCTCGGAAACAAAGAATACTTGTAAAGTTTTTGAGAGATAATGAAATCTCAGAAAGACATCTGAGGACTGGACGTAGCCCACAGTTTGGGGTGAACCAGTATAAAAATTGCTGTGTCGAAATCTCTCAACCCTCAATCTCTCTTATCTTTCAATTTTTGATTTTATTGTTTTATACAAGTTTTAGAAAATGCTTTATAACGTTGACATTCAGTACTTTTGTGAAAAGAACAAGTTTCTTTTAACGAACGATTTTTTGCAAAAGGGGATTAACGAAAAGAATACACAATTCAACCCCCCGTTCTTGTGCATCTTTATATCATTATTAAGTATTGTTTTAACGTGTGATTCACTTCAATTGGTATCAGAGCCTGGTGTCCAAGGATCACTGTAACGAAGTGTGGATTAAAGATTATGGCGGAATCACATACATACATTGCTGAAGGTGCCTCAGTCACTAGACCTCCGACGTTCAACGAAGAAGACTATCACTATTGGAAAGATAGGATGCGGCTGTTTATTGAATCTACTCATATTGACCTTTGGGACATAATCGAGAACGGACCATATGCACTTGTAGATGAAGAAGGAAATCCGATTCCACGAATTAGATGGACGGCTGATCAAAAGGTAAGATTCCAACTTAATTCAAAAGCGAAGTTTTTCTTGAGTTGTGCCTTGAGTAGAAGTGAGTACGATAAAGTCCACGGATGCGATACTACGAAGGAGATGTGGGACACTTTATCCATCGCACATGAAGGTACGAATCAAGTTAAAGAATCCAAGATAAGCATTCTTGTGCATCAGTACGAGCTTTTCAAGATGAAAGATGAAGAGTCCATTGATCAAATGTTTGGAAGATTTCAAAAAATTATTAATGGATTAAAAGCTCTCGGAAGAACTTACGACAATCAAGATCACGTTCGTAAGATCCTAAGGAGTCTACCTAAGAGGTGGAGACCAAAGGTTACTACTGTACAAGAAGCCAAGGATTTGAGGGTATTAAAGCTTGATGAATTGCTTGGATCGCTGAACATACATGAAGTTGAGCTCGATGCTGAAGACAAGCCCAGACAGAACAAGTCGATAGTACTAAAGGCTGGACAGAAGAATCACAAGACTCAAAGGAAGAGGAACTCATCAACAAAAGCACTGAAGATTGATGAAGCAAAGAACAATGATTCCAGTGAGTCAGAACAAGAGTCGAGTGAAGAAGATAACGAGCTATCCTTCATTTCAAGAAAGATCAGACGGATGTGGAAGAAGAAGACCAAAGGAATTTCTACCTTCTAAAAGAATGTCAAAGATGATGGGAAGACAGAGAAGACATCCATCATTTGCTACGAGTGCAACAAACCAGGACATTACAAGTCCGAGTGTCCAACATTAAAGAGAAAACCAAAGAAGAGTAGAGAAGGCAAGAAAAGCATGATGGCAACATGGGAGGATCTAGATTCGTTCAAATCAAATACGTGCTCTGAGTCATTAGAACATGCAAACATATGCTTAGTAGCCGAAGAGGAAAGTGATGAGGAGGTAACCTCTAAATATAATGATTTGCAAGATGCATATTCTGAACTACTAGAAGATTCCCATGCTATTCTGAAACAATACAAACTGTTAAAGAAAAAGTATGTAGAAAATCTGAGAAACACACAAGAGGTGGAGAGAGAGAATATTTGCTTAAAAAAGCAAGTAGAGGAAATTAAGAAAAAGGGAGTTATAGATAGATCTGAAGAGATTAATCAGCTGATCTAGCAACTTTCACTGAAAGCACGAGAAAAATGAATGATATATTAGGGAAGTGTAGACATCAGAGTGATAAAACCGGATTAGGATTTACTGAGAATAAGACTCAATGAAAAAGGAAGTCATCCTTTCAGAAAAAGAATATTTTAAAATCATATTTTCATCAACAGTCGTATCAAATGCATCACTATCATTATGTGCATTATAATAACGCTAAAGGACCCAAGAAAATTTGGGTATCTAAGAATAAAATAATATCTCCTGCAGATATCTTTCCTTGGAAGAGGCAACAAGCACCATTGGTATTTGGATAGTGGATGCTCGCGTCACATGACGGGAAGAAGATCTATGTTCCTAGATCTTCAGTATAAGAAGGGAGGATCGGTAACTTTTGGAGACAACCAACAGGGCAAGATCATTGGAATCGGTAAAATCGGTAAAGATTCCTTGCATGCATTGATAACTTACTACTTGTTAAAGGTCTGAAACATAACTTGATTAGCGTCAGTCAATTGTGTGATTCTGGTTTTGAAGTTACGTTCAATCAAAATCTTTGTGAAGTCAGAAACAAAGATGGGTCTATATTCTTTTCTGCCAAAAGATGAAATAATCTTTACAAAATTGATTTAGAAGATTTTCAAAAACAAAATATTTAGTATTTTCTATCAACTGAAGAAGAAAGACTGATCTGGCATAAAAAGTTAGGTCATGTCAGTTTTAAACATATTTCAAAGTTGGTGAAGCATGATTTGGTAAGAGGCTTACCAAAAATAAGTTTTAACAAGGATTTCTTTTGTGAAAGTTGTCATAAAGGAAAACAAGTCAAAATATCATTTTCTTCTAAAAATACCGTAACATCTTCTAGACCTTTAAAGCTGTTACATGTGGATTTATTTGGTCCAACTAGGACAATAAGTCTCGGCGGAAAGAAATATGGACTTGTCATTGTTGATGACTTTACTAGATTTTGTTGGATACTATTTTTGTCACACATCGATGAGTCTTTTAAGTGTTTTAAGACCCTTTCCAAAAAGTTACATAATGAAAAAGGAATGTCGATAGCCAGTATTAGGAGTGATCATGGTGGAGAGTTTGAGAATGAGAAGTTTAGAGTATTCTGTGAGGAGAATGGAATTTTCGATAATTTCTTTGCTCCTAGGACTCTACAGTAGAATGGAGTTGTTGAAAGGAAGAACAGGACGATTCAGGAGATGGCAAGGACTATGCTGTGCGAGATGAATCTTCCTAAGTACTTCTGGGCAGAAGCTGTGAATACAACATGTTACATTCAGAATAGGATACTGTTGCGACCCTTGATGAAGAAAACTCCTTATGAGTTATGGAATGGAAGGAGACCAAATATATCCTACTTTCATCCATTTAGTTGCAAGTGCTCTATACTAAATACAAAGGAGATGTTGGATAAATTCGATTCAAAAACCTGTTCAGGAATATTTCTAGGCTATTCTCAATCATCGAAGGCTTTTAGGGTTTACAACCTTACCTCTAAGACAGTTGAGGAGACTATCCATGTCAAGTTTGATGATAACTCCCAACCCAGTAAGGAAGTTGATTCGGATGATGAAACCCATTCAATGCTTTCAGGTGATATTAAAGAAGCTTCATCATCAGAAACCCAGTTAGACAAGATTGAGGATATTCCAGAGACTCTTGGGTTGAAAAGAGATTGGAGATATAAGAGCTCTCATCCCGAAGAGTTAATCATAGGAGAGACCTCAGAAGGAGTTTGAACAAGGTCCAAGTTCAGAAGAGAAGCTAATGTAGCATTTGTTTTTGAAATAGAGCCTAAGAAGATTGAGGAAGCTCTTCAAGATGAAGCGTGGATATTAGCTATGCAAGAGGAGCTGAACCAATTTACTAGGAATAAAGTTTGGTCCTTGGTTCCTAAACCCTCGAAGAAATCCATCATAGGAACTAGATGGATATTCAAGAATAAGCTAGACGAATCAGGGATAAAGCAAGATTAGTAGCACAAGGCTATATTCAGCAAGAAGGAATAAAATATAACGAGACTTATGCTCTGGTAGCAAGACTTAAAGCTATTAGGATACTTCTGGCATATGCTGTTTGTCATGATATAAAGCTTTTTCAAATGGATGTGAAAAGCGCATTTCTGAATGGTTTTATAGATGAAGAGGTTTATGTTAAGCAACCTCCTGGTTTCGAGGATGTGAAGTATCCGGATCATGTCCATAGACTTTATAAGGCTTTATATGGCTTGAAGCAAGCTCCTAGAGCTTGGTATGATCGTCTAAGCACTTTTCTTATTGAGAGTGGTTTTAGTAGAGGTCAGGTTGACAAAACACTCTTTATGAAGAGTATTAAGAAAGATTTTATTCTAGTACAAATCTATGTTGATGATATTATTTTCGGTGCAACTTCGAAAAATTTACACATGAGTTTTGAAATTCTTATGAAAAATGAGTTTGAAATGAGTATGATGGGAGAGTTAAAGTTCTTTCTTAGGTTGCAAGTTAAGCAAACTGAAGAGAAAATCTTTATCCATCAACAAAAATATGTGAAAGAACCGCTGTCTAAGTTTGATATGCAAAAGGTGAAACCTATGTCTACTCCGATGAATCCTTCAAACCTTTTGTCAAAAGACGAAAGTGGTAAGAAGGTGAATCAATGATTGGTTCTTTGCTTTATCTTACAGCAAGTAGACCTGACATATTGTTCAGTGTATGCTTGTGTGCAAGGTTTCAGGCCGATCCTAGAGAGTCTCATTACATTGTTGTTAAAAGAATTATGAGATATCTCGCAGGTACTACTGATCTTTGCTTGATGTATGAGAAAGGTAAAGATTTCAGGTTGATTGGATATTGTGATGAGGACTATGCCGGAGATAGAATTGATAGAAGAGTACGAGTGGAGGTTATCACTTTCTTGGCTCAAACCTAGTTTCCTGGTCAAGGTTCACAAATGCTATGGATCAAGTATCAACTAGAAGACTACTCAGTAGAAGAAGAGGAGATCCCAATCTTTTGTGACAATACGAGCGCCATCAACTGTCGAAGAATTGAATTCAGCATTCGAGAGTGAAGCATATTGAAGTCATACATCACTTCTTATGGGACTACATTCACAGAAGATTCGTGAGTCTTCAATTTGTTGAAACGAAGTTTCAATGGGCGGATATCTTCTCTAAACCACTAAGTGAAGAATGGTTTAAGGAAATCAGACGGAACCTCAACATGGTGATGTTAAGTGACCAATCATCTGATATTTCATAAGTCAGGTTAGAAGGACGTAGAAGTTAACGGCGTTAGTAACAGTGAGTTACAGCTACTAACTTCTCCCATAAGGATGGTTTTGGAGGGAAAAGGTTCATTGCCTTGAGAACCTCACCTATTCTAGAACACTCCTTATAACCCATAACATCGACCTTTGGAGTACTCTCAATACAAAAACTATTCATCTTTCAAGCCCTCTCAAATTTTTGTAATCGTCCTTACCTTTTCGGAAGAATAATCCTGTGCATTCAATTTCTTACCTACTGAAGAAGCCAATGGAGCAAGCAATGGTTTATGGAATAAATGTAGATTTTGAGTCCTTAAGGAGAGATAACATGGATGTTGAACCGGAGATAGTTGTAGTTGTTAGTAGTATGCCCTAGGCCAATGGACATATGTGATTCATGTATTAACATTATGATTTGTTAATAATATATTATGAGGTATTCCTT
>JAOQMR010000003.1:13693178-13705670 GCA_027563865.1 Erythroxylum pelleterianum | reverse complement strand
ACGGAGACAAGATTCTCTGTTCTGTCCACCATCAACCAAACAGCTCTCTGTCTCCAGTTTCTGTTCCGTCCTGTCCTGTTCCGTCTCATCTCGTTCCGCCTCCAGCTACCAGAGACGCTAACCAAACGCAGCGTTAAAACTAACTATCGAATAACCTAGGATACGATCTCTAGACTCAATTGGGCAGCTGCATTGTGAAATGGAAAACAAACCAATTTAAGCAACAACCACACAAGCTTGGGTCATTTAACCTAGGTTGCGTTATCCTTAATGATTACAAATCATTAGTTGCCACATACGAATCCAAATACAACAATTACATATTGTATTAATGATTCTAACAATGGGTTCACAATTTGAACAATCTAACAATAACATCAATACGATTATCCATACATTAATACCCAAATCAATTAAACAAATGATAACGTAGACAATTCTGAGAGAGAGATCCAACATTAAACAAAGATATGATAAGATTAATCGGGCATCCTAGAGATCAATTTCACCTTTAAACAGGTGTTGAGATGTTAGCCTTCCATCTTCTCCATCAATATCTAAGAATCAGCTCCCATAGCCTTAATTCTTGTTAAAAAACGAAGAGAAAATGATGAAGATTTGCGTCTGTCCACTTCTATCCAAGTCCTCTCAGCTGCTCACTTCCAGTTGTCACACACATTCCATATCCAAGAAGAATGGTTGTCTCAATTCTGCCCTTTTTTGTCCTAGCCATTACAACATTTCAAGTTCTTCTCTTTTTAATAAAAGCTACGTAAAAAGGAATGGAAAGATGGCTTAAACCAAAGAGAACAAGATGATGAGGTTGTTGTCCACGCTCTCGGTTAAACCTTCTCCCACCCTCCTTTCACTTTGTCGTCACCTGTTCTTTCTTTATTCAAAAGCTACATTAAAACAAGTGAGGTAGCTAGGTTAAAATCAAATAAATGGACAACTAGTGTTGAAATGAAACAGCCGGCGTTGAGTGGTAGTTGTTATTCACATTGTCTAATGGTAGGCTAAAAGAGGGCTTATAATTCATGTTACAGCGATGGTTATAGCCATGAGACAATGCTTACTCTCAATTTTTATGCTCTATTTTGTCTCCTCTTCTTGTAATCTTTTTCTTCTTCTTTCCCTATAAAGAAAATAAGGTATGAATGTTGAGAAGATGGCTCAATAAGCATGCTTTCGGGTCACTTTAGCTCCTTGACTTTCGAAATATACCTATAATCAAATATGAGGTAAATTGAGTGTCCTAAGCATTTTAAGCCATTAATCACTAAGTGTAATGGATTAAATATTTCAACATTTAAGCACATGTCAAAGTACTTCAATAAAAATTTCTCTGCTACTTGATCCCATGTAGTGAGTGATGATTTTGGGAGAAAGTTTAACCATTAAGTTGCCTTTCCACTTTATGATAGTGGGAATAATTACAGTCTTATCACGTCGTCATTAGCCTTATTTTCACACCTCGAGCAATACGTCCCCTCGAGGGGTGCACAGTCATAGTGAGCGTGGCCTAGGGTGGCACGTTTGGTGAGCCGTGTCATTTTGTGCTGCAAGCTTGCGCGAGCGGCTCAACTTGACGTGAAAAATGTGCAAGCGTGCTAAATTAACATTTATCTTTAAACATGAGTTATGACTCATAAACAAGCCCAAACAATCAAGGATAAACCACATTTGAACCATTCATAGGCATTGAACAAAAAGTGAACTTAAGTTGAAATTCAGGTGACTAAATGAACAGTAACTATCCAACTTTGAAAAATCATAACTTTAGCTATAGAACTTAGAATTTAGTGATTTAAGTTGTTATCTCTTCCTCTTGATGATCTATAAATGCTCAACAAATATCATAGGAAGAGGAGGTTTGTGTTAAAAGTTATGTCACACAAAAAGGGGCTATCCCCTAGTGGTGACCCGAAATGTGCACCAACTTTGGAGAATAAACTGTACTAATTGGCTACGAATTATACTTTGAAACAAAATTTTCCTTGCTAAATTTAGACAGCAATAAGGCACCCAAAACATTTTTCTCTTGTAACTACTATATCAAACCTAACATTCCAGATTCAATGCCTTGGGCAGACATAAATTAATGTATAAAAAAAGAAAAATGCCCACAAATATGCAAATTTTCCTTAAGATGTCTACTTTTAAGACATACATGTCTTGCTAACAATATCCAATGGCACTGTCCTTGGCATGCCACACATAGGGACCTACCCTTGCTTCTAGGAGACAAGACAACACCTAATACTAGTTTAAGGCTTAAAAGAGCAAGGAAAACGTTCCTTACCTTGCTGGAACTAGTTGTTTGTTTTGCAATCAACAAGTCTAACTCAATTTTAGATTTTAGATTTTTAATTTCAATTTCATATTTCATAACAATAATAATCAAACACAAAATTAAGTTATAAAATATAAGATGGCTTATATCACTATTTGAAAATTGAGGTAGAATTTGATCCTACATGTAGTAAATAAGTAAACCTTTATGTTTGATTTTTGAAAGTTAATATCACTTTAAATTATATAATATGAATGATGCATGAACATAATAAAATATAAGCATACATCATATCTTATTATACAACTTGATCCTTTTTTCTTATCGTTTTCTTTCAACCGTTAGTGAAACTTGTTAACCACTATTGTTACACACGTGTCTAACCTCTAATCCATAAAAATAAGTTGAAAGAACTCTATAAGTGTTATAGAAAACGCTTAGCAAAAAGTGCTAACTCCTTTAAAGCCTACACTTACTTATAATCAAGTTTTGACCTTTTAGTAATTTAATTGAAATATGATTCCAATTCCAATTAAACTTTAATCAGAACTGAAATTAATTTTAATTAAGTACCAATTGGACTCAAATAAAATCTAATATCTTATATTATTCATTATTTATTAATGTTTAGTCTTAAATTATCTCAAACTTTACAGTCAAATCTAACTTGATTAAATTACTTTTCTCTCTTCAATAATTCTTTATATGTGACATATTAGGCTTTTAAATATGTTGGGCAATAAATATAAATTATAACCCTAACTTATACTTAAAATTAAATTAATTAAAGTCTATTATGTTATCTTTAATCCATAATTAAATAATTTATAATCGTAGATCAAGATTGACTTTTAGCAATGTATCATGACTACTCAAATATTAATAATAAAAAGTGACCCTGACTAGCCTTTTCATGCATAATTTTTCTATATAATTCAATCATTTCATCATATAATGTTCTAATCAGACATAGAGTATAAAATTAATATTTACTATATTTGAGTCCAGTAATGTTAGTTCTCCACATTAGTAATTAATTTTATTAATAACATTTGAAAACTATTTTCAAAATGTCATTCTACTAGAGTCAAGGATTTCTCGAATCATTATTAATTGAATAATATAACATTATCCCTAATCAATTTGGCGTGATGAATTCTATAATGACCATTCAACTACTTCCATATAGTTTTTGTTATATCTAATGACTACCAATTAAGTTATCCTTGATAAGGATAGGTCATGAGTTGTATCAAAATATAATAATCCCTATATGAGACACTTTAGAGATCTTAAGTTAAATGATCACTTATGTAATTATCACAATGAGAATTTCCATAAATGTACAAGTAACATGCTAAATGACATCCTCATATAAAGTTAATTTGATAAACTTTTCCTCTAATAACCACAAATATATATATTTAAGTATTCCTATACTTTAATATATGAGGAGAAATACATAAAGTATATTAGTCTTTTTGTGTTCTATTAATGTTCATTTTTAATGACTAAGAACAAAAGGAAAATATATAAATATAATATAATTCTCATAATTATAATTTCGTCATAAATTTATTTGTAATATATATTTATTCCACATACTTTATCTTATATATCAGTTAATTAAATAAATATACATAAATATTTTTTAAATAATTGTGCACTAAAACTATAATCAATAATTTGGTTATATGATATAAACCAATATAATGTGCATTTTGATTACCCAACTTGTCACTGACTCCTCATTTAAGTTGCAACCTGCGCCCTTACCCCTGAGGCTGAGGGTGTTGAATTGTATGATGACATGTCTTATTGGCTTAAAATTCTACTTTTGGTGTTTTGGTTTTTTGGTTTTATTTTCAAATTTAATAAAAAATATGTTTATTTGAATTTTCAATTTATGTTTTCCTTATTTTCTTCCTTTTTTATAACTTATGAAAATCATTCAAAGGGATTTTTGTTTTTTTTTCTGTATTTTACAATATGATTTCTATCAAATAAATATATATTATTTAATTATTCAACATTAACAATTTTGAATACTTTAATATTAATTATTTAATATTAATTTTGAATAATTTGATTTATTTTTTAATATTATTTTAAATACTAAATTTTATAAAAATAAATTTAATACATCTTAAAATTATTTAAATTTAAAATAAATTTTTATTTAATAATTAAAAGATAAATAAATTATTTTTAAAAAATAAAATAATTTTTATTAATTATTTATCAATAAATATTATATAAGAGATTACAATAAATTTATTTAATTAGTAAATAGCTTATCTTTAAATTTTAACTAATATGTAATTATTAGCAGTAATAAAAACCTAATTACATTAATAATAACATCGAAAAAAATTATTTTTATTTAAACAAATATAAATTAAAAATAAGAAACAAAAATTAAACAAAAATAATGCGCTCTTAATAATGTTCCAATAGGAACTATTAGCAATATTATATACTGTATCCTAACTCCTAAGAAACTATTAACAGCAGACAATATTTTGATCAGCGATAAGGCCACTGACCCCGCCAGGAGCACTTGCTTGGATGGCGTACACCTTACTCTGAGTTGGGTAAAACTGAGCATTGATGAGGCTAAACGATCTTCCTCTTCGGCATCAGCAGGCGGACTTATCTGAGATAGTACCGGTACTTGGTTGGGTGGCTTTGTGTAAAATTTTGGCTGGTGCTCTTCGGTTTCTGCAGAACTTTAGGACGTACTATTTGGACTGACGTTGGTGTAAGACCTTGGTTTTCGCAAGGTAGAACTTGAGATGGATGATGACCATGATTTCTGACCACACAACGGCGCAACGACATTAAATCCTTTGGTGATAAGTATCAACGAGTTGCTATCTCGCAATTGGGTAGTCCTTCCTCGCCACATCTACCGCAAAAGTAAACGGTGTGTTGACTGATTTGCCAATTTTACTGTCAACTTTCGGATGGGTGTGACCACTTTTATTCAAACACCATCGGGGTGTCTTACCATCCTCCTCGAGGATCTTGCCGGGATCTGTCTCCCTTGATTAGTTGTGTAATTTTAAAATCTTTTTTTTATATAAAAAAAAGTAGAGGATGCCATGTAAATAATTACGAAAGCCTTGTTCATAGAAGTGCAAAATTCCCACGGCATCGTAGGAAGCGAGGGACAGGAGATGGTCTGATTCAAAAGCCAGAAAAAGGTCAAAAGTCAAGTGAAACGCGTTTTGCTTTGAATGTGAACTATTGAATGACCGAAAGACCCCGCCCACCACCTTGACTTTTGGGCATCTCGCTCCTACCACGTTGATAGGATAGGATATTGTTTTTGTCACAAGAATACAGGATACTGTATCTGAACAAGGTCGCCATTGCCCTTTTTAACGAATGAAAAATGAAAGACAAGAAGACTGTTTCTTGCACCCTGCAAAAGGCACTGGCTCCACCTCACCCTCACCCTCACTTCGACGCATATCCATTGAAGCCTCCGAACTTTAAATATTTTGACATAAAAAATTATTACTTCATATTGATTATAATGTAATTAAATAATCATGCAATTATTTCCTTGGATCATTTGAAGATGAAATTATAGAATCACATACGTGCCATTAAAACTAAAATTGTTATCATTATCAAAAGAAAATGTTGAATAAAATTTCAAAATAAACGACTTAACATTTAAAAGAGCTTGTGAAATTATAAAGACTTGTTCAAAATTCAATGGAGTTTATATGTAAACAACATAAACTAAATTCAAAGACAAAATTGCTGTAGCTATCCATATGTTATACGAAAGTAGTTAATTAAACCCTAAGATATAAAATATTACTCTATTAACCTTATGTTTTCAATTTTACTGCAAAAAAAATCCTTAGCCGTGTGTTGTTAAGAGACTGTGAGTTAATAAAATTTCAACTCAGGATTTTTTTGTTAATTTTTATATGTCAGGATTTTTTTAGCAACTTTTGAATAACACAGGATTATTAAGGCAATAAATTCTAAATTCAAACAACGGGATTCGATTCGAGAGACATGCAACAAGCGGCACAAACATAATATCACATGAATCTTGGGAAAAATGTAAAACATAAAAGAAGGCTAAAATGTCAGTGTGGACATGCCATTGAAAAGAATGAGATATTCATGACTTTAGGTAGAAGAAATTAGTCGCAATGTCAAAGGGAAGCATCCGGCATGCTTCCTCTTCTAAGTTTTTAGTTTTAACCCCACAATTATTTAGGTATCGCATCCAGTATGCTTCTTCTTCTAAGATTTTAGTTTTAACCCCCCCCAATTTTTTAGGTAAAATTTTTCGTAGAAAGGATATTCTCGATTACAAAAAGAGTTTAGAAAATATTTATCTTAGTGAAAGTTAAAATAGTAAATATTGTAATTAATTGTTTTTAAACATTTTAATTTAAAGATTTGAACGGTGTAACACGTTAATTTTAAAAAATTTTGGTTAACTAAAAATGATTACTTATTAATAATTTATTTAAAGTAACACTAAAAAATGTTACCGCTAATTACGCCTAAAATCTGTGCTCATTGGAACCTAAACACAGTGGCAGTCGTGGTGCTATTGCCCATACAAAAAGTAAGAAAACGAATAAAGGCTTCGTCGTTTTAATAATTCGTGTAAACGCTTTGAAATTCCAGCCGTTATTGTCCCATTGAGAGCGACAAAGATAGATACAGAAGGAGGTTTTGGTAATGGTGGGCTTGTTGTAATTATTGCCGGAGAATCGAAGAATCAAACACCTCAACGTGAATTAAACCAAAAAATTCCACCCTCTTAGATTCCTTCCAATTTCTCATTTTACCTGTTCAAATACTTCTGTTCCTTTTTCTTCTTCAATCAAATATTCGCTTCTCTCTGTCATCTACCTTCTGGTTAAAGAAGGGCCATGTTTGGAGAGAAAGATCAGCATCTCTCGAACTCTGAGGTTGAGAGTCCTCACAACAAGGACAACCCAGAAGAGAATTTGGGTTTGTCTCAAAAGGGTATTGATTTTCTGAGAGAGTCAAAGATGAATCTTGATGGGTTTTCTTCAAAACCCCAAGATCTCACCCTCAGCTACCTCTGTGACAATCCAAAGTTCGGTACTTTTAGCCAGAAGGGCAAAGAAATTATCGTTTCTGATAGTTCTAATCAAGGTGACAAATGGGTAGAGAGAGATTTCTTGAATCTGAGTGAAACAAAGTCTAACTCTTCTTCCAAAAGAGGAGACCATGATGATGAAGAGATCGTGAAGGAGAATTCCTCCATGGAGAAGAAGCCTAAGCTGGAGGGTACTTTAAATCTGTCTCTAGCTCTGCCCGAAGTTTCTCTGTCTTTAACTGCATCAAATGCACTGCAAAACGGTCTTGTCAAGTCAAAGCCTTGTAGAAGCACTCAGCCTTTAGGTGCGGCACCTTCCATCAACAACACGCTGACAACATGTTCTAATGATTTTACTGCTGCTTCGCTTTCTTATTCTTATTCACTTCCATTTTCACACAATCCCAGTTGCTCTCTGACCCGCAACTCGACCGAGAATTATGAATATTCAGTGGGGAGAGATGATCAACTTTGGTGTGGAGGAGAAGGGACTAACGGGTCGGTTCATAGCCGTTTTAGGCCTATTGGAGACGGAATTGTAGCTTTGAACAACAGCCACCATGGTTTTGGTGGTGGTATTGCTGGTGCTGGAGGATTTCCTATTACTCAGGGTAATCGTGTAGCTAACAAGGATTCGGGAAATAATAGTATTTATAAGACTGCAAGTTCTGATAATCTTTCATTCTTTCCTTCTGAATTGCCCGCCAGACCACGTTTGGAAGCTTATTCTGGTGATTCAAGGAGAAAGGACTCCGAAAATTTGAGAGTTTTTGAGGGAGGGGATGGAAGAGGGCTGGCAAGAAAATTCTCCAGACCGGAGAGAATTCTACATGAGATAGTTTCAGAGTCTATTCCAGTCATGGCTCAGATCATTCAAGAACTTCCTGAGGAAACATTAGAATCGACTAAAGATTACTTGAAAAACCTTACTTTGTTATCTGAAAAGCGAGAGGAGTTAGTAGGCCTTCAAAATTGCCTCGACAGAAGATCTGATCTTACAAAAGAGACTCTCTCAAAGTGCCAAAAGGAACAGCTACATATTTTGGTGGCTCTCAAGATGGGGGTTGGAAGTTATCTATCCAGAGAATTTCAGCTTCCTGCAAATGAGTTGGTGGAAATTTTCTTGTTCATGAGGTGCAGGAATGTCAACTGTAAAAGCATATTGCCTGTTGATGACTGCGAGTGTAAGTTCTGTTCGGCGAACAAGGGATTTTGCAGTTCATGTATGTGTCCAGTTTGTATGAAATTTGATTCTGCTAGCAACACTTGCAGTTGGGTTGGTTGTGATGTTTGTTCTCATTGGTGCCATGCTGCGTGTGGAATGCAGAAGAATCGTATTCGTCCTGGGCCTAGCTTGAAGGGGCCATCAGGGACCTCTGAGATGCAATTTTACTGCATTGGATGTAATCATGCTTCAGAGATGTTTGGGTTTGTAAAAGATGTCTTTGCAATGTGTGCAAAGGACTGGGGTCTGGAGGCCATGATAAAAGAACTTGAGTGTGTAAAAAGGGTCTTTAAGGGAAGCGAGGATTTCAAAGGCAAGGAGCTGCATAACAAGGCTGAGGAGTTGCTGGCCAAGCTTGAAAGCAAAACCTTATCACCATCCACAGCGTGCAACATTATTATTCAGTTCTTCAACCGTACGCATCTTTGTCCTGGCCTTCTGCTTATTACTCTACAAAATTATATTGGTTTTTCTTTTTTCACTTTATTAAGCACTTGAGTAGAGCATATAGTTGATATTATCCTAACTGAGGTCTAATGAATACTCTTTCATTGCAAGATGTGCCTGTGATATTTTAGTTTACTAGACTGATCCTCTACCACTTGTTACTGTTTTGTACATTTTGTTGCTTAAATTTTAAAGTTATGTCTGCTTGGAATACTAGAAGCATTTACTTTGCGGGGAAGAGTTCAATGGTTTAATGGGGATTTCTAGCTGTGAGTCTGGCTAGGAGGGTATCATACGACAGATAATTTCATCGTCCAAATTGAATTATGGTCAATTATGGTTACATAATGGAATTTGTGTTAGGTGAGGTTCCTTGGAGCTTTAAGCTGTATGGACACCTTGAACAAACAAGTCAAACTTAAAAGTGCTTTCTGATCTTCTAAGCTCAATCCTGTTCTCTTTTCCTTCCCTTATTCTCTTGTTAGAGCTTATTGTCCATGCCTAGAAAATCAAAGTTATACATAAACATATAGAAGAAAAACCCCACCAGGTGAGCCAAACTTTGTAGAGACTGACAACAAACTGCTAATCAAGAGCCAAAAGATGATGTGTATTCTTAAAAATCAGTCTTGTTCTTTTTTGTTTGGTTTGGAAACATCAGAGATTGTGTTGTATTTCCTAATCGTTTTTACATGAATAAATGGAAAGGCATGTGACAGTGATGGATTCGTGATATAAGGCTTAATGCTAACACTGGATTCCATCTGGTATATGGTGGTTACTTATCTATATTTTATTTCCATACGTTGATGTAGCAATTCAATGTCTGCGTGATGTCCAAAAATGCTCAGCTGTTAGCTGAGATCCATTGCTTAAACTAGGAAACATCTTCTTCTCAACTCGTTGAATATAGCATCCTGACTTCTAATTTAGTTTCCTTGCATGGCTTAAACGACAGCTGCCCATTATAATATTTTTCACTTCACTTCATGAGCAATAATTCCGTATAATTATTTCTTCAAGCATGTTCATCTAAGTTTGGAACTTTCATAATATTTTGCCTCTTAACTTTTAGTATTTGTTTTCTTCCATTTTTGGTCCTGGGTTGTTTAGATGCAGATACCAATTTTACTGCTTCTAGTGTACCTGTTAAAGAATTATTACCTTCTGAAGCCAGCCTAAGCAAAGATACATTACCTGCACTGCCAGCCACCACCCTCCCTCCAAAATACACCATTTACAGCATGAACTGTTCCACTGGAAGACATAATTCTCTGCCATCTGATTCTCGTCGAACTAACTTCAAAGAGGCCGTCCTAGGTGACCTAAAACTTGAAGATGAGTTTCAAATTGGGAAAGTACAAAAGAAAGAGGGGTTTGAGAGCTTAGAAAGCATTGTGCGAATTAAAGAAGCTGAAGCTAGGATGTTCCAACGCAAGGCTGATGAAGCACGCAGAGATGCAGAAGGTTATCAGACAATGATTAGGGTAAAGTCTGAGAAATTGGAAGAAGAGTACGCAGAGAAATTTGCAAAACTACAGTTGCAGGAAACAGAGGAAAGGCGAAGGAAGAAACTTGACGAGCTTAAGGTCTTGGAAAATTCACATTGTGATTATTACAAAATGAAGCTGAGAATGCAGGCTGAAATTGCTGGATTGTTGGAGAGAATGGAAACCACAAAACAGCAATGGGTTTAGTTTGCTTGGATGTTATTCTTTCTTTTTCTACTTTTTTTTTTCCCTTGCTTTTTGGTTAACAGATAACGACAGGGCCAGTTTGTAGTTTTCTTATAGATTTGGCATAATGGACATAGTGCTTCTGTCTTCTTTATGAGAAATGCATGGCTTCTTGGATTCTGAAGTTAACGCTTTGACAAAGGATGAAGGAAAGATCATTCAGATGTTTGTTTAAATCTTGTCGGTTTTGATCAATATATGAACAAATATGACACAAGGGGATATTGCATCAAAACTAATCCGTCAATCAGAGAATCAAGACGTTATTATAAACATTACCAATGCGTAACTAGTTTTTCTGTGTGTATGATCGCCATTTGACTTGGTCTAGTGCCTGCTTTTGATCCTAACCTCTTGATAGTTATACTGATTTACTGAGTGGAATTCTGTCGTTGTCTTGAGCTAGTGGATGACGACCTAGAAGATGGCCAGCCAATATTGAACCACATTTGGCAAGTTTCGGAAGCCTACTCGCCATCATGGCAAGCAGCATAAAATATGTAACGACGCATTTCGCAATAACCTGTAAATCAGGCCGATCTCCTTATTTCGCACTAGACAAGTTTTGTATGATAGATATGATAGATTCGTTTGAGAGAAAATAGATAAGAAGAATTGAAAACAAGACCTTTTAGTATTATACTTTCTAATTTACCAACTCAACCAGCTCCTAAGAACCTGCTCATAAAAGCGAATTAAGGAACTTTCTAACACCGTTGTTGAAAGAAAATTATTTATTGGTACTAAAACTGAAAAATGGTTATGCATACCCTCAAGATATTGATGATAATTATTCGGGGCCATTAAACAAAATGCTTCTGAATTTTTTTTTCGGTTAAGTAGAAAAAAGCTTCTCAGCTGCACCAGTGTTCAGAATACCGTTCCGTACCGGACGGTACCGACCGGAACGTTCCGTTCCGGCTGGAATCCGGTACCGGAACGGGAAAAATTGTACTGGTCAAAAATTCCGGCCGGTACCGGCCGTTTTCAGACAATACCGGCCGGAACCAGAAATTCCGGTACTTTCCGGACAATTCAGCAAAAAAAAAAATGGTCAGGGACCATTTTGCAAAAATTTAAACTTTAACCCTAAAAATCCCCCCCTCCCCCCGACTTCTGGATTCTTCTTCGGTGTCTCTCTCCCACGCCGCAGCCGCACGCCTCCTCTCTTCTCCAGTATCTCTTTCCGTGTCTCACCTCGCCGTCGCCGTCTCCTCCTTGCCGTCGTCGTCTCCTCCTCGCCGTCGACGTCTCGTCCAGTTCTCCAGTCCTCCTCCAAACACTTGTACACTGATTTCCCTCTCCCACAGATATACAGTACACTGATTTCCCTCTCCCACAGATATACACTTCACTTCCAACTCATAAAAACAGCTGTTACGTTGTAATCTCACAAAACCCAAAACCACGGCGACAATCCAGCTCCATTCAAGAAGAAAGGAAAAAGACTTGGACTTTTTCTATGAAAACGAGCTTTACACAACATAACTAAGAGAAACCCACAAATCAGCTAAACGCAAGGGCTCTCCCTAGAAAGAGAGCCAAGTGGAGCGATGTGCATATCAGAGACGAGGAGCTCGGTCTGGCTCACAAAGCTGATGCAAAACCGAGACAGAGAAAAGAACCCTACCCATGACTCTACTCTCAGCTAACAATGGGAGAAACTAGAAGGGAGAGAATGAAG